>JBBCBC010000006.1:4800569-5400569 GCA_037126765.1 Stenogyne calaminthoides
CAGATCCCATTCGCCCCTCTTACGACGCCATTTCAAGACCTCGCCATTCCAGCAGATCCCATCCGGCCTCCGACTAAGTCATTTGAAGATCTCGCTTATCCCGAGAAGAGGATCCCATTCGCTCTCTCCGACGAGCTCCTCAAGACTTGCTCATTCCGGAAAGCAGATCCATCCGCTCTTCCGACAATCTTCGCCAAGACCCGCTTCATCCCGAAGCAGATCCCATCCGGCCTTCCGACGAAGACGCCTATTGAAGATCCCATTCTTATTCCGGAAGCCTCAAGTGATCCCATCTCGCTCTCCGACAAGCTTTTTGAAGACCTCGCCATCCCGAGCAGATCCCATTCTTCTCTTCTAACGAGTTATTTTCAAGACCGCTTTTCATCCCGAAAGCAGATCCTACCGAAGCCTCTCCGACGACATCTCTCAAGACCATTTTTCCCGGACATAGAAAGATTAGTATGACGGGCTCCTCAAAGACGAAAGATAGAAAGACCTCAGACGACGGGCTCACCTCAAAGATGAAAGATAGAAAAGACTCAGACGACGGGGCTCCCCTCGGCACGAAAGGCAAAAAGACCAGATGATGGGGGCTACCCTCAAGCAGAAAGACAAAAAGACTCAGACGACGGGCCCTCAAGACGAAGATTGAAAAAAGACTCAGACGACGGGCCCTCAAGCACGAAAGACAGAAAAGACTCTCAGACGACGGCTCCCTCAAGCAAGACGAAAGCACAAAAAGACCAGACGACGGGCTTACCTCTACACGAGCACGAAAAGACAAAGACGACGGGGTTCTTCAAGACGAGTGCACGTAAAAGACTCATACGATGGGCCCACTGGCACGAAAGATAGAAAAACTCGTGACGACGACTCCCTCGGCACGAAGACATAAAAGACCAGACGACGCGCTCACCGGCACGAAAGATTTAAAAGACTCAGACGACGGCTCACTCAAGCACGAAAGACAGAAAGCACGACAACGGGCTCACCTCAAGTACGAAAGCACGAAAAGATTAGCACGACAGTATCTCCAAGCACGAAAGCACGTAAAAAGACTGGCAACGGAGCTCGCCAAGCACGAAAGCACATACCAGATCGACGCATTTAGAGAAGGTAAAGATCCTCTATGCCCGGGCTCATTCTCAACCCATCAAGATCTCATATCAAGATCGAGCAAGCTTGAGCAAAAACAATGCGACCGCAGATTCAACAAAAAGATAAAATCCGGTCGAGACATGAACAAGATCGAAGCTCAACAACGCCACAACCGATCTTGGGGCTATTGTTGTCACCAGTTTATCACACATCAAAGATCACCAGATTTATCACACGCCGCCAGGATTTAATTATCACCGTCGGCCCGAGGCCCACAAAGACACAATAACCCGGGATCCAATGCGAGGTCAAGGGTCACACGAAGATGATTTGGTCGTGTTTTACGATATGTTTTGTCATGCTTTTATGCACATGATTTGTCGTGCTTAATAATTTGTCATGCTTATGATTTGTCGTGCTGGTCCTCTTTATATAAAGGACCTCACCCTTCATTGTAAAAAAACTCTGGAATGTTTCCCTCATTCCACTTATATACCAAAAACCCATATTTCAGGGAAGAACTACGGTTCTTCCCGCAGTGTTCTTGTTCGATTAATTATTTGTTTGGTGGTCAAATTCAACAAGCCACATCAGAATCGTAAAATATTTAACTGTCAACACTTTTATGTAATAAAAATGATACCCTTATATTATCACAACTAATACTCTTTATAAATAATATAAGTCGTACTCTAATCAATTTTATAAAATTTTGTGTGAAGCTTATTCACCTTGTAATTAATTTGTCATATAGAATGAATGTTGTGTGAGACAGTAATGTTTAAATTACTATACATTTATTATCATGACAATAATATACATTAACATTGGTGTTTGTTGTTATCTTTAATATTTTCTACTTGTGCTTATAAAAGTAACCTCCATATTATAAATTGTTAACACTATATTACAACAAATATTTTTAGGTTGATCGAATATATTAATTGGAGTGTATATTATAATAGCAACGTCCATATCATAAGTTGATAAGACTATATTACAACAAACATATTTAGATTGTTTGAATATTATTATTGGAGAGTGTATATTATAAGTATGCTGATTTTCATATGGTGGGGGAATCGTGAGTGTTAATCATCTTATGATCAAATTCTATATTTCACGTCAACGTGTTTAAATTGGTTCGGGGCTTTTGCACGTGATATTTGAATGATTTTATCATGAATCTAATCTATATTAGTTTTGGGAGACACACTTACATAAGATTGTCTCACGATAAGACGGAACATAAATTTGATGTTAACACTTTAGGAAAAGTGAGTGTGATTTTTGTTAAATTATATCCAATCACATCCATGATACCGTCTAATATGAGTTTTTGACTGATTTTTTGATATTTATATAATTCAGAGTTATACATCATTGTCTTCATACTCTCTTCAATACTTTCACATTTTCTTCTTCACCCGAAATAGACCCTCACGGGCACTTGAGAAGTTGATGTGTTGGGAATGAATATGGTTAGATGTATCTCGCATTTTGATGGAAATATGGTTACAAACTATGTGCTAGTGCTATCGAGACGGGCTAGCGGGGCAGATGTAAATCTGGTAGACTGCAAAGTTCTCAGACCAACTCATTTATTGGCGAGCCATAAGTTCAGGTGGGTTAGCCCCTATTTTTTTTATAATTTTTTTTTTTTTGAAATTAAAATTAAAATTATATAATTTAGAAGCTTCAATACATTAAATTCATCAAAATTAAATTCAATTTAAACAATTATCTTGGTGAACATTGTTATAAAAAAATTAAGATAATTTTTTTTCTCACAAATAAAGTTTACATCATTAATAAAAGAGTGTAACTTTCTATAAATTGAAGTTCACCGTTTATCAACATGATAATTCTTAAACATTTTCTTCCAAATTAAATTTATCATCCACAAACATGAATTTTAACAAAACATCCACAAAGCTGACATTATAATTATTAAAATATAAAGTATTGATAAATGTAACAAATTAAATAAGATAAAATTGATTTTAATGCGGAAATGACATGATAGCGTAGAATATTTGTAATCTTGATATATTTGAGAAACATATACTAGTATAAAAGAGAAAAAAATATTTTATTGTTATCTATAGAAATATTTAATTAAATTTAGAATAGATCTTTTTGATAAAATATTCAAATAAGAGCTGAACATAAGAATTATTTATTACACATATGACTTGAGGTCATTTTCAATTAGGGTTATTTCAGTTTTTAGAAAGAAATTGTAAAAATGTCCACCTGATTAGGGGCAAGAAAATGTTTCTGTCATGTCACGCTGTAATAATTTATCATACCAATTACTAATTATTTGCAAATTGCAATTTATATTCAATTTTACCAGAAAATTTTAAAAAATGCGCATAAAATGTTAGACGACCTTTCAATACATACAATCTTGCGAGCTTAGCTTAGTTGGGTTAGTAATGGTGTCGCAAAAGGTTGCAACCATGATCATAAATTGTTACATGACAAACAAGTTTTGCTACAACTAATTTGATATGGAAGCTTTGTATTTTTTTCGTTTTTTTATTTTGTTGAGATTGAATGTTTATTTTGAGAAAGAGATAATTTCTTATGCATTGAGTGTACCGTGCACCCTATAATATATTTTTAAAATATATAATTTATTCACATTAAAACGTGCAATTTATATTCGTAAAATAAATTATATTTCCTCTGTCCCATTATAAGTTTCCCACTTTATTTTTCTATCCGTCGTATAATAAGTTTTTCCTTCCATAAATGGAAAAAGTAATTCTACTATCCATAATTTTTATCCTCACTTTTCATGTAATATTATAAAAAATATCACTCACTACTGCACATATATTTTTTATCTTTTCCAATATTTAAAACTACCATTTGTTTTTATTATTTTATTATAAATCTTTAATTAAAACACCAAAAAAAAGGAAAATTATAGAAGAACTGGGGAGTATATTATAGAATAAATAAATTGCATATATTATTATAAAAAATTATATAATTAAAAAATAAATTATAAAGCTCACAGTGCACATAATGTATACAATACCAAATTTTAAAAGAAACAATGAGATTAGTTTTATGACGTGATATTTTTCGCCGAAAAATGAAAGAATGAAATGGCCAGAATGGGATGCGTGGGTGGAGCCGCGGAGCGGTGTGGTGGGGGGTAATTCCGTCCTTCCGCCCTACGTCAATATTCCATCGTTTGCCAAACAAATCAATTAGCTAAATTCCCTTTCTACCCCCGCGCTGGTAAAAAACACCTTCACACTCCCCCCTTTCTCCAATATCGAACTGTAACAGAAATAGAGAGGCAAATCAAAACCTAAACAACAAAACCAAAATTAACCAAACCCCTAGAGAGATAATTCTCTCTCACTTCCTCGATCTGCTTCCAATATCTCTTAAACCTAGACCTAGTTTCGCTATTCTCCGATTGGTATACGCAATAGTTCCCAATTGAATACATAGATATACCCGGATTGATAGATTGCAGGTTTTTGTGATGGCGGGGTACATAAAAGGGGTCAACAGATCGGCCTCGACGGCGTTCGCGCCGGATGGTGCGTACATCGCTGCGGGGACGATGGCAGGGGCCGTGGATCTGCAATTCAGCTCTTCTGCGAATCTCGATATATTCGAGCTTGATTTCGTCCCCGACGATCGGCAGTTGATCTTGGCAGGCACTGTTCCAAGCTCTGAGCGCTTCAATCGGTTGTCGTGGGAGAAGGGCCCCGCGGATTCTGAAGAGTACTCGCTTGGCCTTATTGCTGGTGGCCTTGTCGATGGCAACATTGGGCTTTGGAATCCTAAGAACCTGATCTGGTGAATTTTACTTACTTATATTTAATTTCGAGTAATCTTGTTGCCAATTACACACATATTTTAGACAATTGAACGGTTTATGTGTTTTTAGTGTTGATTATGGTTGCATACTAATGGTGCTACAAATGATTTTATTTCTGATTAACGAGAACCTGAATATAAACACCACAGTTAGTTTTTTTTTAGTTCGGAAATCAGAACGTCGTATAATAGTTTTTTAGTTTGAAACTTGTCTGTTGTAGCCAAAATCATGATATTGTACCAGAAACATTTAAGCTGTCAGATTCCACATTGATTTCAAAATGTAGCAGTCTTGTATTCAATTTAACATTGTCCAGGTCAGGTAGCTTAAAGAATTTTAATTGAGGTCATGAAATTTCAAAATTGCCAGTTTAATTAAACAAATTCTTAATCCCACTATGGTAACATGGTTCCCGATGAGTTTGAAAACCAGTTCTTCTGATACTTAATAGAACTCTGACTTTCAAATTCGCCCCACAAATATCAGCTTAATATATTTTGATTTGTGAATTGAAACTTCTTTATTTGATTTTTGGGTAAATTTGAGAATAAATTAATGTAGTATAAGACTGGCATTTTAATCACTGGTTGTAGACTCTAATTTCTTTTAGAATATTATGAATTTGACACTAGATTTCATGCCTTTTCACTTGGAAGAACTGATACACCCAAGAAGATAAGCCTGCTGATGAGCATGAGTTGCATATTCTGAAAGCACGGTGCTTATTTAAAAAGAATCAACAAATAGTGATGTTCAGTGGGTTTTATTATTATTATTAGTCCAATTTGTCAGTTACCAAGTCTAATATAGATTATGGTTATGATATTTTTCTTTGCCAAAAAATTATACTTTATAAAACATAAATTCTTAAACATCGTAAAAATTTTAGGTTGTGTTTTTGTGTTTAGAGATTCAAAATTTGATAACTTGAAATCAATGGATTTCAAATCCTCCCAAATTAGAGTGGATTTATGTTTAAGTTCAAAATGAAAGTGATGGATTTCTAATCCACATCAGTCCAAACGATACCAATTGATGTGCTACAGTAGATTTCAAACCCACTTCAATCCAAACACAAACACAATGTTTAATGTTTATTTCCCTGACTTCACACATGCTGATGGTAATTAAAAAAATTTGAACGTTTTAACTTAAAATTGTGTTTGTCTTTCGATCTTTTTTTAATCAGAAGGAGAACTAGGCAGTTAGCTATGGAGATATCTTCTCCTTTGGAGTTATATATATAAAACTACCGTTGTTGGATAGAAGAAAAATACTTAAAGTTTCATGTGCACATGATGTATTCATTAATCCAGAAAAGCTTATTAATACAGGATTGAAACTGGTAATGAGCTTAGGAAAAAACTTGGGTTTTACCAATGAACAGTTCCAACAGGAGAGGGGATAATTTTGAACAGGAATAAATTCTGAAAGCTTTTGTTTGGGAGTGTGTAAAATTGAAGATGCTCTTGTTCTGTTCCGTTCTGGTATTGGTCAATATTGACTTGTGAACTATTCAAGATTCTTCATATGATTAGATTATGTCCTTTTAGCTGATCTGTCAAACATGTTTATATATTGAGTTGGCTGCAATTCTGTAAGACTATGGTTATTGCCTCTCTTGTACGTATGCATGTCTTTTGAGGATGATTTGTTTGCTTTCAATTGATTTGATTGTCAAGATTGGAATACTAGCTTGGTTGTGCCATTTCTTTAGGTGTGTACTTATGTTCAATATTTTTTGCCCTAATAAAATAAATTGTAACACCTGATTATTGGGTATTTTATATTACTATCTGCCACTGATTTCTTTCTGGTACAATTTTTACTATTATTTATGCTGTTATCCTTTTGCTTCCAGTTCTGACCCCAATAAAAGTCTGAGGCAAGTGAGAATGCTTTTGTGTTGAATCTTTCAAGACATAAAGGACCTGTAAGCTTCTGTTTCCATAGTATTTCTTATGCTTCTTTTCTATATTTGTTTTACTTTTGTGACTGATGAGATGGTTGGTTGATTTGATTAATGGTTCAGGTTCGTGGTCTGGAGTTTAATTCTCTTTCCTCGAATCTCCTTGCTTCTGGTGCTGATGAAGGTGATATTTGCATATGGGATATATCAAAACCAACAGTGCCAACTCATTTTCCCCACTCAAGGTATGCATTTTCTTGAGGTCTTTTGATTAGTTCTTTAGAGAACAATCGGGCAAGAAACAGTTGCTTGATATTCTTAAGATGTTCGATTTTGATACCTTTGGAACCACTTGAGAGCAAATAAGACTTTTAATAAAGAAGCCTTTGGTGTATAATGCTCCTATATTATGCTGCCACTCATTGGTTATTTTCACACTCAAGATCGGGATGACAACCCAAATTTATTAACTGTTACACAGGGTAGTGGATCTGCAACACAAGGTGAAATTTCATTTTTGTCGTGGAACAGCAAGGTCCAGCACATATTGGCATCCACTTCATCCAATGGGACAACTGGTGAGAAGGATGCCTTTCTATCAGATTTATGCATTTGAATCTTATATTCTGCACTGGAATAATTGCTATTTTCTGTAATTTCAGTGGTGTGGGATCTAAAAAGCAAAAAGCCAGTTATAAGGTATGTGATACTGGTATTTCGTGATTTGAGCCATTAAGTTTTGACATTTGATTCTCCTTCACTGTTGATCTATAATATATGCCCATGTTTGCAGTTTCTCGGACTCTGTTAGAAGAAGGTGCTCTGTTTTGCAGTGGAATCCCGATGTTGCTACTCAGCTTGTTGTTGCTTCAGATGAAGACAGTTCACCTTCTCTCAGGGTAATGGATACACGAGTTCAAAATGTAGCTTATTGACACACATATTGATTCTCAAAGACCTGCTAAAATTTATGACCATTGGTATTTTTTTCTGTGTTCATTTTCAGCTGTGGGATATGCGTAATATAATGACTCCAGTGAAAGAGTTTGTTGGGCACACCAAAGGTACGTTATAAGTCTGGGTTTCACTTCTAGTATTTGAATATTTTCTTACCATCTTTGATCCATGAAGTAGGCTGTATCTTTTGTTTGAAAGTGTAAGTAATCAATCTATACTGTAGAGCTTGTACAAATGTGTCAGACTCGAAAATAAATTTATTAATGTGTCAGATTGAAATCTATAGAATTTAATTCTAATAACATTATAATTGTGTATGGCTGTATGCTACTGTCAGTTGCAATTTCTACTAAAAAAATACTAAAATGATATGAGATGGACAGATGAAAGCTTGCTTCAAATTTCATGAGCTTTATTTAGTGGACAAATCATTTGTGGAACTTAAGAAAATGCCCCAACGAGATTTCTGATTGCTAGTCGTTGGAATTGATTATTAATGAAAGAGGTAGGTTATATAGTTTATTAAATTGATGTTGAATGATATATGCTGAGTGGATGAGCATTTTTGTCTTCATTTGCCACCTTAGAGTGGGGAATAGCTTGATGGACTGTTTCAACACCAGTAGGTTGTTCTTTTCATGTGACAGGGTACTATAAGAAAATTATCTTTTAGTGTGAACCAGGGGTTGCACATTTTTCTTCATATATTGTATGTGACCTTGTCAAGGGAAAATAAATTATAATTCGTGAGTGTCACTGTCACAGTAACCAGCCTTAAATAGCTTTAAATGGTTTATGACAATACTTGTCCCAGAAACTGTTTTAGGGAGTAATTTTTGCTCCTGCCATCCTCAGTGCCTTTCGCTACATTCTCATATAAAATTTTACCCGACACTTGTCACAACTGATGGCACCTGTTTATTTAACCTGTTAGCATCTTAACCTTTTTTTTCTATCGTTTTGTGTTTTTCTACTTACTATGATGAGTTAATTATGACCAAACTGCTTTTTGAACCACTGTATAACAGGTGTCATTGCGATGTCATGGTGTCCAATTGACAGCTCTTATCTGCTTACTTGTGCCAAAGATAACCGTACTATTTGCTGGGACACAGTATCTGGAGAGGTTAATTTTTTTTTCCTTGTATTTTCCCTGAAATAAAGGTGTTATCACTCCAATTGTCTGTAGATTTCCTTTTCTTGAAGTCAGCATTGTGACAGAGGTGACAGTTTTGGCGTTAATTGTTTTGTAGATTGTAGCAGAATTACCTGCTGGAACCAACTGGAATTTTGATGTTCACTGGTACTCTAAAATTCCTGGAGTCATATCAGCATCTTCATTTGATGGGAAAGTTGGCATCTATAATATTGAGGTTACTTCATATGCAACTCATATCAGTTATTCATTGATGTTGTGTACATTAATGGTGCAATAATAACATAATTGTGGACAACGATTCACTTCATTGATCTTTTGATTTTTTAAAACTTTTTATAGCTTCAGCCTTCATGGGGTCAGCATTTAGTAATAGGGAGCTGGAATTAGTGCCTATCATTTATGTTCTATTATGTTTTGCTCATAATAAACCATGCAGAAGAGGATTTCTGTAGTTAACTGCAGGCTGCTTTTGACATTCTTTGGCATGTGAAGATGAATGTTAACTTCTCTTTGTGTTCACCTACTGAGTCAATTTGTCAATATGTACCCCCTAATTGAATTTTCGTCCATCTCTGGAACAATTTCAGTGTGTGAAATGATTGCAACAGTAATTTGAAATACCAAAAAATAATTTTCTTTTCTCCTTTTCCGGGCTTGTTAATAGTCTGAAATTTTGGATTTGTTTTTTCTGCCTAGTAAATCATTATCTTTTCAACTGCAGGGTTCTGGTCGATATGGTATTGAAGAAACTGATATTGGAGCAGGTATCATCATGCTTTTTAGATGGTAAAAGAGTTCCTTTTGTATGACCCATCTTCCAAGAGAACTTTGAATGAATAAATATTCAGGCAAAATCTTCTAATCATCTTATTAGTTCATTGGCTGGTCATCTTATCTCAACATTATTGTATAGCTCTCTGTTGAACCTTAAATTTTTCGACACCTAGTTTGATATTTAAAATCGCCCACTTAAGTTTAGCTTCACTCGATATTTAAAATCCATAGGGGTTTCCTTTGTATCTCCCTCAAAGCTTATTCCTTCATTGCTTAGTTTGATAATCAGAGATACTTGGAAGTCACTCGCTTATTTTTAGCGTCACTCAATGTTTAAAAAATCAATAAGTATCTCCCTCCACGCTTATTCCTTTATTGCTAATTTTTCACATAAAATTTGGATGTTAATGTATGCATGTGTTGGGTTGTATATCCGACCTACACGGTTATATATTAGATAAGCATATAATGAATAATGCTCTTGTACTTCTATTTGAAGTGTTCATAGAGAATTAGAAAAGATATCTAAATGTTCAAATACCCGTGATGTTTCTGGATACAGTTTGATTCATGAAAATTAGAAAAAATAAAAAATCCTTGCACTTTGTTAGTCTTAGGCTTAGTCTTATGATGCCATGTTTTCTGTAGCACCTTTGAGGGCCCCAAAGTGGTACAAGCGAAAAGCTGGAGTATCGTTTGGTTTTGGCGGGAAGCTTGTTTCATTTCACTCTGCTGAATCTCCTGCTGGATCTTCTGAGGTATGTCACATCATTCCAGAGTGTTGATCTCCCCAGGCGTATTTTACGTTTTCTGACCATCTTTCCTATTCCAGGTTTATGTGCACAATTTAGTTACAGAACATGGTTTAATTAGTCGATCTTCTGAATTTGAAGCTGCAATACAAAATGGGGACAGATCAGCTCTGAAAGTTCTCTGTGAAAGAAAATCTCAAGAATCGGAGTACGTCTCTTTTAAAAAAAAAATTGATGCCATTAACATGATTTACTTTAGCATGTCTACACGATTATCTCAAAATCTGTCCGTTAACATATAATTTTCTGCTCAGATCTGAGGAGGAGAGGGAAACATGGGGCTTCATGAAGGTTATGTTCAATGAGGATGGAACCGCAAGGTCAAAGCTGCTTTCCCATCTTGGATTTAGCATGCCTGCTGAAGAAAGTGATACTTTACAGAATGATGTTGTTGAGAGGATAGATGATCTTGTCCTTGACGAGAGTAAAACTATTAAAACTGGAGATGGGTACAAAGAATCTGCTCTATTTGCAACTGACAATGGGGAAGATTTCTTTAACAATCTTCCGAGTCCAAAAGCAGATACACCTATGGCGAATTCTAACAATGAAGCTGTAGTTGAAGATTCTGTAAAGGCACCCCATGAGGAAATTGATGGGCAAGAGGAGGGTTCTGATTCTTCATTTGATGATGCTGTCCAACGTGCATTGGTAGTTGGCGACATAAGGAGCAGTTGCACAATGCATTTCTGCAAATAGATTGGCAGATGCTTTGGTCATTGCTCATGTTGGTGGTACTACTTTGTGGGAAAGCACTCGTGATCAGTATCTCAAGACAAGTCTCTCCCCCTACCTAAAGGTGGTGAAACATCATTTTTTGGATTTTGTGCATGTGGCGATCTTTCTAATTTTTCTGAAAAAGGTTCCATCTAAAAGTTTCTGATTCTCCATACTGGGTATTTCAATTTCTTTGGGTGCTTCAGGTTGTTTCTGCAATGGTGAATAATGACCTAATGAGCATTGCACATACTAGACCTCTGAAATCATGGAAGGAAACACTCGCTCTCTTTTGTACTGTAAGTCTATTCTCTCCCAAAATCCACGTGATCTGGTCAAAACATGTAAATCCTACTGTAGTTTATATTTCTTTAAAAACTTGAGACCTCAAAGTCTTCTACTGGACAATATCGCCTACGTAAGTTCTTGCATTTTAAGTTTAATAACACATATTGGAAACGGTGGACAATTAGTTAGAGCAGCAGGTGCTGCAGCGAAATTGATTGCAAGTTTTCAAAATGGGCGGGAAGAAATTTCACCACATTATGAAACCAAAAAATTACTTTTGTACAGAGATGTAGATATAAGATCTGTATATGGAGGACAAACTTTTGGTCCATCCTTACAGTTAGGAACACTCTATCTGTAATCATGACTTGAAAGGTTGATACCAGATGTGCTGTTTATCTTAAAGCTTGTGTGCACAAAGAAGATAGGTTGCTAACTTAGCATTATATAATGCTATGTGTTACAAGTACCCTATTCATGTTGATTGATTATGATTTCAGATATCCTGTCAATGTTGTTGCACTCCTAAGAGTCTAAATTGGCCATATTAGACCTGTTTACTTGATACATTAGTAAATACCATGTGTTGCCAATTACAGGTCATTTATGTATGCTTTGGGATTTCATTTCATTTGATGCATAAATGATTGAATTACTATTTAAATTCCCACTTCTGATATTTAGTAATTTTGATTTGTGAATGCATATGATTCTGCATATGCATGTATTCTTATTGGAGCCTAATTAAAGGATGAATCCGACACACTATTCTTTCCCTCTCAAAGTTCTAGTGGTTCTAGTGTTAACGCATCTTGTACTACCTTTATATCTAACCTCTGTTCTCTATGACCCAGTTTGCACAGACAGAAGAGTGGACTTTATTATGCGACACTCTTGCTGCTAGACTCATGGCTGCTGGTGATACAACTGCTGCAACACTATGTTACATATGTGCTGGAAATATTGACAAAACTGTAGAAATATGGTCAAAGAATTTGTCAGCAGAACAAGATGGGAAGCCCTATGTAGACCGTCTCCAGGTAAGAATGCTTTGACTAAACATTATCTGATAATGGTTAGTGCTAGGTGGATTATGGACTTATATGTAATATTTCTATCTTTCAAGGATTTAATGGAGAAGACTATCGCCTTTTGCTTTAGCTACTGGACAGAAACGATTTAGTGCTTCATTATGTAAACTAGTCGAGAAATATGCTGAAATATTAGCAAGTCAAGGTCTTTTGACTACAGCGATGGAGTACTTGAATCTTCTGGGGACTGAAGAATTGTCTACTGAACTCAATATCCTGTGTGACCGTGACGCTTGCTCAACTGAGCAAGGTGCGATTTATGTCGTCTTGTTTAATGTATTTCTGGTATTCAGCTGGAAAGAATCTACCATCAAGATTTTTTTGATACACGCGTACACCAGGAAAAAAACACTGTTATGGATTGGAGATTTGCACCCAAACCCAGTAGCTCTGTATTGTGATTGTGGGTGCACACAACATGCATTGAAAATATGCAATTGCTACAGTGTCAACACTTGGATCAAAATTGAAGGTGTTAAAATAATCCTAGGTCATGGATGGTTTAGTAAAATCATGTGCTTCAGCATTCTGAATGGCATATTAATTCTCAAAAGTGTATTAATTCTCTGTCTAGAGTACTTCTTAAAAGCATAGCAGTTAAGTTATAAGGCAGTTACAGTATATTGCGGAGGTTATATTTTACCCTTTGTGCCTCTCAAGTATAATAATTTGAGCACAAGCTATACTTCTTGCCAAGAATGCAAACTGGATTCACTCTAAACTAGGGTGCTTCAGGTTAGCTTGACATTAAACCCTAATAGTTGGTTTCTATGTCTGATTGGCACACTTTGAATTATCTTGTACTCACTCATATCTTGTTTGAAGTTCATACTTCCACTTGAATTTTTGAATTGCAGAATTACACTGAAAACCCAATAGAAGTTGGAATTGAGAAAATATGCTGAACTTGTTTTTCAACTCCTGGTTACCCTATTGCTACTGGGAATAGTAGCTCTATTCCAGCTTACAAACTTGGGTTTTTTCATTCATTTTATGTTCTTTTCTTGATTTGCAGAAATAAATTTACAATGTGTCCATGTTACACTGTAAATACATATGTTGCAGTGTTTTACTTTTTACATGTTACCTTCTTTGGGTTAAGTTTATTTTCCAAATCTGGTTCTTTCGTATATCTACAGAAAAAGAGACTGAGAAGACGGTGACTTATGAACCTAGCCACTTACCACACACACCTTCATATGGTGATCAATCGAATTATGGGATTGAGACCACTCAACATTATTATCCGGTATATATTCCTGCCACTTGATATTTTTTATATTCCTATGGTTGATTTATGGTTGTCATTTAAATATTGTTTTCTTAAATCTTCCTCAGGATCCTGCAGTATCCCATCCCCACATACAACAGCCCACTCCAAGCACTCAATATGGTGAGAGTTATCAACAGCAGCCCTCTAATGTTCCATATAGAAGGCCTTACAATGCGCCTCCCACATATCAGCCAGCTCCACAACCTAATGCACCTCAGCCTGGAATATTTGTCCCTTCTCCAGCTCCAGCTCCAGCTCCAATGGTGATAGTCCCATTTGGTTTAGTTTGTACATTGAGTTTCTCTGAACGTTAGAATCTGATTAGGTTATATTTATTCGCAGGGAAACTTTGCTCCACCGCCTGTTAATGCTCAGCCTCCTGCAAAGTTTGTTCCTTCAAACCCTCCTTTATTAAGAAATGCAGAGCAATATCACCAGCCGTCAACTTTGGGTTCACAGTTATATCCACCAGTATGCAATCCAATTCCTACTCCTTTTCCTTTTCTAATTTTTTTTCCGCCAATCGTCTGAGTTTGCATTGATTCTGTTATTCAGGGAGGTGTTAACCCTAGCTATCAAGCTGGTCCTCCAGGAGTCTCGGCATATGGTGGTGCCAACACTGCTCAAGTTGGTCCAACTCCAGGGCAAATGATGCCCCAAGTTGTGGCTCCCACTCCACCTTCTACGGGATTCATGCCAGTTAGTACTCCAGGGGTTCAAAGACACGGGATGAATCCAGTGCAACCTCCAAGTCCTGGCCAGCCTGCTCCAGTGCAAGCAGCACCTACTCAAGCTGCTCCCCCACCTACAGTGCAGACTGTTGATACTACAAATGTACCTGGTAAACTTTCTTGTCCACTTTATTTTATCTTTTCGGGATTACAGAGGCATTTTTTCAAAGATCTGCAGATTCCTATGGTTTACATGATTCATAAATTATGAAGAGATGCAACTAAAATATTCGATAATATGACTGATGGATGAGTTGAAGTATGATATCTCGATTGTTTTGTTTGCTTTGTTGACTGTGGTCGCATCCCTAGACTCATATATTCTTTAGGCAATTGTTTACAACTTTTGTGCGGTTAAAAGTTAAAAAGAAGAAATAATACGAAAATTGAGTACCATTTTGTTGCTCAGTGTTTCACCCTGTATTAGCAAATAACTGTTCAATAGATTTCGTGACAACAGTGTGAAGGATTCATAACACTCTGCCAAGTATACTCTCCTCCATTCAAAAACTACCAATATATCATAATTATGCATTTTCACATAAATGTTTCATTCAAGCTGTATTGATACTCTCCTTGAGTTGATGTTTGACCTTAATAATTAATGCCAAGGTGATGCCAGTTCTTTCCGGCTCGCACAGAGATAAATTTTTTGGCTTAAGCTGATTTAGAACATGCCTGTCTATTTTGACGATTATTAAATTAATTATTTATTTTGTCTATAGAGCTTAATTCCATTAATTTAGCTACCTGATATTACTTGTAAAATCCGGTGCAGCACACCAGAAGCCTGTCATTGCAACCTTAACAAGACTGTTCAACGAGACAAGCGAAGCATTGGGAGGATCACGAGCAAATCCAGCTAAGAAGCGAGAAATAGATGACAACTCAAAGAGGTTAGGTGCGTTGTTTCTTAAACTGAATAGCGGAGACATATCAAAAAATGCTGCAGAAAAGCTGGTACAGCTCTGTCAAGCACTGGACAATGGTGATTATGGCACTGCTCTTCAACTCCAGGTATATGATAAATCCCCCAAATTTACATTTTATTTCGTTCTTTTTTTTTTTTTTTGGCTCCATTAGTAAATTACGCTTTGCATGTTGATGATGTGGTGTAGGTGCTACTAACAACGAGCGATTGGGATGAATGCAACTTCTGGTTAGCAACACTGAAAAGAATAATCAAACTCAGACAGAACTTCCGATAAGTTATGGATCGACCAACTTGTGATATAGCATTGATTTTTAGTTGTCAATCATGTGCAAGGGACATTGTACACAAGAATCTATATCATGGGATAGCATGCAGGATTTTGTTTTACTTTGTTCTACTCCTCTGAAACGTGACATCTTTTTTGTTTTGATTTTATTTTATTGGATTCTCTGAGAACAATCCAAAGATAGATGATGGTTCTGAGAACAATGATAGTCAAATTTTACTTTTTTTGGTCATTGTTCTCTACATAATATATGTAGTCTTGAGATGTACGTACAATTTATTTAACTATGCACTGTTGTAATTTTTCCTGAAGATCTGGATTTTGAAAACTCTCTTTTTCAATGTGACCTTTGGATTGTGTTATGGTTGATTGTTAGATTAATTAATACAATGTGGTCTTTATTAATGTTGTCAATTAGTTGAAAGCAGATTATGCTTGCTGTTTCTTGCTGTTTGTTGTCTTTATATATGATCGATAATCTCATCTTTGAACTGCACTTAAACAATAAAATAGTAATAACTTGGTAGTATAATAGCTACTATATAAATTTTTTCTTGTTGAAATTTTCTCCCTTTCTTTTTCAAGATCTATTACATAATTTATGTATGATTTTAATTTGGATACTGGGATTTATTGTTTTAATTGTTGTATTTGTTTGAATACCTTGCAGATGCTTTCTTAATGATATATTTGGACCTCGCGAAGAATAACAAATTTCATATTGCCAAAAATGTGAAGAAAAAAGAAAACCAAAAAGTTACTTTCACCTAAAAGTTGGAAAATTTCAAAGCTTGTCATAAGTCATAACTAGTTAATGCCCGCCCCATTATTATCAATTCTCTCCAACTGACCCAACTGCATTCTGCAAAGAAAATTTATAAGATGTGGCCCTATTGAATCTACCTCATTTTATATATGTGTATTTATTTATTATATTTCTTTTACCCGATTCCATATTTGCCCCTTCTGGATGTGTCTACCTCCTCTGGAAATTGCCAGAAACCACAGTACTTCACACAAAACAAAAACCTATGTATTTTAAAAGGAACTCCTCAAAAATTAGTCGAATAAGTGCATTCTATTTTTTCATATCAAAGTTTAAACTCACTATTCATTCATTAATAAACACATGAAAATATATACTAGTGAATATAATTAAATAAATGATCAGAACTGAAGGAGTATCCGATATCAACCCAAATCACTTTCATCATGCATTAAAAACTGTAATGGCATCGACTCACAAATGCAATAATGAGTGACAGTCGACTCCAACGTCATTTGGTTTCCCTTTTTGCCCCTAATTTATTATTGCCCTATAAAATTCATATTCTGACCAAACACATTAGTGTAACAAAATTCATCTTATTAATTATATGGATGAAGGTATGCTTTTAATTTGTTGTTTATTGATAGTACTAATTAAAGTGTGGTCTATAATTGAGATATGCAAATTACTTTCTATCAGAAAAAGAAGAAGGTTTTCAAGAAAACATGTCTATGGAAAAATGCTTTTGATTTGCCTCCAATAATTTACAAAAAAATGCAACAAAATATATTGCTTCACATATTATTAACACTTAACATACATATATTTTGTCAATCTCATATTTTAACATATGCATGTACCTAAATCTACCAACTTGACATAAAAGTTAATTTATTATGAACTTCAACAGAGCATAAATAAAATTGTCCACTACATCAATAAACGGTGCAACAATTTCTCAAGCATAAGATCCCGATTTGAATTGCGAGAAATATGGCAAAAAGTGATTGAAAAGCTTTTTAACAACTGGGCACTAATTTCTTGAGTTCCGTCAATTTTGGATCCCAATGGAACTAAATACTACTTATTTGACTTCAATTCTTCATATATATTCGTTTTTCTATTTATCGATTCTGGTGTAGTGGAATATATGTTTATAAATATGATAATTGATAAACAATTTCAATTTACATACCCATCATAGAAAAGCGAACGGAAGAAAAAGTCATATGCCCACTTTATTTAGTGTGGAAGTGTGACAAATTTTTTGTTTAATAGTATAATATTAATCCACTAATTGAAATTTATAAAATTGTCTGTCTTCCATTTTCTTAGGTTTTTCTTTCTGATTAGTGGTGTAAATTAACATGATTTCTTTGTTTTCTTCTTCTTGTTATGATCGCAATTAGTTATATAGTACTTTACAAAAAATTGCAATTACTTATAGTTAGTTTTATTATTTTATTGCTGTTTGAAAGCAGGCAAGCCTCAAAATTGGAGGGCCCACTACCGACAAGCTCATTAGTAAAAGGTCGAATTTTTTTTATCCTTGTTGATGTCTTCACATTGAGGGCAATATATGAGGAAGTCATATCTTGTCTTATCAACTCTTTGAAAATATTACTATGATACTAGTATTTTTCCCGTGCGATTCACGATTTGAATATTAAAATTTTAACCCAAAATAAATAATGAAAAGAAATTTAAATTAAATTTATTATGTATATATATACATTGACATATATTAGCTTTTTTATTGATATGTGGAGTATATTTTATGAAATAATATATGTGTGAGTATCTCACAATAATAAAATTGAGTAGATAAATTTTTTAATTAAACACTAAAATCATTACAAATATTATATTTTTTAATGATATTAAAATTTTATAAAAAAAAAAAAATCAACTCATACAGTCAAAAAATTGAAAATATATTTTAAAAAATTCATATTTTAAATGTTAATTTTATTTATATGTATACAATATGTATGTCATATTAAAGATCGATAAAAAATTATTAATTTGACATATAATACATTAAAAATATGAGTGGGTCTCTTGTTGCAACAGAATGACATATTTAAAAAAAATATTTAACCCATTAAATATATTAGACATGTTATTTGGACACATGGTATGGTTGGGGCGAGTGCACGGATTTTAAATCCGTGCACCAATTGCACATGAGACTTTGTCTAAAAATATATCTATAACAAAAAAAATAGTATTAAAGTAAGAGTATAAAGTAAAATGTAAATAAAATGAAGAAATATTATTGGTTGATGTTAAGTCACTCTCTATTCTAGAGAGTGAAGTACACCCTTTCACCATAAAGCAAGTGTGACTACACTTGCTCAAATACTTAAAAAAATTTTGACAAACTTCTACTTTTATATATTTATAGATTTACTGAAATGCTAGTATTTATATTATTATTATTATAAACTTTATATATTGAAAAAATATCAAGGGTGTACAATATGAATATCTACATATTTAAAACTTGTGTTACACAAACAAAACTGCTCCAAAAGAAAGAGGGAGTCAACTTAAAACTCTTTCTTTTTCCTTCTGAAATAATAAGAAAGTGATTTTTTGAAGTGACGTAAAGAAAGTGATTTTTGAAGTGGTATAACAAAACTGCATCAAAAAGAAAGAGGAAGGCTGTCTTCAGATTCTATGGAAGATTTCAGAATTTCAAAAAAAGAAAAAGAAAAAGTGATTTTAGAGTTGCTCTCACATTTGCAAAGTCATGGTATGAAAAGTATTTTTGAATGGTTTTAAAACTCTTTTTTTTTTTTTTAAGTTGATTTTGGGAACACTCATTGTATCACCTTATGTCTGTTTAGTTTTCTTCTAAAGAGAAATACAATTTTTTTGACAGTTCTAACATTATATTATTTGTTTTAAACTAATTTTAATGGATAATTCTACTAACAAACTTATTGTTTAACAAATTATTCCAACTTTTTTTTTTTAACTAAAAGCACAATATTTTAGATGTACAAGTCAAAACATGAAAGTTATCTAGTTGTAATGAAATTGCAATTATGGAACAATGTAAAAGTGATGGGAAAAATCATTTCCACTAAAAAAAAGTTAATTATAGATTTATTGCATGCATTTGACTATCCTCCCCGGCCCCGTGAATAAAATGAATTAAATTGCGTCGTTTTAGTGTTTTACACATTGAAACAGGAAATTCCTTTGAAAAGCACTACTTTTTAAATGGATTGAATTAAAATGTCTGGTTTTACACTTTGAAATAGGAATTTTATTTGAAAAGAAAAGCAGTATTTTTGAATTGAATGAAGGCGGTGTGTTTTCATTCAATTATGGGGTTGGCATGTGCCCCCACAGCCCATCCTTCACGATTTTCCAGTGAAATCAGATAAACTTTCAGACTGAATATTGTGTTGAATTTGTTTTTTTTATTAGCTGATAAATTTTACATATAAATCAATAAATGATACGATATCTATAGAAGGACATCGCAATATATATAATTTTTTTATAACAATGTCTTGTTGTTTATGTCCTGCCACGTAGTTCTGTAATTTGTAATGTGCATTCTAAAAATTATGGTCTTATGTTCATGTAGATAAAAACATATGTACATGTAAATTCCTACGAAAATGAGTATTATATTCAACACATGTTACTTATTATAATATCTACAAAATTGTGTGTTGTTTTTAGGCAAAATTTCATAATTAGGTTTTAAATTTAATAAACAGAAAAAAATATAACGAAATTAGAATTAAAAATTTATAAAAATGTATCTTTATGAAGTATGAACTGATGAGAAATAATTTAATTTGGCAAGCATATATGGTATAATGATAAAGTATACGACCAAATTTACACTCTTTTAAAAGCAAAGATCATCTCTCCAAGATAAACAATTATAATAAACGGACTAAAATAAAAGATTCAAGAGCTCAATAATTTTTTTATTTTTTTTTATTCATAATGTATTTTAAAAATATGTAATTTATTATATTAAAATATGCAATTTATTTCTACTGAACTGCGTAATTATGAGTGCATGTTTTTAAAATACACTATAAGTGCTAAAAATAATAGTTATTGAACTCTTGTATAATAAATTGTATGTTTTTAACCCAAATATTTTGGATTGGAAGAGTAATTACCAAAAGATTATAGGTAAATGATTTCAAATAAAAAAATATAAAAGGATTTTGGTGATTAATCCTTTTACTTCAATTTGAAAAGAACAAATAACATTTTCGTATTTTTGCCTACCATTATAAATATCCATATCAACTGTACAAGCCCACTTTAGTAAGAAGGCGTGATCATTAATTCCATACAATACCACAAATAAAAATGGTATTAATAAACATCAATTTTTCTTGTTTTAAAAAATTCGTTCCGTTATCAATGAAAAGAGGACCATTTATTAGAAATGTAAGAATACTTCCCGAGCCATAAAAATCAAATCTTGCTAAATTGCTCGAACCAAATCTTGAGATTCCATTTCATTTCAATGGAATGGTCAACCTCCCCCTTTCCCATTTTTCACTCCTTCTTCAATTCTGCAACACCACATGCAGTTGCAAGACGATCATAAATAGTTGCATCCCTTTGTAGCATTTCATCAAGAATTCAAAAATTCAAAAATCTTGATTGATGGGTTATCTTGAGTGCAAAACAGAGTCATCAGTTTCGACTGCCGATTCACGTGCCTCGACCTCATCATCGTCTTCTTCCTCCAATCACCAAAGGGAGAAAAAGCCCATCAAAATCCAGGAATTCAACTACAGGGATCTCGAATTAGCCACTAACAATTTTTTCGGAAACGAAGCTTTTAGGCAGGGGGAAGCCATGGGCCTCGTCTACAAAGGCGTTCTTCGCGGCGGCCGTCTCGTTGCAGTCAAGAAGCCCTCAAGATCGGCGCATAAAACACCCAATTCGGAGAAATCGAACGAGGTTGATAACGAAATCGACATTTTGTCCGGGCTTCAGAGCCCTAGATTAGTTAATCTTCTAGGGTTCACGAAGAGCGAGTCGCGAGATCGACTCTTGGTAGTTGAATTCATGAGCAATGGAACTTTGTACGATGTTTTGCATACGAATTCGCGGCCCCCAAATTGGGGGAGGAGGGTGAAATTGGCTTTGCAAACTGCGAAAGCCATTGACACTCTGCATTCTTTGATCCCACCTGTAATTCACCGCGATATTAAATCTGCTAATGTGTTAATTGATAGAAACTTCAATGCCAGGTTAGGTGATTTTGGGCTGGCTTTGAGGTGTGTGGATGATTATAGGTTGAGATCAACTCCACCTGCTGGAACAATGGGCTATTTAGATCCATGTTATGTGACCCCTGATAATTTGAGTACCAAAACTGATGTTTTTAGTTTTGGGATTTTGCTTTTGGAGATCATTAGTGGGAGAAAGGCAATTGATATGGGGAATTCACCTCCTTCTGTTATTGATTGGGCTATTCCTTTGATAAAGAGAGGGAAAATGTTAGCTATTTATGATCCTAGGCTTTTGCCACCTAAAGATGCTATAGTGAGAAAAATGTTAGGGGTTGTGGCTGCTAAATGTGTGAGGAGTTGTAGGGAGAGAAGGCCGTCGATGAAGGAAGTTGTCAAGTGTTTGGATGAGTTGAGTAAGTTGATTCCCCTGCATTCTTGGAATGGATTAGGTAATCCTTGTATGATGGTGGAGAATGTAGGGAAACCGGTTCAATCCGCGAAT
Organism: Stenogyne calaminthoides; assembly: GCA_037126765.1. NCBI lineage: Eukaryota > Viridiplantae > Streptophyta > Magnoliopsida > Lamiales > Lamiaceae > Stenogyne > Stenogyne calaminthoides. Next base: position 4,822,954 of record JBBCBC010000006.1, read on the forward strand.
AAGAAGGGGATAGGTGGTGAGAATGGGAATGTGAATGTTGATGATGGGAAGGGTAAAGTTGGGAGAGCGATGAGAAAAACGGGGAGAGTGTATTCGGATTTGGGGTTTCGAAGCAATTTGATGGAGTTGATGGCTGGGCCTGATTGTGAGTCTAGGTTTTTTGGGGAGGATGATGGATTTGAGACTAAGGTGGAATCGCCGAAAAGGGGTTTGAGTTTGAGATTCGAAGTTTGTAGGTTAGGCGATGGGGCTGATAGAGTGTCGAATTTAAAGCCAAAGGTATCAGTTGGGGAGTGTTCGGAGATGTTTTCTGCGAACGGTGAAAAGATTGCTGGATGACATATGTAAGATTCCTCATGCTTCCTAATCACATTGTTGTAGACATTTAACTGATTACGTTTTGTGTATCGTTTCGATTCGTGTTACGGTGCACTACTAGTGCACTTGTCTTGTGTGTTCTTCTTCACTGTTTGATGAATTCCATTTGTTTTTATTGTAATAAGATTCTTCTTGTATTAAGTCATCTGTTTTTCAGTGGGATAAAAAAATCTGCTGGATGATTGTGTATCCAGATTTCTCATGCCATAAAGCAAAGGCTATTCAATGAAATTGATTTACCATTCATGCAATTCTGTTCTTTACTTGAACATATGCTGGTTTACAGATAATCAACTCTCTTTTACGTAGATGTTTTCAATGACGACTTAGGTCCATCGTACCTTAATTAGTCCTTCTATGTCTAATGCATGATAAGTAATGCTAGAAATTAGTCGATATTTTGAACAGTTGAAGAAAATGATGTTTCTTGGCAAGGTTTCGGTTTCTTTAGGTTGCCATTTGGCGCTAGATCTGCGGATTGTCACGGTTGGTGAACTAATGCAAGATAAGTTAAATCCAATTAGTCATAATTAATTTTCTTTGTTGGGGTCGTTTTTAGTACCGTTATATAGTTGTTAATGTATCTGTGTTAGACTAAGATTCAATTGTTTAATGTTAGTTCCATTATTAATCTTGCTTTAATGCTTGTTTTGTCTTGTCCTTGCTGGCTGTAAATGGATTCTTGATTAAGAAGGTTGTTTCCAGAATTATTGTCCTGCAGCTGTGTCATTATGTTGTTAGTTTTTATTGTTGAGAAGTGAGTTGTGTTGTCCTTCCTTTGATATTCAAGTGAGTTAATTCAATCTCTAAGAGGTTGATTCCTAGTACAAGTATAGTTATTGATCCATGAATGAGATTTCATTCAACACCTACTAAGTTCGTAAAAATACAAGTGATCTTAATGTATATAAAGTCTCGGTTGAGATTTTGTAGTACACTTGTTAAATGAACGCACGTGTGAAGAATGCAAAAATATAATTGATCTTAACGTATATGAAGTATTGGTTGAGATTCTATATGAACGACACGTGTGAAGAATGCAAAAATATAAGTGACCTTAAATGAACGACACGTGTGAAGAATGCAAGTGACCTTAACGTATATGAAGTATCGATTGAGATTCTATATTACACTTGTTAAATGAACGACACGTGTGAAGAACGTAGAAAGTTTAGCTATCTTAACCTATATGAAGCATCGGTTGAGAATCTGTAATTACACTTGTTAAATGAACGACACGTGTGAAGAATGGTGACATTTTAATTACATCTCTACATAATAGAATATTTAACAAGAAGTACCAACCCAATTGAGTGTGGCCAATTTTGAGCACCCTCTCTCTTTAATACTATTATTTGATTATGGACCATTTAAAATTGGATCCTAGTTCAATGTCAAATTTGAACTCTTCTCACACTCACTCACTATATTCAAATTCAAATGAATCATTATGTACAAATATGCAATTCTGACACAATAGAATATTTAGGTCAATCCACTCCAAGAAACTCATTGTCTTATATGTCAAATACTTGTTAAGTACCTTCACTTGAAATGAGAATATTTTGTTCAAAGTGTGTTCCCTTTTATCAACTAAATTACAAATAAATTTCATGGGATACATGATGATCCAACCCCAATATCCAACCTTTTGACACTTGAGAGGTTGAATTTTTAAATAACAAAAGTATAAAGTTATCCAACAAATAGAATCCAAGGAAAATACAAGGTCTCTGTTTTTTTCACTATTATTGGTGCATGTAATGTTATTTGTAGTGCTGTTCTGGCATAGACAGTGACTATACATAAAATCCCAGCAAACTTTATTTACATTTTTCTATTTAAAAAAAATCAAGAGGGAGCAGTGTCATTTACTAGATAACAGAATGGATGAAAAAAATTAGGTTCCTTTTCATGTTTACTGGTGAAGTGAAAGTGTAATGTTCCTTACCAAAGTATGAATATACCTTTGCTTTTCCTTATTTCTTGCAAAAGTAAACAGATCCCACTTTTGATGTTTGACCTTAGAAACTGTTGTCTCTTGAATGTGCCCATCAACTAATACCTTATGGGAGCACAGTACTGTGTCTGTTTTCTACTTTTCTGGAAAGTAAATTTAATAACTTGAATTTCTATGTCAAATGTTATTTATGGTGAGTTTTCAAATTTCTTATTGTAAACTAGTACAAGATAAATGGTTAATAATTTGAATTCAGTATCATGTTTGAAGATAAAAGCGAAGCTATATTTAGATTAATACAACTGATCAAGCTTATATCATTCAAATGTCTAGGACTGGAGGTAATAAATTGTTGGGACACTTATTGATATATGCATTTCATAATTGTAACTTATTAATATGTAAAAAATGATTGTATATTAGTGAGTATATTTGCATTTTTGTGTGTAACTTTGACTATATATGTAATTTCATTTGTACTTATTAGTAATTTGCATTAAAATTTTGTATCTATGGTAATTTCCCCTAAATTGTCTGTATAAAAGAATAGTTAACTGTTTTAGGTTTTTGCCCCTTTAATTGCTTGATTTGTAAATCTTTTAAATTGGTTTACATTTTCTTTTTAAAGTTTAAATTGGTTTTTACTTTAAAAGCACTATTAGAAAAGAAAATCAAAGCATGTCGATCTAGTAGTTTGATATTGAGAGATTTTTTAAATTAACGAGAAGATTACTTACTTGAAAATTGGTCCTATTTGGACCTATCCATATTTTAAACTTAAATGTAGAAATATTGGGCCAAGGCCCACCTGAATGGTCCATTTAAGTCTTAATTAGAACGATTTTAAATTCTGTCCAATTTAGCTGGACCGATCCAATCATGAACATAAATCCAAGAACACTGAAATAGTTTTCAAAGTGTTATGCTCAGTTAAATGTATATTTTCAACTGAAAAATGATTGGATTCTTCGACAGTTCTGAACTTCTGATATATAAAACTGTAATAAAAGAAAACTCTTTAAATTTGAACTTGTACATCTTGATTTCAAATTTTAGTCTATTGTATCACATATGCCTAAAAAGAATGAGTTAGGTATATAATCAAATCAAGCCATTTGCTAATTATTTGGAACTCGGCTAGGAAATATTCGTTCGAGGGAGGGGACTTTGAGGGAGTGTTTTAGTAGACTGTATAGAATTAGTCGACAAAAGAAAGAAAGAATTAGTAATATGAGGGTATGAGAGGGAGAAAAGTGGGTGTGGAACTTGAGTTGGAAAAGAAATTTGAGAGCTTGTGAGAAACTTTCTCTTAATAATTTGCTTAATCACATTAACAGGTACAAACTTGATCGGACGAAAGACAACACTTGGAGTTGGATCAGTTATTCAAATGGATTGTTTTCGACAAATCAAGCTTACAAGAATCTGACCGTTGGATCGACATCGGAACAGGAGTAGGGAAGACATAAGCGTTCAAGCATCTATGGAGGAGTTCAACACCAAAGCAAGCTCAAGTAATTTGTATGGAAAGTTCTCAAACAAAGATTGCCAACACGAGACAATTTGAAGAAAAGAAATATCATCCCTGAAAATGGTGACGTTTCTTGTCCGTTTTGTGGAAAAGAGGAGTAACAAACATCCCACCTCTTTTTCACATGCAAATTCTCTTCTTAGGTGTGGAGTAGCTTATACAACTGGATTCAAGTTAGTATGGTCCCTCATAAAGACTCAATCATCAATTTTCTTCAACACGAGGCTATGTTTGGATCTCATCAAAAAAGGTAACTTTGCGTCAATCATTTGGATAGAAACAGTGTGGACCATTTGGAAAAAAAGAAACGAAAGGGTGTTCGAGATTATAGAAACAAATGTAACGAGCATCACTAATGAAATCATTGCAAGAACTTGGTCGTGGCCGACGGCGAAATCAGCGAAGGCTAGTCATATTTCCCTTTTGAACTGGTGAAACAATATTCGCAGTAATTTGGTTTGAATGTATCCTAGTAGTAAGGGGTCCCCTGATGTTAAATTTCTTTGTTGTATTATTACTTTGTATGGGACGATTGTCTTGGCCAGACTTACTTTTTTAATTAAGCTTTTTTGCTGATAAAAAAAAAAGAAGTAAATATTCGTTCGAGCTCGTTTAGTAAAGTTCGACAACATAAATAAATAAACTCATATTGTTAGCTCGTGAATAGTCTCGTTAGTAAACTCATATAAATTATAAGGGACGGTGTCCACTTTTTACTTAATGAAACTCTTTTTTGCTGATAAAAAAAAAAAGAGAAGTAAATATTCGTTCAAGCTCGTTTAGTAAAGTTCGACACCATAAATAAATAGATTCATATTGTTAGCTCGTGAACAGACTCGTTAGTAAACTCATATAAATTATAAGGGACGGTGTGCGCCTTGTACTCCACTTTTTACTTAATGAAGCTCTTTTTTGCTGATAAAAAAAAGAGAAGTAAATATTCGTTCGAGCTCGTTTAGTAAAGTTCGACAACATAAATAAATAAACTCATATTGTTAGCTCGTGAACAGACTCGTTAGTAAACTCATATAAATTATAAAAAATAATTTGATTCTAATTTATAATTTTCACAATATATATACACACAGAGTATACGTATAAAAATATATATTAATTTATTTTATTTAATTAAATAAAACTATTGAATTTAGTAGAAATATATAATTTTAAAATTATTTTTATAGTTTAATTTTAGAAATATATTGGTCGGCCCAATGTAGAGATTTGAAGGCCCACTACTGAAAATAAATATGGGCCAGGTTATATGCAACTCCGTAGTCAGTTACCAAATTGATAAAAAAAACACCTACTAAAAACTGCGTATTCTTTTTTTTTTTTTGACAGGAAAAACTGCGTATTCTATTTCTACCACAAAGCCCTTTCTTTTCTTCTCCCCACTCGCCGCCCCCTCTTTTTATTTTTCAGCGCCACCTCCCTCCACCGCCGGCACCGCCGCCGGAACCGTCGCCATCCAGACTTGTACACTGAAAGTTAACAAAGAAGAAGAAAGAGAGAGACTACAGTGACTGAGACGAGTGGTAGTGTTTTTTTTCCTGTGGTTTCTGGTTGAGATATATTTGGGATAAGGATTAACATGAAGTCTGATTGAGTCTTACGTTTGACATGGGTCTTCTTCAGTGCTTCAATTTTTTAAAGAAACTGAATTGGAGAAAAGTTTATGTTTATGTTTTTTTTTTTTAAAAAAAATTATCAGTTATTCGTTTATATGTGTTGATTGAATCGTGGTTGTTAGAATTGCTTAGCTTAGGTGCCCAAAAACTAGTTTTTATCGTATCAGATGCTTGCCTATATTGCCTCTTTTTGTTTTGATTGATTTGAGATTGTTTTGCTGCAAACAGAGGGATACAGAGCTGGGCGATGGCTGCTGCTTCTGAAATTACAGCGGCACAGTTTGCACTAGTATGTTTACTCATTGTTTATTTGTTATGACTTTTTTCCCTCAAATTTTTGCGAGTTTTTGAAATTTAACTTAGAAATGTTTGTAATTTGTCTCAACAGGGTGCCTATAGACAGAAACCAGTTTTGCCTAGACATTCTTTCAGGCAAGGTAACTGGTTGCTCAGTGGTAGGTTTCCAAGAAGAACTCCATCGATAAGAATTTCTCGGAGAGCAAACACATCGAAGATCAGAGCAGTGGTGTCGAGTGATGTTGGAAGTTCGGTAAACAAGGAACCAGAAACAGTTAGCAAGGCTGCTGAAAAGGTCGTGCATTTTTATCGTCATCCATTACTACAAGACAATGAAACAGCTGAGCTTCTCAAAGTAGTCCAGACCAAATTTTCGAACCAAATAATTGGGTTGAAAACTGAGCAGTGTTTCAATATTGGGGTAGATGGAGATCTTTCCGATGAAAAGCTTTCAGTACTTAGATGGCTTTTGGGTGAGACATACGAGCCTGATAATTTGGGGACAGAAAGCTTTCTTGATGAAGAGATGAAAGTGAACTCAAATGCTGTTGTCGTAGAAGTTGGTCCCAGGCTGTCTTTCACCACTGCGTGGTCTTCCAACGCTGTATCAATTTGCCGAGCCTGCAGTTTGACCGAAATAAACAGATTGGAACGCTCGAGAAGGTACTTGTTGTACCTTCGTGCTGGAAGTGCTGCACTCTCAGATAAGCAGATTGATGAGTTTGCTGCATTAGTGCATGATAGAATGACGGAATGTATCTATAATCAGAAGCTTACATCTTTTGAGAGGGCTGTAGTACCTGAGGAAGTCCGTTATATACCGGTGATGGAAAAGGGCCGGAAGGCATTGGAGGAAATAAACGAGCAGATGGGTTTAGCCTTTGACGAGCAGGATCTGCAGTACTACACCAAGCTCTTCATGGATGATATTAAACGAAATCCGACAAATGTTGAGCTTTTCGATATTGCTCAGTCCAACAGTGAACACAGCCGGCATTGGTTTTTTACTGGAAAGATTGTTATTGATGGGGAACCAGTTGATAGGACACTTATGCAGATTGTTAAAAGCACTTTGCAAGCAAATCCAAGCAATTCAGTTATTGGTTTCAAGGACAACTCGAGTGCAATTAAGGGGTTTAATGTCAATCAGTTGAGGCCAATTTATCCAGGTTCAACGTGTCCATTAGACATGAGTGCCCGTGACCTTGATATCCTGTTTACTGCTGAGACACATAACTTCCCATGTGCTGTGGCCCCATATCCCGGTGCTGAGACAGGTGCTGGTGGTAGGATTAGAGATACACATGCAACGGGTCGGGGCTCGTTTGTTGTGGCATCCACAGCTGGATACTGCGTTGGAAATCTCAATATTGAGGGCTCGTATGCTCCATGGGAAGATCCATCCTTCACATATCCTTCAAACTTAGCGTCCCCCCTTCGGATTCTCATAGATGCTAGCAATGGTGCTTCAGATTATGGAAACAAATTCGGTGAGTCATTTATTCAGGTGTTGTTGAACTTGTTAATCATTAATTAGAGTTGGTGGGAGCATCTAAGAACCCCTGCTTCTTCTCTGTATTTTTTATTTTGATTTCAAGAAGCAATTTAAAAAAAATAAATAAAATTCTGAAGCCTTATTTTGGTAAAGAAAAAGGGCTGACTTTTCATATTCCCAATTATTCTTTTCTTATATTATTAAAAATTGTGAGCTTTATGGCTTTTCTTTCTTGGAATCTGAGGTTTTCATGTTATTTTTGCTCAACTATTTGATCTGAATCTTTCCCTGCTTTTTCAGGTTTGAATATCTTGTGTTTATCATGTTATTAACTTATGGGTAGAATTGCAACATGGGCCTAATTACATATTGGCACTTTTTACTTCATTAAATTCTATATTGTTTGGGCCTGCTACAGTTTTTGGCTGATTGCATATTTATACAATGCTTGTTTTCTGTAATCTAAGACTGAAAATTCCGGGGTATGTATTAGTTGGTCTTATGGTGTGTGTTTGATTCTTGATAATTCCTTACGTATTTCCTTTGAAAATTTTCAAATTTTTGGTTGATGTTAAAAAATGAACAATTATGAAAATGATGTTTCCATTTTTTTTAAATGATTACCTCAAAAATCTCATATGATTTGCCTGCTTATTTTCTTGTTTTATTATTTATTCTTGTTTTTTTTTTTTGTTCGTGAATAGGTGAGCCGTTAATTCAGGGTTACACAAGGACTTTTGGAATGAGGCTTCCAGATGGGGAGAGGAGAGAGTGGTTGAAGCCTATAATGTTTAGTGCAGGCATTGGCCAGATTGATCACACACACATATCGAAGGGAGAGCCCGAGATTGGGATGTTGGTTGTCAAGATTGGTGGGCCCGCTTACCGTATTGGAATGGGAGGTGGAGCTGCATCCAGCATGGTTAGTGGCCAAAATGATGCTGAGCTGGATTTCAACGCTGTTCAGCGTGGTGATGCAGAAATGGCACAGAAGTTGTATCGAGTTGTTCGTGCTTGTGTTGAAATGGGAGAGGGCAATCCCATTATTAGCATTCATGATCAGGGGGCTGGTGGAAATTGTAACGTTGTGAAAGAGATCATTTATCCAGAGGGGGCTACTATTGATATCAGGGCTGTGGTGGTTGGTGATTACACAATGTCGATCTTGGAGATATGGGGAGCAGAGTACCAAGAGCAAGATGCTATCTTGGTGAAGCCTGAAAGCCGTGATTTTTTACAGTCTTTATGCGAAAGAGAGAGAGTTTCAATGGCGGTTATTGGCACAATTAGTGGTGAAGGGCGGATTATTCTCGTTGACAGTTTAGCTAAGGAAAGATGTGAGTCGAATGGACTACCTCCACCACCCCCAGCTGTGGATCTTGAGCTGGAAAAGGTACTTGGTGATATGCCCCAGAAAACTTTTGAATTTCATCGAATCACTAATGCTAGGGAGCCACTTGATATTACTCCGGGGATGACCGTTTCAGATTCTCTAAAAAGGGTATTGAGACTTCCTTCTGTTGCTTCCAAACGGTTTTTGACAACCAAAGTTGATAGATGTGTGACGGGCCTCGTTGCACAGCAGCAAACCGTGGGCCCCATTCAAATTACGCTCTCTGATGTTGCTGTAATTGCTCAGAGTTATACTGGCATAACCGGAGGTGCTTGCTCGATTGGGGAGCAGCCTATCAAAGGTCTTTTGAATCCAGCAGCTATGGCAAGACTAGCTATGGGGGAAGCTCTTACTAATCTTGTGTGGGCCCGTGTCACTTCTTTGTCTGATGTAAAGGCTAGTGGCAATTGGATGTATGCAGCAAAACTGGATGGAGAGGGGGCAGCCATGTATGATGCTGCCATAGCCCTTTCAGAAGCTATGATCGAACTTGGGATTGCTATTGATGGGGGAAAGGACAGTCTTTCTATGGCAGCTCATTCGTCTGAAGAAGTTGTTAAGGCTCCTGGAAATCTAGTTATCAGCACGTATGTCACTTGTCCCGACATAACTAAAACTGTGACCCCAGATTTGAAGTTTGGAAATGACGGTCTTCTCCTTCACATTGATTTGGCAAAGGGGAAGAGGCGTCTCGGTGGGTCCGCCCTTGCACAAGTGTTTGGTCAAGTTGGGGATGAGTGCCCTGATCTTGATGATGTTTCTTACCTTAAAACTGTTTTCAATGAGGTGCAGAATTTGATTGAAGAAGGGCTGATTTCAGCTGGCCATGATATTAGTGATGGAGGATTGCTGGTAACTGTTCTTGAGATGGCATTTGCTGGGAATTGTGGTATGTGCTTGAATTTGACTTCTCCCGAGAGTTGTACTGTTTCTCAAACACTCTTTGCTGAGGAGCTTGGCCTTGTAATTGAGGTTAGAAAAGACAATATAGGTGTGGTGATGGGAAAGCTTTCGAATGCTGGAGTATCTGCTGACATCATCGGTGAAGTCACTTCATCACCAATGGTTGAACTCAAGATTGACGGTATCACTCACTTGAATGCAGAAACTTCTCAGTTGAGGGACTTGTGGGAAGAAACGAGCTTTGAGCTGGAAAAGCTTCAGAGGCTGGCATCTTGTGTTGAACTTGAGAGAGAAGGTTTGAAAAGTCGAAAAGAACCTCAATGGGAGCTGTCCTTCACTCCGAAATACACAGATGAGAAATACACGAGCTCGTCTTTAAAACCGAAGGTTGCTATCCTTAGGGAAGAAGGGAGCAACGGGGACAGAGAGATGGCTGCTGCTTTCCATGCTGCAGGCTTTGAGCCTTGGGACATCACCATGTCCGACCTTCTTAATGGAGCAATCTCGTTGAATGATTTCCGGGGTATTGCGTTTGTTGGAGGATTCAGCTACGCAGACGTGCTCGATTCTGCAAAAGGTTGGGCAGCTTCAATAAGATTTAATCAGCCTCTCTTGAATCAATTCCAAGAATTTTATGATCGGCCCGACACTTTCAGTTTAGGGGTTTGCAATGGCTGTCAGCTTATGGCTCTTTTGGGGTGGGTCCCAGGTCCCAAAGTCGGAGGTGTTCTAGGGGATAATGGTGATCCATCACAGCCTAGGTTCATACATAATGAATCTGGACGGTTTGAGTGTCGTTTCACAAGTGTCAAGATAGATAAGTCACCAGCTTTGATGTTTAAAGGAATGGAAGGTAGTACGTTGGGTGTTTGGGCTGCTCACGGGGAGGGTAGAGCCTATTTCCCAGATAGTGATGTGTTTGGCAGTATACTGGAAACGGAGTTGGCCCCCGTGAGATATTGTGACGATGATGGGAAACCAACGGAAGTCTATCCTTTCAATTGCAATGGTTCTCCTTTAGGTGTGGCAGCTATTTGTTCACCAGATGGGAGGCATTTAGCCATGATGCCTCATCCTGAGCGATGCTTTATGATGTGGCACTACCCTTGGTATCCCAAGACCTGGAACGTACACAAGGCGGGCCCCAGCCCGTGGTTACAAATGTTCCAGAACGCCAGGGACTGGTGTTCATGAGGTAATTCCTCATATTAATGTTTCTTTTGCATTCTGATTTCATCCATATGTGACATGTATAAAATAATACTACTCCATAATTTAAAAAGACATATACTACTTGTTGATGCTATTGAAATTGGAGAGAAAACACAGTTGATATAGAAATAATATAAGTTCTTTAAAACAACTTATAAGCTGTTATAGCTTATAAGATGTTTAAAATAAGCTTAGCCAAACGGGTCCTAAATCTAGGCATAGTCATATTACTTGAGCTTGGTTTCAAACTTCACTGGTTTTAATATTTGCGTTTTTGATTTAATAAGCAGGTAAATTTCCTTTTTCTGTTGCCTCCAAATATGGTTCTGATATCATAAGTATCGTTTTTTTTTTTTTTTTTCTGGTAATGGGAGCAATTGTAAAGAACTCTGTTATGAAATGGTTTTCGAGAGATGATTAGGAAATGCACATAAGATATTTATCAATCCATATTTATCATATTAATGATTATTATCTTTTAAATTCGTGGTAGGTCCTTCTAAATTTTCCCTCAAAACAACCAACTGCTTTTAGCTTAATGAGCATATGTGAGTTGTCTACTTGGCTGTAAAATTATTGCTCGAAAGCATGCTATCTTCGTTGATAAAATCACCACCACCATCATCTGTGCCCGTGAAGAGTGGAAGTTTGCCGTCTACTCTCAGAAACCAGATTTGTCTTGGTGTGGAGTTCCATTCTTCTGCTGTTATAGCTGTGTTCTTGCATCGAACAACAAACCTCTCAGTTTGGATTATTATAAAGTAACCAAATTGTGAAGAATTGTGGTGTTTGTGTACCATTGCTTTTTTTGTTTTTTTGTTTCTTGTTTTCATATTTATCTACCATAAATTGAGCTGAGTTCACAGATAGATTCAATAGTGACAAAAACTTGTATGAATCTGGTTCATGTTATGAACTTGGTTTTTAATTCATGACATTTGACTAGGCTTGGCAATGGGGCTGGGCGGGGCCGGGGGACAACTCCCCATCCTCGTCCCCGCGAATTCGGGGCGGGGGCGGGGAATCCCCGCGAACCATTCGGGGAAAAAATCGGCCCCATTCCCCACCCCGCCGGGGAATTTCATCCCCGCGGGGATTCGGGGAATCCCCGTCCCACCTTCTTTGTTTTTTGTTTAATTATAAAAAAATAATTTTCACAATTTTATTAGAATATAAAAATTCAAAATACAAATTAAACATCAATAAAAATTAAAAAATAGTTCAACATCAACATCAACAAAAATTTGAAATATAAAATTATAAATAAAAATAAAAAATAGCTTATTATATATTTCATTTGTTCTTTCTCATAATTAAACAATTTCAATTTTCCGTTTCACTTGCATTCATGTCAAGCTCTTCCTCAAAAAATATATATTAGTAAACTATAATTTCAAGATTAGAGTTTAGAATTTTAAAACATATTATTTAATTATATATATATATGTGTATATATAATTATATATATTAATTTAAATTATAAAATTAATTCGGGGCCCCGCGGGGAACGGGGCGGGGAATGCTATCCCCGCCCCGCCCCGTCCTTCGGGGAAAAAAAATTCCCCATCCCCGCCCCACGGGGAATTTTTGTGGGGATTTCCAGCCCCGATCGGGGCGAATCCCCTCGGGGAACGGGGATTCCCCGCCCCACTGCAAAGCCTACATTTGACCCTACCTAGGGTATAATACGGGTCAAGTTTAGTGGTTTAGAAAAATGTATTGAAAATAAGTTTAATGGGTCAAATAATCCAAGTTCATGACATGAACCTGGTTCATAGGAGACTTACTCTTCAATAATCCAGATCAGGATTGTTGTAAAGGGCATCAAAAAATTGAATTAAAATTGCACCAGTTGAATGGTGAATTAATAACAACTAACGTGCATGTGAAATTGCCCGAATTATATTACAAGTTTGCTAAGTTTGATACATTATTAAATAGACACCAGAAATTGAATTGTGTAAAGCAGTTAATTTTCAATGATCAATAGATTCAATTTAATAATCATACAATTGGAACTTGTGATCTAAATGCCATATCTGCAGATTTCTTCTCCTTATTTCAAGAATTTGCATGCATATATATATACAATATCTGATACATTTTGTATGAGGTAAAATTCTGCAACTTGAAATGGAAAAAAAAAAAGGAATTTTGGAGGTTCAATGCTTTCATTCTCCTAAAATATTTTGCTGCAGATTCTGCTGTTGCTACTAGGGGTGAGTAACTCAGTATTTAAAAAAAAAAAAAAAATTTCATATAATTTTAAAAAGGAGTGATAAGCAGTAATGAATTTAATTTTATTTTTTTTTGACAAACAACCCATCCTGAACTCAACAAGAAATCTATAGTAGTAAACAAAATCAGCATACCCAGGATGGAATCTCGACGTCGGACCAATCGTGTGGACCGGGCGAGAGAGTGGCAAATTTGGCAAGTTGATGTGCCGTGTTAAGCAGTTTACGCGGCTTATGAGCAAAATCCCGTACTAGGGTAGCCAAATTCATACTTCGAAGCCTTTGCAATGGAAAAGCCTCCGAGCCAAAGAACACTGCTTTAGAATTGATCGCATTGATCGCTGTTAATGAATCGGAGAAAACACATCGTACACAGGTATTGAGTTGTTGACACCGAAAGCAGCCGAGTCGATGGCCTCAATCTCGCGACCCAACACGGATCCGGGAGGGTCAATTGTTGTACAACCTGCAGATATCGGTATTCCTTGGCCATTCCGGATGACATATCCGGCAGCATAGCTTGTCGTTTCGTCTCTGAAGGCGGCATCCACCTCTAAGATGATATCACCAGCTGGGACCACATCAACAGACCATGAAGGATGTGGGCATGATTTTGGTGGTACTACAGCCTGAGCCAAGACATAGGCTTGCAGGAAAGCATCCGAACTATGGCCCCTGAACCGAAGTGGTACTTGACGTAAATGCTCAGGATGAAGGACTATGTCTTCATGAAGGAAGACAATACAGACGCCTGTGTGTCCCACAACAAAACGGCCCAAGACTGGAAGTCGGTTAAGGGTAAAACTGTGGGCATAAAGAAGAGCAAATTCTGCATGCTCTAATCCGAATGTCCTTTTAGACTGTCCCAAAACTGGGTGTTCTTCCACATGTGCTTAACCATTCGAATGAAAAATTATAGCACGCGCATCGAGCAAAACCAATAACCACATAGCCTACATGCAGGGGTAATCGAGATATGCCGTCTAGCTAGCTCCGCCTCAATAGGCATGAAACCATGAAACAACTTCCATAAGAAAACCTTAACTTTTGGAGGTATTGTGAGCGCCCACATCCACTTCCACCATCCTTTATGAGCCTAACGCAGTTGAAGGACCGCCACATCATAGATTGTGGTCAAGATGCAAAGTATGCTCGGCGACAAATTGTTTTCATCAGATATTCCCATTCACGAGATGGCGCCAATATCCGCTTCCGGGCCAGGAGTCGTCGGTAATGGAATGCGAGAATGGCATCTCTTTCGTGATGGAAGAAACACTTGATCTACAACCTCTTCGCCCCACTTGCCTCACGTGTAATGTATCGCATCACTCGGGAATTAGCGCATAAGGCTTGTCGAGATCGAATCTGGCCCGAGGCTAAACCTGGAACCCACTTATCTTTATACGCCCATATAGACTTGCTATCCCCTACCCTCCAAAGCAGACCATGGTCCAGGATGTCCCTACTCCAGCAAAGTGATCGCCATACATAGGATGAATTACTGCCCACGGGTGCATCCAGTATATCAACATGTCGGAAGTACCTTGCACGAAAAATGGAGGCAAGCAGAATAATGGAGCTTGGATCATGCGCCATACCCGCTTAGCTAGAGAGCTTTATTGAACATAACGAGTTTTCGAAAAGCCAATGCCTCCGCGTCATGCTTTGGTTTGCTTAAACGTTCCCACGTCGCCCAGTGCATGCGCCGATTTTCCTCAAAGGAACCCCACCAGAATCTTGTCATGAGTTTTTCCATATCTGCACAAATGGTTGCTGGTATTCGGAAGCAGGACATCGCATATGACAGAATCGCTTGGAGTACCGCTGATATCAACACCTTCTTTCCTCCCTCAGAGAAATTCTTCGGTTGCCATCATAACACGCAGTCCAATACACGATCCCTCAAATAACCAAATTGTAGCCTCTTAGCACGAACCGAGAAAGTTGGTAAACCCAGATATAACTCGTGTCCCTGTGATGCCCGAATTCCTAAGATCTCCCGGATCGCAAGTTGCTGGTCCCGTGATGTCTTCGGGCTAAAAGTAATCACAGACTTATCATAATTAATGAGCGGACCCGACGCTCGTTCATATTGAAGCAGGCAGGAGGATAAGTTTCTTGCACCAGCTGAGGTCGCCTTAAAGAACACTAGACTATCATCTGCAAATAACAAATGCGTAACTGATGGGGCACCCTGTGCCACCGAGACCCCCTGAATCATACGATCCTGATAAAATCTGGATAGCAGAGCTGCCAGTCCCTGCGTACACAAGACAAAGAGATAGGGGGATAATGAGTCTCCCTGTCGGATTCATCGGGATGGCCTGACCGGCTGCAAAATGTAATTATTTACCCTGAGCGTATATGAGACAGTCTCAACGCACCGCAAAACAAGCTCCACCCATCTTATATCAAAACCCATACAAAGCATCAATTGCCTAAGATATCCCCACTCGACCTAGTCATAAGCTTTGTTCATGTCAAGTTTTAAAGCAGCATAGCCAGTGGTGAGTGATCGCCTTCGAATCCAGTGCAAGCATTCATAGGCAATAAGAACATTATCGGTAATAAGACGACCTGACACCAGTGGCGGACCCAGGATTTTAAAACTGGGGGTACAATTTACAAACACTCGTATAAAACGGTCTCGTATATAAAACAGAGTACAAACTAGCACAAATTAAAATACACATGTTTCAAAGTGTTAAAGTGTCATCATTCAAGTTATACTTCGTCTCATCGTGAGACTGACTCAAGCAAATGCGTTTTATAATTTAAAAATATTTATACATAAATATTGCTTTATATATAGAATGCATATTTATACATAAGCAATTGATTGCTCTCACTTACTCAACTCACCTCACATAATACTCATTGCTGATATTATAACCAAGCAATAATAATGCAATCAATAACCCTTAGTGATTGACTCCTCAATGATACCCCATTGTTGATGTTATAACCAAGCAATAATAATACAATCAATAACCCTTAGTGATTAACTCCTTAATGATATACATTATCATTCCCTAGTCATACCAAGCGGGCCCTAAATGTAATTGTAATGGCATACTTGTAATTTATGTTTCAAAATTCTTCAATACATTACTATACACTGAAAAAAAAAAATGGGGGTACAACTATACGCCCTTGAACATTAACAAGTCCGCCACTGCCTGGCACAAACGCACTATGGGTCGGGTCAGTAATTGATCCCAAGATAGGTCGAAACCGGTTGGTAATTGCCCGAGCCACAATTTTGTATGTTGGGGCTTCTTGACTTTCGGAATGAGGGTGACAAGAGTGGAATTCCATTCCGCCATTGATCCCCCCTCATTGAGAACCTTAAGAACTGCGCAATGAATTTAATTTCTTTCTATTACTGCCTAGTGCCTACACTTTCCTTATCACGCAACTTCAATGTGCAAAATCCAAGAATTGGTGAGAGCGTACATATGTCTCTAATATATGCTAAATCGGGTCGGGCTGACCGAATTTGGGTTATTATTATTATTATTTTTCCTTAAAAATTGTTCTTTAAAAAAAATTTGTGGTTTTTTTTTTTATAGAATATCTTCTCAAAATTTAACAAGATGTTATTTCTGTAGTCAGACGAATAAGGATCGATTACGTTGCATACATTGATGTTTGGAAATTAAAGTTAACAGTAATAATAATAATATTTTTTTTAAACTCTAAGGAATAGTTTTTGTAAGAAAATTATTTTCATTTTTTATTTTGGGTTTTGCAAAGTGTACTGTCCTCTAATAAAGTTATCTAGTAACTAATACTCCCATAATTTATTTTTAGATGTCATTTTAGAATTTTTAAGAGAATACTATTGGCTATAAAATTATTCACATAACATTACATTTGTAGGAAATTTTAAATTTTAAATTACCATATTAAAGATACATATGAGATAAAGTGGAAAAAAAAAATACCAGAACAATATTTATTATACAAATATTTCAACAGACTAAATTGACATTTAAATAGAAATGAAGGGTGTATGTCCCAATTTGAAATCATAATAGCTGAATCATCAATATACAAGGACGGACGGACGTACGTTAGGGCCAAGGGGGTCACTGGACCCACTTGAATATATATATATACAGAAGTGATATAGAACCCATTATCTGGTTTTTTATGGAACCAGATAAATGAGGTGTCATGCCAACTTATCATCCACATAATTAATTCTACTTAAATAAATTATACAATATTTTATAATATACTATACCTTAAACCCTAAATTATGAATCATTCGGGTCGGGTGAACCATGAACCACTCGGGCCGGGTAAAAAATAATAATAATAGTTTTAGTTTTTTTTTTTCAGTTCAATTTTATTTTTTCAGTTCAGTTAAAAAAAAAAATTACCCGGCCCGAACCCAACCAGACCTGAACCCGGCCCGAGTGGTTCATGGTTCACCCGACCCGAATGGTTCATGATTTAGGGTTTAAAGTTCATGGTTTAGTGTATAGTATATTATAAAACATTCTATAATTTATTTGAGTAGAATTAATTATGTGGATGATGAGTTGGCATGACACCTCATTAATCTGGTTCCATTAAAAAACCAGATAGTTGGTTCTATATCACTACTATATATATATATTTATAATTCAGACATACTTACGTGAGACAGTTTCACAATGAGATGAAGCATAAATTGTGTATTAACGCTTTAATATTTTGATTAATTTCAACGTATGTCTTTTTTTCCCATATAAATGTTATTATTATCGTTTAGGTGAGGAAGAGATAGCGAAATAGATAAATAAATATGTGTAATTCATATTTTAAAAATATATATAAATGTATTTGACTCCGTTAATATAAAGATATTTAGTTCAAATAATTTTTAAAAATATATAAAAAATTCAAAAGTGCTACACTATATTATAAATTGAGCCATCCTCGGTGAAATTCATGGGTCCGTCCCTGTCAATATATCTAATTTTTGAGAAAATCAATATTCTTAAAACCCACTGAATTTCAATTGTTGTACTGAAATTCTAATTTTATAATAGTAAAACGATATTCACATTAAGGCTCCATTTGGATGGATGAATTTGAAATTCATGGATTTCACACACAAATTATCACTCTTCAATGAATTTACAAATACTTAGGGTGTGTTTGGTTCACTGGACTGGAT
Source organism: Stenogyne calaminthoides (assembly GCA_037126765.1). Classification (NCBI taxonomy): domain Eukaryota; kingdom Viridiplantae; phylum Streptophyta; class Magnoliopsida; order Lamiales; family Lamiaceae; genus Stenogyne; species Stenogyne calaminthoides. The sequence continues at coordinate 4,841,161 of JBBCBC010000006.1, forward strand.
TGATTAGGTGTGATAGGATTAAGTGGGATTGAGTAAGATTTGATTGGATTTGTTGAATTAAGATATGCATTTGGATTGTAGGATTAGATTGAGGGATTAGATGAGATACCTATTGAAATGTCATAAATACCCTTAAATTGAATTGAAACAACCACACTTCATTCTTATTCAAACAATAGAAGGACAAATTTGTAATATTGCATTTGGGATATGCTCTATCTCACCTTTCATATGGGATTGACATATCCCTCCATGGAGGAATTTTGTACATTTTCTACCCGGGCTTGAAGTAGATCATGGGCCCTCATCCCGCAAACCAAACGGTAGATTAGTTGAGATTAAAATCCTAATCATGGTCTATCCCGATCAATCCCGCGAACCAAACGGGGCCTTAGATGATAGAGGAGGGGACAGAGTGAAGGGGGAGAGAGAGGGAAGGAGGAGAGAGAGGAGGAATTTCACAAATGACATGGTTTTGATGAGAATTTAAAATTTTTCCATTTTAAACTAGACTCTCAAATCTAAGTATTTGTAAATTCATTGAAGAGTGATAATTTGTACGCGAAATCCATGGATTTCAAATTCATCCATACAAATGGAGCCTAAGGGTACAATGAAGGGACTTGAAACAAAAAATCTGCAGTATTGAAGGAAATAAATGTAAGCAGACAACATAGATTAATCAATCATTGAGAAAAGACTAACCTTTACTTCAAGGGCTTGTCTTAGATTTGAAACGAGACTAACATGGAAGAAAAAGGTGATCCAATTTCAACAATTCAGGTGAAACCTTTTCATTTTATGTAAAATCTTTGCAGATTAATCCATTGTATCAAATCAAACGTTATGTTACTTCTCATGAGCAATTTTTCCATATAGCATTAATTCATCGACCCCTTCTCTAAAAGGAAAAGCAATACATGATACTTATAAATATTTATAACAGAACATGTAAGCAGAAAACATAGGACAATAAAACATAGAATGAAAAGACGGGATAAATGTTTATTTAGGCCTATAATTTAAGCGGGACCTTCTACGGTCAGGAAAACCTTCGTTATTCCTGACGTTAAAAATTTTCTAATTACCATTGGATTATTGATCCAACGAATGACATTCATTTTTTATGATTGCACTTCGCATTAGTGCGTTTGCACTTTGCTATATGCAATCGCCCTGGTAAAAAAATTAAAGTAATAATGAAAAAAATATCAAATGACCAAATTTAATGTCCTACTTTTACCAAATTTAAAAAAAAAAAATATCCTTAAAATGCAAACCCCTCAAAGTAACAGGTCCAAAAAACCATTTTTCCCCATAAATAACTACAATGGCCTTATAAGCTTGGCCTAGATTTGGCGAAATTTGCGCCCCAAATATTATAACTTCTGTCCAAGAAGACTGTGTGCATGACCATGGTTGTCTTCAATAGAAATCTAACATGAAATTTAAAACAAATCGAATCACCAATACAGATGAAGATAAATTTGTATGGTTCAATTGTCATCCACATCATCAATTTTAAATTATTGTGTATTTATTTATTAATTATGTTAACATATCTATATTTATCAAATCTTTCTCTTCCCATAAACACAATAATTCAAGTAGTATCGGTTACTCTTTGCAAATTAATCTTTTAGTAAATTTTATATATTATTACAATTGTGAAATATTAGAAGGCATCATTCCAGATCCCTATTTTATATGTACGTGGTGAGTATGAACTATTCTAGTAGTCTAATTTACACTAAGCCACTAGACATGACTTTTGTACTTGAAAAAAAGGGTAAAACAATTGCAGTGCATGACAATTTGAATGATTATTTCATAGCAAGATCTTTGTTTGCATCTCCACTGCAAAATTAGAAATAGATAATCATAAACTCTAACTTATTAAGCAAGATAAGATAAAATAATCCTAATCCGTAAGGAAATTAGAATAACCGACATTGTTAGAAAAATTAATATTATGCAATATATATACCATTTGATTAATCCTTGTGAATCTCAGCAAGATTTGTATCTGTAATCTTAATCTTGGGATCATATATACTATTAGTTGGAATATATGGTAATCTATTTCTAATTTTGTTAGTGGGATGTGATTAATATTTTCATTTTATTTTAATATGGCAATTGTTGAATAATTTTTTTTTTAGACCAACAATTTATTTAATATTCAATATTCATAAAGAAATAAAGGTGGGTCTCTCTTGTTACGCTCTGCAACCAATAAATTAAATTGTGATTTCCTGTCTGTAAAAGAAAAAAACTTTAGCATCTAATCCACCAAGATAACTGGAAATAGAAAAAATACATCAAGTTAAACATAATAAGATTAAGATATATCTCTGTCCACTACTAATACTATTTTTAATTATTATTAAATACTAATAATTAAGACAAGTACTACTACTAGGGGGTGTAAACGAGCCGAGTCAAGTCGAGTAGTGCTGAGGTTGAACTCGGCTCGATAAAATACTCAAAGCTCGAAACTCGACTCGAATTCGGGTTGAGCTCAATATACTCAAATTCGGGTTGAGCTCGACTCAATTACCTATATAATTTTATAAAATTAAATATAAAATAAATTATTAAAATATAAATATATATATATATATATTTAGTAAAATTAATGGCTTAATAGTAATAAATGTGCAAGCTCGATTAGACTCGCGAGCCTCTTTTGAGCTGAGTATTTATGAGCTCGAACTCGATAGCTACTCGAGTAGCTCGAACTCGACTTCGATCTTTTTACGAGTCGAGCACGAGTAACTCGCGAGCCGGCTCGACTCACTTATACCCCTAACTACTACAACTACCACTTCAATGACCAATGTGTAAAGACCAACAAGTACTACTATTATTATGACTATTACGTCTACGGCTATGACTACAACAACTACTACAAACTATTGCTGCTAACACCACTAAGACTAAATACTATTACTACCCTTTTACTTGAAACATAGTCGGCTGATACGTGATTTCAGTTACAGTTTTGGAACCGCCAACAGATAGTTCATCTTGATTGTTGATCTCAAAACAACTGAATAATCGAATAGTTAATATGAAATTTCAAAAAATAAAGTCTGTAAATTGCTGATTTGAACTTAACCATGTGAAATATGGTTACAGTTCCAAGCTTGAACTGTGGAACCGCCCGCTCCGGCATTCATAACTGCTTCTACTACTACTGCAATTGTCAGTTGTCACACAACCAAAAGGACTGCTTCTACTACTACCATCATCACTTTTATGACTAACACTACTGATGCAATTGTCGCACTAAATATCATCAAGTGCAAATTAATATTAGGGATGTTAAAGAACAAAGAAAGACTTTTGAGCTCCCAAAAATGTTATTGATTCAGTCAAATTGGGCCAACAGTGGGAAGCTACCTAAAGACAGAAATGACCCTGGCTGTACTAATGGAAAACACCAACAATGTCTAATAGATGAGTTGGCACCATGAACACAGCCAATGAAGACAAAAACTCATATGAGACGGTCTCATGTATAAGACAAAAACACCATAAAGTAGGTCTCTACTAGTGCATAACTAAAACTGTTAGATGGAAACATCTAATGTTGTTTGGTAAAACTAGTACTGAAAAACTAATACGGTTTAATAAAACCATTTAAAAATGCACTTGAGTTGCACCGTGCAACTAGTGCATATAAGTTTTTGCCCAAAGATAATATGACGACTGATTTATTCAAATACCAAAGAAACGGTAGAAGCAATTCATTCAGATAAGGAACTGAAAACAAAATAAAAGTGGTCTACTTCAAGGGGAGATATAAAAGAACACCAGATGCAAGAAAATCAACTTCTGGTACATAAAACAATAAAGCATCCAGAAAGATAATCCAGTTTATTCACTTTGCTTTTGAGTCCAAAAAATCTCTAATTCAGTTGTGACAGAGATAGATTGTGTATCTGCTTGTGTGCCCATGCAAAGGTCATGGAATCTAGATGACAACAGAAGCATGCTTGACCAATGCATCATCATGATAAACATAATGTTACAGGAAAAATACGTAAGCACGCACGCACACACACACATAGTCTGGAACATAGTTGGTAATAATATTTTAGTTAGGACAGTAGCTATTGGGGGTAGCAATTGTAGGACTATATGTTTTAAGGGATGGTTCATTTAGGCGATTAAATTTTAATTTGGCACATTTAGGCTAAGTATATTTTAATTTTCGCACATCTAGGTTAGGCCATTATATTTAATTTTGGCACATTTAGGTCAAACACGTGTGCAGCACGTGACATTTTAGCCGGAATTTGGGGACTTTCAGGCAAATTTGGCCTAAATGTGCAAAAATTGTGTTAGCCCACAAACATAATGTCCTCCAATTTCTACGCACCCATCCCCACTTTACAAGCCTAAAAAAACAATTTTCCCGATTATAATTCTCGTCAGAAGCAAAAGCACAGTTTATACCTTCACTGAACCAAACATGTCATTCTCTGATCCCGATTCAGTATTATCTGGCGAGCTTGGCCTAGATTTGGCGAAGTTTGCGCCCCAAATATTATAGCTTCTGTCCAAGAAGACTGTGTACATGACCATGATTGCCTTAAATAGAAATCTAACATGAAAGTTAAAACAAATCGAATCACCAATGCAGATGAAGATAAATTTGTATGGTTCAATTGCTTAGTTGGCCATCCACATCAATTTTAAATTATTAATATATTTATTAATTACGTTAAGATATCTATATTTACCAAATCTATCTCTTCCCATATACTTCACTACTAATACTATTTTAATTACTATTAAATACTAATAACTATGACAATAACTACTACTACTAGCTACTATTAAATAGTAGTAAGACCAACAATTACTACTGCTACAACGACCAACGTGTAAAGACCAACAAGTACTACTACTACTACTACAAACTATTGCTGCTACTACTAAATAATACTAATTAACACCACTAAGACTAAATACTACTACTTCTACAAACTAATTTGTAAAACTGGTACAATAGCAGCGACAAAATACTACTACTAGACGTGCCCACGAAACCGGTGGATTTTGCGTCCCATTCTTGAAACTTAGTGGGCTGATACGCGATTTCAGTTGCAGTTTTGGAATCGCAGGTTCCGCCAACAGATAGTTCATCTTGACTGTTGATCTCAAAACAATTGAATAATCGAACAGTTAATATGAAATTTAAAAAAAAATAAAATCTGTAAATTGCTGATTTGAGTTTTAATAATTTTCAAACCGGAACCTAACAATGTGAAATATGATTACAGTTCCAAGCATGAGCTGCTGACCACAGTTTCAGAGATTGGAACCGCCGTTCCAGTATTTTAGGGCATTCTTAACTTGTAATACTGCTAGGCCTATGACTACGACTTCTACTACTATGACTGCATCTACCACTACAATTGTCACACAACCAAAATGACTACTTCTACTACTACCACCATCACTTTTATGACTAACACTACTGATGCAACTGTCGCACTAAATATCATCAAGTGCAAATTAATATTAGGGGATGTTAAAGAACAAAGAATGTCCTTTGAGCTCCCAAAAATGTGGTTATTGATTCAGTCAAATTGGGCCAACAGTGGGAAGCTACCTAAAGAGAGAAATAACCCTGGCAGTACTAATGGAAAAGACCAACAATGTCTAATAGATAGTTGACACCGGAAAAAGATTGTAAAATCAGATCCTCCAGCTACTCTGAAATTGATAATAAACCAAGACGATAGAGGCAATCGCAAGCATAAGAGTGAAAAGAGAAAAACAATTCAAATGAGGAGCAAACAATGAACGCAGACCATGGACTAATATTGACTTTTTGGCTGAACTCAAGGAATTATGAAGTCTCACCTCGAAGAAGGAAAAGAATAGAAAATGAATGAAGAATGTAATATCAGATCCCCACAACAGAGTCAGCTACTAAAAATTTGAAAGAGAAAAAGGGGGGATGGAGGCAATCACAAGAATAAGAGCTAAAATAGAGAAGCAATTTGACAGAGTAACAAATAGAGAAAAAGAAAGTGGAACAGTAAAGAGGGAAAATGTTTTTCAAATTGCATGTCTCACAACATTGTGCCACCAATAAAAACAAGCAAACGAGCCATGCCCCTTTAATCCCAAATAATTGGGTAGGCTACATTAAAAAAATGGACCCTATGCCGACAAGAATAATCAAGTAAAAAATATCGATGTAAGATGAACTAGAGCTAAAACATAAAGAGTCAATGCTAAAGAGAAATAGAAGAAAGAAGTCGGACTTAGGAAGGCCTTGCCAAAACTCTATTGAATGAAAACTATTGCATTTTATCTCAAAACTCTACACAAAATTTTGTCACTTTCTTAATTTTATTTCTAATTATGCGACGGCTTCAATGTTTAATCATTTGAATTTATTACCAACCTACCGACTTTTGCGTCTCTGTTTTGTTTGTACTATGTCCCCTATAAATAAGTCGGGATCTTGGTCTGAAAGTCCCTTTTATGTTACTGATTTATCATATCTTTGTCTTTATCATAAGGGTCAGTGTTGTCAAGTACAGACCAGTTCCCACTTCTTCTTTTACAAAAGTATATAACAAATAAGAAGAATTATAGAAACAACTAAAAGAGAAGGTCAGAAGGCTGAATCAAGAATTCTGGTTTAGTCCAAGAATTCTGGTTTAGTCTTCACTGCAAACAGAGAAAGTTAGTGGACCATATGGTGCCTGGACTTAAATATGTTAAAACATAAAACTCCTTTCCCTAGGTCTATTTGAGGCAACTCAGAGAAGGAAAAGAAGAGGAAACCAAATGAAGAATGAAATATCAGATCCTCCTAAATGGATTCATCTATACAGAGTTTGACAAAAAAAAAACCTAGAGGATAGAGGCAAACACAAGAATAAGATGAAAAGGAGAAAAACAATTCAGAATAGTAACAAACATGAAAAACATAGTGGAACAATAAAGAGGCCAAAGAAGAATGCGAAAGGAAAAGGTCAAAATGAGTCAATTTGAACAAGGATAGGAAGAGAAATATCAAATGAAGAAAAAGATATCAGATCCTACTCAATAGAGTCAGCAACTTGGAAATAGACAAAAAATCAGGTGATAGAGACAATAACAAGAAAAAGAGGAAACAGAGAATGAATCAAAAGAGGAAAAATGTGAGTGGTAGGAATGGATAGAAGATGCTGAAATTCTGAAAAAAGAGCGACAATAACGAGGACAATGATGAACTCAAAAAGAAAGGAAGGTAAAGAAGGCAACTCTAAGAAAAATAATAAGAGGAACAAATTAAAATGAAATATCAGATCCTGCTCAATAAGGTCATCTATACAGGAATTGCTAAAAAACTGTGGGATAGAGGCAAATGCAAGAAAAAAAGGAAAAACAGAAAGCAACTCAGAATAGTAACAAGCACAGAAAAGAGAGTGAAACAATAAAGAGAGCAAAGATGAATGCAAAAGAAAGAAAGGGAAAGGAGTCAATTGAAGAAGGAAAATAAGAGAATATTTAATGAATAATGGCAAGGTGACCAAAACAATCGCAAGAAGAAGAGGAACAAACACAAGCAAGAGGATTTTAAGGGAGGAAATTGCAGAAGTTACAGGGATTCGGAGGAAGTGAGAAACAATAAAGAGGACAAAGATGAATGCAAAAGAAAATAAGACAAAGGAGGTCAAAGCAACTTAAACGTAAGAAGGAAAAGAAGAGGAAATCAAATTAAGAAAGGAATATTAGATCCTCTTCAATGAAGTCAGCAATAAAGAATTTGACAAGAAACCAAGGGACTAGAGGAATCACAAGAAAAGAAGAAACACAAATCGAAAGAGGAACAAGTAGGACAGGAAGGATTTAACTGGGGGAATGGGAAGAAGATGCAGAACTTGGAAAATGAGAGGAAGAATAATGAAGAGGACCAAGATGAATGCAAAAGAAAGAAAAGAAAAGAAGGCAACTGATGAAGGAAAAGAAGAGGAAATAAAATGAAGAATGGAACATTAGATCCTCTCAGCTATACAAAATTTGACGAAAAACAAAGGGCGTGCAAAGAGTCACAAGAATAACAGGAGAAACGGGAAACAATTCAGAACAGTAAAAAACACAAGGAAGAGAGTGGAACAATAAAGAGGCAAAGATGAATGCCAAGGAAAGAAAGGAAAATGAGTGGGTCAAAAGCAAAGAAGAGAACATCAAATGAAGAATGGAATATCATAACCTCTTCCATATAGTCAGCTACTCAGAATATTGACTAAAAACCAAGGAGACGGAACAATGGAAAGACCAATAGTTAAAGAGAAACGCAATTCAACAGAAATACAAACATGAGTGGGAGGATTTTACAGGAGGAATGGAGAGAGTTAGAGAAGATGCAGAAATTCGGAAAAGTAAAATAAAGAGGATAAAGGTGAATGTAAAAGAAAGACAAGGGCGACAACCAGAAGAAGGTAAAGAAGAGGAAATTGAAACGAATGACTCGCTCCATTTACTTATAAATTATTTTTAAAATTAAAAAAATCGATAATAAATTTAAATATTAGATATTTCAAATTAAAAAATACAAGGTGATTAATGTTGAAACTAATAGGATGTGCCATGGACAACAAATTGAGAAGCAACTTTGTGGGTTTCTATATTTAATTTTGTATCAATTTACTTGGAGAAATTTTGGGTATAGGTCGCTGAAATAAGGATAGACCAAAGAACATAAGACATAAGCATGATTGTTGCTTTAGTTCCTAACTCAAATTGTGATATTTCTGATTAGTTCTTCACTAGAAGTAAATATCAGATCCTACTCAATATAGTTAGCAACTTGGAAATTGACAAAAAATCAGGTGATAAGAGACAATTACAAGAATAAGAGGAAGCAGAGAATGAATCAAAAGAGGAAAAAGGCGAGTGGTAGGAATGGATAGAAGATGCTGAAATTCTGAAAAGAAGTGCAACTCCAAGAAGGATAATAAGAGGAACAAATTAAAAATGGAATATTAGATCCTTCTCAATAGGGTCATCTATACAGGATTTGGTAAAAAAACTATGTGATAGAGGCAAATGCAAGAAAAAAAGGGAAAACAGAAAGCAACTCAGAATAGTAACAAGCACGGAAAAGAGAGTGAAACAATAAAGAGGGCAAAGATGAATTCAAAAGAAAGAAAGGGAAAGGAGTCAATTAAAGAAGGAAAATAAGAGAATATCTAATGAATAATGGCAAGGAGACCGAAACAATCGCAAGAAGAAGAGGAACAAACACGAGCAAGAGGATTTTACGGGAGGAAATGAGAGAAGTTACAGAGATTCGGAAAAAGTGAGAAACAATAAAGAGGATAAAGATGAATGCAAAAGAAAGAAAGACAAAGAAGGTCGAAGCAACTTAAACTTAAGAAGGAAAAGAAGAGGAAACCAAATTAAGAAAGGAATATTAGATCCTCTTCAATGAAGTCAACAATAAAGAATTTGGCAAGAAACCAAGGGACTGGAGGAATCACAAGAAAAGAGGAAAAGAGAACATCAATACAGAATAGAAAAAAACAAAAAAAAAATGGAACACTAAGAAGGGAAGAGATGAATGCAAAAGATATAAAGGCAAAGGTGGCAACTCGAAGAAGGAAAAAAAGATAAAGAAATTCAAATGAAGAATGGAGTATTGGTTCCCCTTAATGGAGTCAGCCATATAGAATTTAACAAAAAACCAAGGGGATAGAGGCAATCACAAGAATAAGAGGAAAAAGAGAAGCAATTCATAATAGTAACAAACATTGAAGAACGAAAGTGGGACAATAGAGAGGACAAATGTGAATGCAAAAGGAAGAAAGGAAAAGGAGTAGATTCGAAAGAAATGAAGAGAATATTAAATCTCAAATGATTTATCAGCTCCTTCCCAATAGAGTCGGATACTCAGAAATTGATAAAAACCAAGGAGTTAGAGACAATCACAAAGGAGTCGACTCGAAGGAGATGAAGAAGAATATGAAATGGCGAATGATTTATCCGCTCCTTCCCAATAGAGTTAGATACTAAGAAATTGACAAAAAACCAAGGAGATAGAGACAATCGCAGAAACAATAGGCAAAAAGTGAAAAGGAATTTTAAAAGATAAAAAAAACTAGGAGGATTTTACGGAAGGAATAGAAAGGAATTGCAGAGAGTTGGAAATAGAGCTAGAAAAATAAATAAAGAGGACAAAGATAAATGCCAATGAAAGAAAGGGCAGAGGAGGTAATTAGAAAAAGAAAATGAAAAGGCCGAATATTATATCCATCTTACTTGGGTTGAGTTATATAGAGTTTGACAAAAAAACCAAGGGATAGAGGCAATCGCAAGAATAAGAAGAAAGGAGAATAGCAATTCAGAATAGTAACAAACACGAAAAACTGAGTGGAACAATAAAGATGATAAAGATTAATGAAAAAGAAAGACAGAAGTTAACTCGAAAAAGGAAATGAAGAGAATATCAGATGTTGACTGAAATATCAAATGCTCTTCAATAGAGTCAGATACAAAGAACATAACGAAAACCAAGGAAATAAAGACAATCGCAAGAACTAGAGGCAAGAACTGAAAAACAATTCAAAAGGAACAAATATGAGCGGAATGATTTTACGGGAGGAATAGAGAGAAATTGCGGAGACTTGAAAACGAGATTGAGAAAAATAAAGAGGACAAAGATGAATGCAAAAGAAAAAAGGGCAAATGAGGAAACTAGAAGAAGTATAAGAAGAAGAAACATAGTGGAGCAATAAAGAGGGGAAAGATAATCCAAAAGAAAGTAAAATGAGGCAACTCGACAAAGGAAAAGAATAGGAAACAAAATGTAGAATGGAATATTAGGTCCTCTTCAATGAGATCAACTACTCAGAAATTGACAAAAAAAAACAGGAAGATAAAGACAACCGCAAGAACAAGAGGAAAAGAAGAAACACAAATCAAAAAGAGGAACAAGTAGGGGTGGGAGGATTTTTACGGGGGAATGGGAAGAAGATGGAGAAATTCGGAAAAAGAGAGGAAGAACAATAAAGAGGACCAAGATGAATGCAAAAAAAAAAGCAAAGAAGGCAACTGATGAAGGAAAAAAAGAGGAAATAAAATGAAGAATGGAACATTACATCCTCTAAATGGAGTCAACTATACAAAATTTGACAAAAAACAAAGGGCGTGGAAGGAGTCGCAAGAATAATAAAAGAAACGGGAAACTATTCAGAACAGTAAAAACACAAGGAAGAGAGTGGAACAATAAAGAGGGAAAAGATGAATGCCCAGGAAAGAAAGGAAAATGGGTCGGTCAAAAGGAAAAGAAGAGAACATCAAATGAAGAATGGAATATCAGAACATCTTCCATATTTTTGTGACTCTTCAATGAGGTTAGCTACTCAAAATTGACAAAGAAACAAGAAGATAAAGACAACCGCAAGAACAAGAGGAAAGGAAGAAACACAAATCAAAAGAGGAACAAGTAGGAGTGGGAGGACGGGGGAATGGAAAGAAGATGCAGAAATTCGGAAAAAGAGAGGAAGAACAATAAAGAGGACCAAGATGAATGCAAAAGAAAGAAAAGCAAAGAGGCAACTGATGAAGGAAAAGAAAATGAAATCAACTGAAGAATGGAACATTACATCCTCTAAATGGAGTCAAATATACAAAATTTGACAAATAACAAAGGGCGTGGCGTGGAAGGAGTCAAAAGAATAAGAGAAGAAACGGGAAACTATTCAGAACAGTAAAAACACAAGGACGAGAGTGGAACAATAAAGAGGGCAAAGATGAATGCCCAGGAAAGAAAGGAAAATGGGTCGGTCAAAAGGAAAAGAAGAGAACATCAAATGAAGAATGGAATATCAGAACAACTACCATATTGTTGCGACTCTTGAATGAGGTCAGCTACTCAGAAATTGACAAAGAAACAAAAAGATAACGACAACCGCAAGAACAAGAGGAAATGAAGAAACACAAATCAAAAGAGGGGATTTTACGGGGGGAATGGGAAGAAGATGCAGAAATTCGGGAAAAGAGAGGAAGAACAATAAAAAGGACCAAGATGAATGCAAAAGAAAGAAAAGCAAGGGAGGCAACTGATGAAGGAAAAGAAGAGGGAATAAAGTGAAGAATTGAACATTAGATCCTCTAAATGGAGTTAGCTATACAAAATTTGACAAAAAATAAAGGGCGTGGAAGGAGTCACAAGAATAAGAGGAGAACGAGAAACTATTCAGAATAATAAAAACACAAGGAAGAGAGTGGAAGAATAAAGAGGCAAAGATGAATGCCCAGGAAAGAAAGGAAAATGGGTCGGTCAAAAGGAAAAGTTGAGAACATTAAATGAAGAATGGAATATCAGAACTTCCATATTTTTGAGACTCTTGAATGAGGTCAGCTACTCAGAAATTGACAAAGAAACAAGAAGATAATGACAACCGCAAGAACAAGAGGAAAGGAAGAAACACAAATCAAAAGAGGAATGAGTAGGAGTGCGAGGATTTTACGGGGGGAATGGGATGAAGATGCAGAAATTCGGGAAAAGAGAGGAAGAACAATAAAGAGGACCAAGATGAATGCAAAAGAAAGAAAAGCAACGAAGGCAACTGATGAAGGAAAAGATGAGGGAATAAAATGAAGAATGGAACATTAGATTCTCTAAATGGAGTCGGGTATAAAAAATTTGACAAAAAACAAAGGGCGTGGAAGGAGTCGCAAGAGTAAGATGAGAAACGGGAAACTATTCAGAACAGTAAAAACACAAAGAAGAGAGTGGAACAATAAAGAGGCAAAGATGAACGCCCAGGAAAGAAAGGAAAATGGGTCGGTCCAAAGGAAAAGAAGAGAACATCAAATGAAGAATGGAACATCAGAACATCTTCCATATTTTTGTGACTCTTCAATGAGGTCAGCTACTCAGAAATTGACAAACAAACAAGAAGATAAAGACAACCGCAAGAACAAGAGGAAAGGAAGAAACACAAATCAAAAGAGGAACAAGTAGGAGTGGGAGGATTTTACGGGGGGAATGGGAAGAAGATGCAGAAATTCGAAAAAAGAGAGGAAGAACAATAAAGAGGACCAAGATGAATGCAAAAGAAAGAAAAGCAAAGAAGGCAACTGATGAAGGAAAAGAAGAGGAAATAAAATGAAGAATGGAACATTAGATCCTCCAAATGGAGTCGGCTATAAAAAATTTGACAAAAAACAAAAGGCATGGAAGGAGTCACAAGAATAAGAGGAGAAACAGGAAACAATTCTGAACAGGAAAAAACACAAGGAAGTGAGTGGAACAATAAAGAGGGCAAAGATGAATGCCAATGAAAGAAAGGAAAATGAGCCCGTCAAAAGGAAAAGAAGAGAACATCAAATGAAGAATGGAATATCAGAACCTCTTCCATATAGTCAGCTACTCAGAATATTGACTAAAAATTGAGACGGAACAATGGCAAGACCAAGAGATAAAGAGAAACGCAATTCAACAGAAATACAAACATGAGTGGGAGAATTTTACAGTAGGAACGGAGAGAATCAGAGAAGATGCAGAAATTCGGAAGGAGAGCGAGAAAAATAAAGAGGACGGGTGAATGCAAAAGAAAGACGAGGGTGACAACCTGAAGAAGATTAAGAAGAGAAAATTGTAACGAATGAAATATTAGATACTCCCAATGGAGTTAGCTATATTCAACTATACATAGTAGAGCATAGACATCTCAAACTGCACTTTTAGTGAAGAACTAATCAGAAGTATCACCATTTGCATTACTAACTAAAGCAGCAGCCATGCTTGTCTCATGTTCTTTGGTCTATCCTTATTTCAGCGACCTATACCCAAAATTTCTCCAAGTAAATTGATATAGAATTAAATAAAAAAACCCACAAAGTTGCTTCTCAATTTGTTGTCCATGGCGCATCCTATTAGTTTCAACATTAATCACCTTTTCGTATAGAACTTTAAATAAGCCAAAATCATAAAATACAAGCCGAAACTATAAATCTCAAGGAGATTTGCAGTTACCATATCAATTAAAGCAACATAGATGAAGAATCCAACAACAATAAAAGCAGCATGCAACAACAGACCAACATGAAAATAAACTAAATACGTTTCAAAACTTAGAAAAGAAAAGGGCAATAGACATACATGGTTGCAGACCACGCCGGAAATCCTGTGCCTTCGGTAAGTACCAAGATCGCCGACCTTTCACTTCCACCGCAGCTGCTGCTTTAGTGGCACCTTTTCTCCGTCTCGGAGCTGTATGCTACTGCACAAACCAAGACATCTCATGCATTAGAAGAAAGGCAAAGCAGTCAATAGAAGAAGGAAAAGAAGAGTATATCAAATGAAGAATGAAATATCAGATCCTTCTCAATAGAATTACCTACTCAGATATTGACAAAAAACCAAGGAGAGAGAACAATCGCAAGAACAAAGAAAAACAGAGAAGCTATTAATTTGAGAGACAAACATGGGTGGGTGGGAGGATTTTACAAGAGAAATGGAGAGAGTTGCATAAATTTGCTCTACCTTATTCTAAGCATATAAAATACGGTCTGTCAATGGCCTGAAAAAGAGAGCATAAGGACCTTCAAGAAAAAAGGGGATCATATTCTGATTTCAGGAAGGTTTATCAGCATTTCTGCAGTCATAGTGGTCGGAGAGCAGTGAATGAAGGGATGAGATCGATTATAGTTAACGGAAGCATGACATCTTCAACAACATGGTACTCACTTGTGTATACAGAGCGGGGAGAAGGATAAGGTGTGTCAACTGACTTTTGGGAGTGGATTCAAGTGTAATAGTTTGTTTGGAAGCGTTCCAAGTGCCTGAATTGCATTACTATTGTTGTAATAGTCTGGCCTAGTTGTTTGGGATATGTAATTACAAAATAACATGAACATGTATGCTCTCATCTAAAAATGTAGCACTATGAAACATAAACCATCAGGTTTGAAATTTAAAAACAATTACACATTACACAAACAAAAAAGAATATAGTTTTAGATTTCATAACAAATGCTTCAAACCAGATATGCATTCCGATCGGAACTGAGGAAATGTTTAACTTCCTTTCCTTTTTGGAATGTGACAAACTGATCTACTAAATATCAGCATGTTTATCAGAAGGAATTGGCAAAAATATTTGAAGTTACTCAAACCATCATATTCTTTTCAATTGGCTAAAATAGTTTTAAGTTTCATAAATCATTATATTCCCTTCTAATCACATGAAAGTTTGATTAACCATTAGCCAGCGGGAAAACATATCTGAAGGATGTCGTGCTAGTCGACATGGAAATGAGGAAAAACACAAACATCAAGCTATAAGCAGAAAACTAACCAAGATTCTTCTTGCCTCGATTCTTCATTTCTGACCTGAAAAAAATCAGATGGAATCAAGATACATATAAATATATATAGTGATGTGATAAAATTTAAGATACCTTTAGTAATATTTCAGTTCAATTTTTGTCACTTAGGTTTACTTCAACAATATATATATATATATATATATATATATATATATATATATATATATATATATACATACATACATACATACATACCTGCATATCTAAGAAAATAAAAGGAACTCATGTGTATATCAGCATAAAGCAGCAATTTTGCGTAAGAGATCCACTACATTCCTGCCTACACCACCAGTAGCTCCAACCACAAAAAATATCCCAGAAGTCTTCATTGCTTTCACTGCTTCGCTTGGTGAGAAACCATGACTTTTTAAATCAGAAATACAAAAAACTTCAAATATAACAGAAGATTGCCAGACCAAATAGCATATAACATCATATCCAAAATAATCAAGGAACAAGCAGGAAGAATGAGGTTCAATGTCATAGCTGTGAATTGAGAAAACATGTTTCTTGTTTACTCTGAACAACCTAATATGCAGTTTGCAACCTTAGGGCTCAATAATTTTCTAGATTGTGTCAGTAGTAAATACATGCTCAACATCATTAAAACAGAAACATACGAAGATACATGCTCAACATCATGCTCAACGCCTTTTCTTTTTCTCGTTTATTTATTTGGAGTTTGGGGTGGGTTTGGAGAGAGAACCTTGATGAGGAAACTGTCAAAGTCATCCACAAAATCACCATAATACAAAAGCGGGAAGTGGGGGAACAGAAAGAACACAATTAGTCTGGACTTAATATCGTTTTCCTTCTAGTTGAAAAGAAACAAAACCAAACTAAATATGGTACCAACAGAGAATATAGAAATTTGTCATAATGAGAGACTTAGATACCCCCCTGTACCTCCCCAATAGACCTTCCAAGAATAGATCCCAAACATAACGTCAAACTGCAGTAGGAGACGAGGTGAGTATTAAGGGTGTGGAGCCACAAACAGTATACAATAAAACTATGAAGAAACAAAGAGCAGCGCCATGTAACTTCTTCTCAAAAGGTAAAATGTAAGATTTTTCAACTTCTGATAATTGAAACAAAGAGAAAGCACTGACTTTCTCATTCATTGACAAGCAAAAATAAGAAATCAAAATCATCTTAAGAGAGCACAAAACATGATATTTCACAGCAAGCACTAACCTCATTTTGTAGAATCACATCTTCTCTGTGGGGGGGTAGTGCTCAGCATCCATTTATGCAACCTTCAAATAAACAAAACAAATATTAGAAATCTTATCAGTATAAAACTTTAATTTTTCAAGAGAGAATAATCTTTGTAAAGGAAAACAGTGCCAGAGAAGAACAAAGCTGATAAAAAAGAAAAACTGATACATAAGTAGTTTTACTGGACATGTCAAATTATCAAGTTAGAAACTGGAGTTGCGCCCTGTTGGCAAAACACCAAACTCCTAATGTTTCCTTTCAGAAAACCACAACCACAGTATAGAAACTCACGTCATTCCTAAATATATTATCCCACCCTCATCCAGTTTCAGATCCTGCAGCAAACCATCAAACAAAATTAAAATAAGAAATGAGATTAATAAGCATAAACAAGATACTAATTGTGTTTTCTGCACAAAAGTAAATTACATAAAGATGCAGACAAAAATATGGGATTCTCAAACCAAAAAATAAAATAAAAAACAATCGATATTTGCAGAATGAAATTCTCACTGCCTTGAAAATATGGTGCAGACTATTGTATTGCAACTGCGAGACAACTTGAAGGCAGATGGAAGGCAAATATCGAAGATCCCATTGAGCTGATGGGTCGAGAGTTGTAAGGCTGGTTTGATCGAACCCACATAGTCCCGATAGCGAGGACGCAAGCCTGAAATTATGAACAAATAAAATTTGAATATTACAGCATTGGATTAATAGTGGATTCAGCCCAGCCATTGGATTAATCCAAAGGAAATCAGAATTAGCTGAACTGGAAAACAGTTTCAGCAACTGCACATGCATTACAACATAAACTGTTTGCAACGACTATTAGGTTCTCTAAACTTATTAATAAGAAAACACTAATACACTGTTACACCCTGTAAAGGCAAAAGATTGACCAAGTACAAAATGAATATTGTACCTTTTCATCCAAAAGATGGCTGATGACCTTTTTCCTTTTGTCACGCTTCACAGGGTGGCTCATAACTTTGGCTCAAGGCTGTCTAATTGTGCATTTGTACCATGTCTGGATGTTTAGGGCTTTTCAAAACACAGGATTATTAGGTTAATAAACGATACAAAAAAAAAAAAGGAGGTCTTAATTAAGAAAAAAACTTGAATTAACTTGAAAAAAAAATAAAAAATTTAGAGTTATAAAAATAAAAAAAATAAAAATAACAGAGGCATTTGAGATAAGAAAAAACACTTGGAAATAAAAAAGCACTAACTTATTCATTAGCAAGCTAAAATAAAAATCATCTTAAGAGAGCACAGAACATGATATTACACAGTATGCACTAACTCATTCTGCAGATCACATCTTTCTCTGTGAAGGTAGTACTCAGCTTCCATTTATAATGAATATTGATCAAGTATAATGAATAGATTCAACACAACTTTTCATCCAAAATTTAGTCGAGATGCTGATGAACCCCCTCCTTTGTCACACTTCACATGGTGGCACATAGTTTTGGCTCAAGGCTGTCTAGTTGTATTACCATGTCGGGACGTTTATGGCTTCTCAGAACACAGGATTACTGATGTACACCTTCAAAATAACACAAGAATTGGCAAAAATAGTTAACGACTCAAATAATGATATTCACTTCAAATCACAAAAGTAGACGGAAAATTATATCTAAAGGATGTTATGCCAGTTAACATGGAAATGAGAAAAAACACAAAAATCAAGCTAAAAGGCAGAAAACTCACCAATTCAACATCCTGATCAATCATTCTTCTTGCCCCGTCTCTTCATTTCTGACATGAAAAAATGTCAGTGTAACTGGAATTAAGATATATGATAAAAGTCAAGATATCTTTATTCTGTTTTTTCAGTTAATACTTCATTAATAAGCAAATCTGCATTACTAAGAAAGTGAGCATCTTAATTTTTTATAAGTTCGAAGAACAAACACAAATATTTAATCCATGAAAATGTAGAATGATCAATCAGTGGTTAGAAACATGACAATCGGAGGTGGTGAATGAAGAACGGAGATCATGGATTAAAGAACAGTTGAATACAGTTGGTAATGTAGGGGGTGTTAAAAAACAAAGAATGACTTTTGGGCTCCCAAAAATGTAGTTATTGATTCAGTCAAATTGGGCCAACAGTGGGAAGCTAGCTAAAGACAGAAACAGCCCTGGCTGTACTAATGGAAATGACCAACAATGTCTAATAGATGAGTTGGAACCAGGAAAAAGATTGTAAAATCAGATCCTCCAGCTACTCAGAAATTGATAATAATCCAAGAGGATAGAGGCAATCGCAAGCACAAGAGTGAAGAGAGGGAAACAATTCAAAAGGATGAACAAACAATGAACATGAACCGTGGACTAACATTGACTTTTGGCGAACTCAAGGAATTATGAAGTGTCTCACCTCGAAGAAGGAAGAGAATAGAAAATGAATGAAGAATGTAATATCATATCCCCTCAATGGAATCAGCTACTAAAAATTTGAAAGAGAAAAAAGGGGGTGGAGGCAATCACAAGAATAAGAGCTAAAATAGAGAAGCAATTTGACAGAGTAACAAATAGGGAAAAAGAAAGTTGAACGGTAAAGAGGGAAAATGAATGCAAAGGAAAAAAGGCAAAGCAGACAACTCGAAAAAGGAAAAGAAGAGAATATCTACTGAAGAATGTAATATCAGATCCTCCTCAATAGGTCAGCTACTCGGAAATTGACTAAAAAGAAAGAAGATAGAGACAATCGCAATCGCAAGCACAAGAGTAAAAGGAGGAATTCAATTTAAAAGAGGAACAAACTGGAGTGGAAGATTTTTATGGGAAGACTGGAGAGAAGATGCAGAGATTCGGGAAAAACACGAGGGAGAACAATGAAGAGGACAAATATGAATGCAGAAGAAGAAAAAAGGCAAAAGAGGCAACACGTAGAAGGAAAAGAAGAGGAAATCAAATGAAGAATGGAATATGAGATACTCCTCAATAGATTCAGCTATACAGAGTTTGACAGAAAAACCGAGGGGATAGAGGCAAACACAAGAATAAGATGAAAAAGAGAAAGAGAAGACATACAAATTAAAGGGAGAGTCTGATTCAACTAAATATCATAAAATATCCAACTAAAAGACTATCGACAACAAAAAAGCAAAGCAGATTCCGCAGGTTAATATTCTAAAAGAACTTTCAATATTAAATTTTTAATATGTAATTGCCAGGAAATTGAATGTTTAAGCTTTAGGGTAAAATTTACAGCTCAGGAATAGGAAAACGCCACTAAAAACCAGAGTACACACTTTGACAAAAGAAAGTAACTGCAATTCATGCTAAAAGTATGTATCAAAAACAGGAATATAAGTTAAATTAGGACTTACATAGGTAAGCTATCCGAGGACTTATGTGCTCAACCTCATTGGCAACACGGAGAATTGGTGCAATCTCAACTAAAGATGATGGCACCACCTCACTGTCCATCATTGACTCCCCTACATTACCGACGGTCAGAGTCCGCAAAATCCGCCTTTGCCGTAGATCAGACCCCCTTCTCTGATAAGCTATTTTAACCTTAAACCTGCTTCAATTGGCCTGTAAAAGAACCTAAAACACAAAAATCAGTGAAAGACATGGAAAGTTACAAAAAGAGTTCATAGTAAAAAATCAGTGAAAATCTTGAAATTCAATGAGACGTTTAAAGGACCCTTTTCTTGATTCATATAACAGAGGACTCGTAGCAAAACTTTCACACAGTTTCACTAATTGAAGCATCAGGACATGAAATATTAAAACTGAAAGATTCTCCTTCGGAGGATATAAATAACCAAGAAAACTCAGTATTGAGAGTCAACACTAGTAGTCAACTTGAAGAATCAAGAAGTGCCATCAATTTCTTGAATACCAAGAACCCCCATTACCGCAGATTCTCCAAACTTTATCTTGCAGTCAAAAATCAGTCGGCAAGTTTCTTTTGAAATTCTTGAAAAATAGACAGTGCGATTCATAAACTTACATACCTTAACAAATTAAACCCATGTAATCAAGCCCCGTCGAGTCGAGTTCACTGTGTATCACGTTCAATTCTTGACCTAGCAATTCAAGAAAACAAAACCTTAAAAACATAACGGAGACAAAATTTTTTTCAGTAATAGTAACATACAAAAGATAAAAAGAAACGCCAAGAAATCAAGTACCTTTCTTATAGTGAATGAAACCGAAACTAGAATCAAACCCACTAAGTCGATTCTTGACATCAGAGTGAACTTTCTTGAAAACAAGAAATCGTTACTGAAAACGAGAGAAACTTGTAGGAGAATAATTAGTGATTACTTATCTTTGTTTTGTATAAGGAGAGTAAAATTTAGTATTGGCGGTGGAATTAAACGCGGGTCACGACAACGTATATAATAAATTAAATGTTTGTGGCGGTGGAATTAAACGCGGGTCTGTCTTTTTTCTTTCCTTTTTTCCCTTTTATTTATTGGGAGATTTGTATTTATCTAGATTTTTAAAATTTGAACTAAGAATATATTTCAATTTTGTAAAATTCAAAACGATTCCAGCGTTAGTATGAGGGAAAAAAAATAGATACAGATATAGTGTTTCTCTCCCTTCCTAATAATTTTTTTTTTTAGAAATGTATCTTTTTATTTTTATTATTTTTAAGTATGTATTTTTATTAAGACTGAGAAGTAAAGTAAAAATAAATAGGACAAAATATATTATTTTAATTACAAAAAGAATAATAGAATAAATATTCGTCAAACTTTTTGAATAAACATATAAAATAGGAAAAAATCGAAGCTTAAGATATTTAATCTAATCTATAACTATATAAAAACAGGGTGGAGATTGAATTAATTAAAGAAATTAATTAAATGATGGTGAAGACCTTGTAGTGCGCCACATAAACGGTGAAAATATAAATTTATGTCCATCTATTGACATATGATCAAATTGGTTTTTAAAAAAAATTAGTAACATTTCAAAATAACAACCGATAGTTTAGGGTTGTGTTGCATGGGTCTTGAGGCTAAGGACGCGATCTGGACATTTAGGATCTTAATTTTTGAAAAAAATCGAGGGTGCGATTCGACGAGGATCGTCTACTTATTTATTATTTTATTTATATATAATTGTGAAAAATATATAAAAATAACAATTCATATACCATCATCAATCCAACATATAAAGATAATAAAGTTTTCAATCCAATTAAAATTTAAAACAAGTCACATCTTTCATTTCGTGACTTGGGGTTGAAAAGGTAAGTAAAATAATTAATATTTTATATTAAAAAGTTTTTTTTTCTTATTTTAAATTTTGTGGGTTAATAAGGTAATTAATCTTTCTTATTTTAAGTTTTTAATTTTTCCATAATATTTTTTTTTTTTTCAAAAATGACCCTGCATTTACCGGATTCGCACCCAACGCATTGGATTTGCGTATTTTTTTTTTTTTTCAAAATTCACCACCACGCTCATTTCGCGAATCCCACGCCGAATCGTGATTTATCTCGCCAGCGAATATCGACATCAGATTTTAGTATTTTTTGGAGAATTGCAGACATTAGAGGTTTAGGTCTTTTGATTCATTTCACGCCTACAAATTATAATGTCCAAAAATTCCCAATTAATGCTCATATTGATCGGCCCAAATAGATCTTGGCCCAATAATTTTTTTTCCTCTTGATTGGGGTTTGTGTCCACTTTAATGGTGGATCAAAAAAATGTGGTGTATATATATTTGATAATTTTCAATTTTTTTTATCGGAGAAATAAAGTTTAGAACTTCTACTGACAACCTCTAATAAACTATTTAGCCTCGATTGGTAGGCTTCAAAGGAATCTCTTAAATATTAGTATCAAGGCTATTTTAAAGAGTATAAATGCTATAAAATTGATTGGTAGGAACTTCTAAAAAATGTGTGTTAAAAATAATATGTTGATTGGTAGGAACCTTTAAAAGTTTTATAAATTTTGTATGTTGATTGGTATCAACATAAAAGGGGATATTAACTTAAAATGACTCATTTACCCTTCATATCTTTAACTAAAAAACACTATATATAACAAATTTTTTTATTTTTGGGTATAACAAATTTATTTTATTTTTGGGTGTCTCATTTTCATTTTTATGGACTTTATATGTCAAATGTTTTTTCATTAAAATTAAATATAAAAAGAATATTTATTAGACATGAACATAAATTGGTTAGACGGGTTTCAAATGGGTCGAGTCCTACAATAAAAAGAATTTCATGGTAGGATAAGTATTGAAATTGGCATGATTTTCGTGTACGGAGGGAGTATTTATTTGAAAAGAATAGATGTAATAAAATAAAATATGTTGATGATTAATTTATTTGGATTTACAAAGTAAAAAAAAATATTAATTGGTCTTTTTTTTCATTAATTGTCACAATACTGAAGATAAACGAGTCCGGTCTATAGCGAGACGAAACAATGTATCATGTGCTCGGTGGTAGAATTAACTATTGTAATTAGTTATTTTAAAAAACTATTGTAATTGATTACTTAATAAAAAAAAACATATGATGAAGACTTTTTTGCTTTAAACGAAAACACTATATGATAAATATATATTACTAATTTATAATATTATGATTTTTTTTTAGAGGATTTATAATATTATGAATAATATTTAGATATGTATTGATTATATAGTATATCATACTGTAACGAATTAATGGAAGAGATATATATTAATTAATAATATATGAATATATATTAATGATATAGTATATATCCAAGTCTAACGATGAAAAATGTATTAATGTAGCATAATATATAAAAAAAAACATATATAAAAAGCAATTATGTAGAATTTATTATATATAAATGAAGAATAGATTTCCGGTGAAATTGTGAACCTTGTTATGATATTTTAACTATTATATTTATAAATTAATATTATTACATTAAATATTATATGTATCAATTTATAAATGTAACAATACTAAATTCATAATATGTACAATATGTTTTCGGACTTCCCAAACGTTTGGTACTAGTGGAAAATTGGAAATATTATTTACACTTATAAATAAAAAACAATTCCGTTTATTTAATGTATTATAATTTGATTCAATAACCAACGAGTGAGTCAGGAAATCAGGTGCATATTTGTGCGTCCAAGCACCTAATACAAGACCTCTCCATAACGAACATATCTACTGAATCGTATATATGGTATTTACAGCTATTCATATATATACAAATATCAAATCAATATATTTACATATATGATATATCGAATGAAATTCATCTGTTAATTAAAAAGAAAAATCCACTGACAGAGGATTTCAATTTCTATAAATTCTTGAGAGAATTAAGCAATGCAAAAATCTTTGTTGGATTATTAAAAGCACATGTAGCATGCGTACGATAGAGAGATATGAAGAAGATGCATAGCAATGCGTTGAGAAAGAGGCGTGATTGCCTGTTCAAAAAAGCACGTGAACTTGGAATTTTTTTGTCTTTGACGTTGCACTTATTAATTTAACTGCACATGGAAAAATCAATGAATATGCCACTTCCAAGTACTTTTAATTCCGTCTTTATCTATTTATTTTTCTTCCCAATTTATTCGCTTGTTCTTGATTTTTAATATGTCTCTTTTTCTGTTAAAAAAATTGTCTATTTTTTTTGTGAATTCATCAAAGGCAAAGTTTTCATTAACAAATACTTTTTCCTAGTATTGCCCTACGTGTATTGTCAAAATACATGGAGAATATTTACCTTCAAAAAGTGTTAGGGTGTTAATTTTTTTATTTTTTTTGAAGACTTCAAAGAAAGTTAGTTTGATATCATAATTTTACTTTTTCCGGTCTTGAATACTCGATTTTTGTATATATAATACAATTAATTTTCACATAAAGACCTTTTTTTTGTTATACTCTTATTTTATTATCAAATTGAAGATTGATTCTTACAATGCACGTAGTAGAAATACATTGGAATGAAAAACGAAGAGACCTTAAAAGATTGGTATTCAATTGTTTTGGATCGGTTTCAATAGTATATTTTATTTTCTATCCCGAATTTTGAATACTCCACAAATTATCTGAGATAATTGTAGTATTTAATAATCGGCATATTTCATACCCCGTATAGTAATTCTTGTTATTTAATACTGAGTATATTAGTTAACTCGATTGTTTTTGAGATGAAATAATAAGAAACAAAAATCTATTAACCTAGCTCATAAAAGGTTTATGAATTATGGTAAATTCAATAATCTTGTATAACGATAAAGTTATAATTTTCGATGTTCATAGTATCACTAGTTAGTTATTTTGTATAGAAAATAATAAATACAATCGAATATTCTTTTAAATAATAATATTTGTATACTCAAATATGATACTTCAAATACTAAAAATGTATTAATATTTTTTTTTGAATGAAGAACATATGAACCTGATTTATTGCATTTTAAGATAAATTCCTATGTTAATTTTTTTTTACTACGGCATTTATGGAGAATACTTACAAGATTCAACATGTACTTAAAGACTAAAGATCGCCCCAATGCCGTTCTCGCCTTGTATGCGATTAATTACATAATTCACTATCCAACGCTTGTTTCAAAAGATTCTTTACCGACGTATAATAAAGGTACAGTTGAAGCGATCATAATTGGCAAGATATTTTTAAGTTCTTTTATGCGCACTTTACCTTTGCTAGTTTATATATGGGGATATAATTTTTTAGGACAACATTATATTTTTTTTGAGCTTGAGGTGGATGAGGCAAATCCGGATGGGGGAAAAAGGTGGATGGGGGAAATTCTGTGAATAGTAATATCTTGTATGTTTTGGGTTGAATGTAGTAAGGATGGATTAAGTTTTATGTCAAATCAATATTTTCTAATTATGATGATATATTATTTTATTATTGTTAGTTAGTATGATAATGATTGTATGAAAGAAAAGTGTAAGAAAAGTAGAAGAAATAATGAATTGTAAAAAAACTATGAGAGATAATAAGTTGGCGTAAGAAAAGTAGTGATGTGAAAATTTTAGAGTATAAATATATTATAGGGGTGAATGTGTATTTAAATGGAGGATGAGATGTGAAAATTCGAAAAGTGGACGGGACGGGACTGAAAACAAACACCACCTTATAGATGGGTGTCAAATTGACGGACTCAGACAAATAAAGAGAATGCCATATGACATGATTGAATCGTCGAGAAAAGAGATTGACATTAAAAAATCACGTTAAAATCAAATGAGAAAAAAAAAATCAAAAAAACATCAATTTTGTCCTGCAATTAATAAACTTGAAAAAATTTGTCCTTATTTAAGAGCCTTGAAGACATAATGTCCTAACCTTGATCCCTACTATACGCCGCGTCCTAAAAAAGACAATATTCATGTTATGTGATACAACGTACATATACATGTGTACACTACTTAAACTACTAAAGATAACTAGAAAATTGAGGATATATGGTTTTTTTTTGGATGGATAAAAGGTGAACTCGAGAACAAAGCATCGGTGAGGCGACGGCACTTTCAGATCGGGACGAGCAAGAGTCTAAATCAAACCAACAAAGATGATTTTTTTTTTTTGTATTCTTTTGATGGGCAAATTCTTGTTTATACCAGTCTTTGTACATTTAAATAGTATTAGTTGTTTTTCCAATTAAAAATTTTGAACGTATGCACTAACTCTTGTTAATACAGATATGAAGTTTGTGAAATTTTTATGGTATATTTTCAAATTGGTTATGATATGCGTAAAAACTGGTGGGCAAAGATCCGAGAAAAAGAGCTCACAAGAGAGGCTTATGCTTCATCAACGATTAAAGGAAGGGATAAAGGTACATAAAAAACAAGGAAGGTCTAAACATTTTAAAAAGTTGTTTAATTAGATAATCCGGAGATTGTTGCATTTTGTGTTTCTTTTTAACAAAGATGTTGTGATTTTTTAATCGATTGATGAAGGAACAAAAGTAAGAGTTGAAACTACAGCAGTAAAGGATATGACCAAAGCTCGGGATTCCTTCTACCAAACCAAGCATTGCCCCTGTCAAAAACAAAAAAACAAATATAAAGTAGGTCGAGATAGTGAATATGTTGCATCCACAGTTTTTGCCAAGGTAAGAAAATGATGAACACTTGTTGGACACCACACTTTCACTTGTTTGTTCCTTGAAACATCCTTCTTTACATTGAATCTTTCTTCCTAATCTTTTTCGAAAACTTACGACAATTTTTGTTGTGTTTTGTCCAGGGACCTACCTGGGGACAACGCCCTAGAGGCTGAAGCAGTGCGGAGATGATCTTGCACACCAGTTGCAATGTACAACTGTTGTGTATTTTTAAACAGTATTAGTTATTTTCACTGAACAGTATTAATGGTTTTCATTAAACAATATTAGTTAGTTTTTTTCCTTCACAAAATTAGCTTTTTTTGTTGAACATTCTTAATTGTTTTTCTGAACAGTATTAGTTATTTTCACTAAACAATATTAATTGTGCACCTGCAATTGGCGCACACAAGTGTTACTCTTATCTTGATTATTTATGAATTATTGAGACCTACTTTTCTTTTTAGCTATATTCAGCACAGTAGATGGAAATGCAGGTTTATGTTTTGTGTTTCTCTATAATAAGACCATTCTTTACAGCACTGCATCTTCATTACTTATTCGCCTTCGGTTCAGTTTTAAACAACTTTCATTTAAATAATTAGAAACTTACAAGAAAATATCATTCACTTTCAAAGTACGACTGTTTTAATAAAATTGAGGCTACAACTTACTCATCAAGTTTATAAACTACATCTACACTTGAATTATATGTTAAATTGATTTTGGCAAACGTGTAATAGAATCCAGGCAATTTCACATATGTATGTATGTTCATATAATAAAAAATCCAGTTCTTTTCACTTAACCTAATTAAGTCTATAATTGTACAGTTTGCGGAAAATCTGCTTTTCTTACTTACAATCGTGAAGGGGACACGAATACGAGACATTAGTTAAATTGAAAAATGCTTCTATCATTAGATTGAACCTGGAACTTAAAAAAATCACAAGAAATGTTGAAACCAAACCCGAGTAATATGACTATGAATACTGTAGATTTCATCCGCTATATTTCTACATCAACAAATACATGTCATATGTTGATGAGAAATCCAAATTCAAAAGAAAACATTAATTTCAGAAGACAAAAATAAAATTAACTAATAGTACCATGATTCATAGCACAAAAACATAAGCAAAACTAACCTCTGGAATAATTCACTACTACAGCCGACCGTTACAAAGGAATAAGAACTCTAGATTTTGCTCATAGAAGCAGAGACCAAAGGCACATTCATCGAACTTCAAAGAAAGATTTTTTGGCTGCAACATAATTCCTTATATACATTGATCACCTGTTTCTCTTTGCCTCAATTACTGCTGCAAGACTCGCATATTCCAGGTCTGCAATAACTGACCGAAAATTATGGCTAGAACAAGATTCTTTATAATAATGTATGAAGAACTACTTCATGTATCATGCATGCTAAGCTAAAAAAAATTATTAAGCTACTGTCACATGGATTAATTTCTTCCTAACAGTTTCACTGGGCTAATACACACTTTATGAATTAACCACTGTACCAACACAACAACCTCTATAATTAAAGAAAATCCTAGCAATGATTTGGAGTATCAAGAGAAATTGCAATCTTACATGATATATGGCACCTTCGTTTGGCTTCTATTCGTATGTGACCATTACCAATTATAGTTAGATCCATGCGTCTCCAGAAACAGTAAGCATCAGCAGCCACACTAAGCAACTAACTTATCCTCACGTTCTCACATCAAACGGATACCTCAGCTGAGGGTCAGGACCGTATTTTCACCATTTTTTAACGCAAAGAGAACATCTATTTCCAGTCAATCACAACTGCATCACACTTTTCAGCATCAATTCTGCAACTTGCCACTTAATTTCCCGCATCAACAATTTTGAGCTATCGACGACAAGTTTGCTTTCATAAACAATGCTACGGTACAGTTCATGCTTTGGGGATGGCCTCAGTGAGCTTAATTCAATAAGTGGATTGGTGATCACTGATCTATTGCAGATCTCTTTTGCCGGTTGGACATGCTTCCACCAGAAATCGGACAATGCTATCTTCAAGAGATTCCAATATTCCTCATTCCGATGTATCCTAAACAAGCTACTGCCATTAACAGTCCACACATAGAAGTCCATCCAATCCCGATCAAATATTTCCATCAAACCTTGAGCCTGGGGGGGATATAATGAAGAGCACTTTCGTTTCAAGGGGGTGGCTTTACTCATATCTCCACCATAGTACAGGCATTTAATTTCAAGAACACCATGGGAGGGCAAACCATAAAAAATAGCTGTCAACAGCTCCATCAGGGAAGATGCAAGCCAATCATCCTTGGGATTTTTCTCCCCATAGACCTGGAATTCAGGATACGATACCATATTTCCGGTGATCAGCTTATATCTTTCAAGAGCTTCCTGTTCCTTAATGTTGCTCCAACAAGTAGCTAAGTTACCAGAGAATGGTTCAATCGCTCCAAGCTTCTCTAGCCATAACCGGGCCCGCCCTCTAGGCCAAAAACCAATTGCCAAACCAAATGTACTTGCTGTAAGTTTATTCTTTCTCAAGTGTTGCCATTTCTTGAACCAATGCTGAAGCCCACTGGCTCGAAGAACATGATGAGTTTCGCTAGCAAAGAATTCAAGAGAACGACAACTGGTGCTGCCGCTGTACCTCCTCCAGTTGCCAAAGTTGCCAATGTACTTGTTAAATCTCAAATTTGCAACACAAAAAATAGATTTCTTGAATTTATTCACTGCACCAGAACGGATTTTCAGGACACAAGTGTTCAGGAAATTACGATAACTTAAAATTGAAAGACGCATGTATTCAGGAAATGCAACGTGGTGAAGAATAATTTAGCAAAAAAGCCGACTAGTGTTAAGTAAAGAAGTAAAGGGCAAAATTAACAATCCTAGTTAACAGAATCAATCAGCCAATTAAACTTTAACCCCGAATATAAAAAATAAAAAACTTCAAGAGGGCGCAAAGAAGCTTACTCAACGTGAACCAGCATCAAAACAATTAGATGATGTAGCTCAGTAATCCTCTCGTTGTTGCATAGGGGGCAAATAGGCTATATACATGCCATAAATTGATGAAGCCGGTGGTTTTCCGGTGTACTCC
This sequence comes from Stenogyne calaminthoides, assembly GCA_037126765.1. Lineage (NCBI taxonomy): Eukaryota > Viridiplantae > Streptophyta > Magnoliopsida > Lamiales > Lamiaceae > Stenogyne > Stenogyne calaminthoides. The sequence goes on from JBBCBC010000006.1 coordinate 4,870,940, forward strand.
GCCGGAAATGGAAAAGAAAGCAAAACTGCAATTTCTTGCCCTAATTCAATTTAGGGCATCCCATCTTTTTTGTTTTCTTTATTTTTTAAGGGTTCGGTTATTAGCACCCCCAATATTAGGAAATTCACCCACATGATTATTTAATTACCAATTATACCCTTAATTAGCAATGCATATATTCACACTGCAGTCAAACCCACCGTCTCCACCACTCTCTATTATCATCACTTCCCCATTTTCAGGCTATATTTTAATTTTTCTATTCACCAAACAAATCAAATGCCACATCCGACCAAATCGAACGAACAAGAAATAAAAACGAAAGAAATTAAATATATATAAAAAAAAGAGAATGACACAACTTGGTACTTGCCGCGGGGCTGCGGGGCAGCGTACGGCGGCCTGGGGCTGCACACGGAGCAGAAGGGTGTCGTGCGCGGCATGGAGTGCTGTTGGGGGGGGGGTGCTGCGCAGCAGCGTGTGGCGAGGGGGGGGGGGCGCGACGCGGGGCGGAGTTGGGGAGCGTGGGGCGGCGCGGGTGATGCGGCGGCGCGGTGGTCGTGAGGCAGGATAAAGCAGCGTTGTTCGGACTTTGGCGGTGCTGTGTACGTGGTGAACGGCGGCTGGCAGCAATTTAAGAAAACAGGAGAGAGCGGTGGAAATGGGGGGAAAAGAAGGAAGAAGAATTAGGGGTTTATCTCAAAGGGTATTATTGGTAGTTTATTATTTATGTGGGTGAATTTATTAATGTTGGGGGTGTGGATAACCGGACCCATTTTTTAATGCGAATTAGGGCTCATGGAACAGATGGGCTTTATAAGTGGATCATTGAGTATGGGCCGGCTTAAGCCCATAATTAAGACTGCATAATATTCACTACATATGATCCATTAGATATTAAGCCATACTTTTAGTTATGATTTTTAGCTACCAAAGGGAATGGGAGTCTGAGAATTTTATATTAATATTTGAATTGTACTTAAATTTAAAAATTAGAGTTCCAATAACAAATAAATAATATAACATGTAAATGAAATACATTTTATATAATTTTTGTCTAACGGAGTAGCCATCTTGACGTGCATAAATTATATTAAACATGGATCTTAGAATTTCATGATTTTCATATTTATAAAATTTAAATCACAAATTAAATAATTAAACTGCAAACTTTGAGCAACCATTATATTAGCCATTATATTTTTTCTGATGAGATTATATTTCTTTCTCTCGACCTCTCTTTAATCACAGAGTATAATATTTACGTGATAGAATGAATTACTTTGAAGAGGTAATTTGTGTATTTTATAAGGAGATGGAGTGGTAGTTTCTTATTCTTTAAGAAACTTATTCCCCAAGAATCTTAGTAATACACAGTTTATCAACGTGCAGAGGTTTGTTTTTATTTTTTTTTTTTATTGAGCAAGTAAATATTATTATCTACACCTTAATATTATTAGATATTTAAGATCAAAGAGAGAAGTAAATCGGCACAACTGTCTCATTTCTAAATATGTGAAAAAAAAAAAGAATTAAACGGTGGAATCATACTTATTAATTTGAAAATTACTCGTCGATTGATAACAAAGACTTAAAAAACTTATTAACATAATTTAGATAGTATAAAATAAAAAAAATAAAACAATCATTACTAATATTAATAAACATATATAATTTTGTATAAGGATGACAATATGGATCCGACCAGAGTAGACCCGCCCTGCCCCGAAGTGTTTGGGGGCAGATTAGACCCGCCACGTTCTAAAAACAGAGATCAGCGGACCGCCCATATTTGTAAATCGTGTCCGGTCCAGTAACACAATTTAGACCCACCGGACCTGCAGACGCATATATACATACATATAATTAAGAGTAACACTTATGTGCACCAATTGCATCTTCATTGGTGCAATTGTATTCAATTTTAATTTGAATTAACCTCTAATCTTAAACCATGAACTATAAACCTTAAACAATGAAGCATTCGGCCCGGGTTTAAAAAAAATACTAGACTTAAACTCTAAATCATGAACCCTAAGCCCTAAACAATGAATCATTCAGACTGGATGAACCATGAACTACTCGGGCCTAGTTCGGATTGGATTGGGCCCGGGCCGAGTAATAAAAAAACTGAAAATAAAATAATAAATTGAAAAAAAAAACTGAAAAAAGAAAAGAAAAATTCAGTTGCACCCATTATAAATTGGTGCAAAGGATGCACACAAGTATTTGCCTATAATTAATATTTTATATAAAATAATAATTATAAATTAGAAAACACGCTTAAATATTTAAGTTAGCTTTCCCTCTAAGCAGCTCAACTCACTTAGTGCCCGTTTGCAAACTCTACAAGTGCTCTAGAAGAACTTATTTTTTAAAAAAATTGTGTCTAACAACTTTAAAAATAAATGCTTTTGAAACACTTTTAAGAGTTCTAAAATAGGCCTCAGCCCTAAATTCCCAACTGACGTATTTCAAAATTTTATTTTTCTTATTAACTCAGCCGCTGCCTTCTCTCGCCTCCATACACTCTATATTTTATCTCGAATATAATTACAACAACAAAATCTATATCATAACAATAACATATATACTGGTAAAATACAAATTTCCAGTCGAGGATTTAAATATGCTACAATTAATTGTAATTAGTGGAGCACCACTAATTTGGCCCAGCCCGCAGCTTTAACAAAAATTGCGATTTTGAAAAAAGTTAAATAGTAATTATTTTTCAACAAATTATGTTTTCTTGCCTCAGGCAATAGATTTTTTTGCAATGTAAATTTGTAATTTTTTTCTTTTTGGTGGGCCTATTTAATTAACTTGGGCTTTCTCGAATCAATGGGCTAATCTTAAGCTTATTCCTTATTGGGCCCTGAAAAAAAGTTAAAGAGAACGCAATTTAATCTATTTTGATTCCTTATTTTAATTTTTATATTTTTCTCCCAATTGTTTAGATTCATAAGTTTCCGAGAAATTCAAGAGATTTTATTTTACTAATATTCTACTATCTTTATATGCATTTAATATTTTGATTTTATTATCTTTATATGCATTTAATATTTTGATTTCATAATTGATTTTGTTCTGGGTTAAAATTACTCATGGTGAAACTTTAAGCAAAAGCGAAGGAAAAATTCGAAAATGAGGAACGGGCAGGCGGGTCGGACTCGGTCTATGGTCATGGGGTATGGTCAGGGGCATGCAGTGGGAGAACAGGGCGGGTTGCGAACGTAAATAGGGTGAAACCATTAAACAAATCCCGAATCCCTCTATATCGCTATATCCCTTATATTACTAATAGGGAGTTTTTTTTTATGATGTGTCAACTTTACATTGATTTAACATATGTGTCATATTCTAGGAGAAGTTTAGTGCATATACGTCATTCATAATAAATCCTATACGTCACTAAAAATAAATTCTATGTGCATTTTCTATTTTTTGTATATCCTAAACAATTTCCTATATATCCTCTATATATTAATAGGGAGTTTTTTTTAAATGATGTGTTAACTCCATGTTAATTTAATCTATGTGTGTCATTCAATGAGAAATTTGAGTACACATGTCATTTTTATGTGTTATTTTTATAAAATGTGTAATTTATATTTATTATTTTATGTTTTATTTAATTATATAATATTATTCATTTATCTTTTTTTTGATAATTTTTGTTTGACTTAAATAAAATATTCATTCTAAATGTATTTTATCTTAGTGTAAATTATATTCAATTATTAATTTCTTAATAAATAATTTTATTTTATAATTGTTCTTATGTATATCTTAAGATAATTTATGTGGCAAAAATATTTTATATTACAATTTATTCACTTTTTTTTTTAATTATTACATGTTAATTAATTTATTAGTCTTTTCATAGTCGAATTATTTTGTTTTGATTGGTAGGTTTCAACTTCATATTAACATGGATAAATAATATTTGACACAATAATCTTATTCAAAGGTTTAAGAAAATTACTAATATACACCTTAAAAAATTATTAATTCATATGTAGTGCATTTATGCACATATTTATATTTTTAATTATCAAATATATTATTTATTAAAAATGTTGTAATTTTTATTAGAAAACCGCGTAACACGCGGACACTAAACTTAAGCTGGTTGTATTTGTAAGACAAATAGTTTTTCAATTTGACAAAAGTAGAACATTAATTTTTTATTTTTTTTGGCAAATGTAAGCTATTTTCAAAATTACGAGCCAAAATTGGCAAATATTCAAAACTTAGGGCCTGCATTTGCAGTAAAAAAAAAGTTAATGTCCTACTTTTACCAAATTAAAAAAAAAAATTATCCTTAAAATGCAAACCCCACAAAGTAACAGATCCCTATTTTACATGTACGTGGTGAGTATGAACTATTCTAGTAGTCTAATTTACACTAAGCCACTATACATGACTTTTGTACTTGAAAAAAAGGGTAAAACAATTGCAGTGCATGACAATTTGAATGATTATTTCATAGCAAGATCTTTGTTTGTACAGGTGCACGATAATCACATCTCCACTGCAAAATTAGAAATAGATAATCATAAACTCTAACTTATTAAGCAAGATAAGATAAAATAATCCTAATCCGTAAGGAAATTAGAATAACCGACATTGTTAGAAAAATTAATATTATGCAATATATATACCATTTGATTAATCCTTGTGAATCTCAGCAAGATTTGTATCTGTAATCTTAATCTTGGGATCATATATACTATTAGTTGGAATATATGGTAATCTATTTCTAATTTTGTTAGTGGGATGTGATTAATATTTTCATTTTATTTTAATATGGCAATTGTTGAATAATTTTTTTTTTAGACCAACAATTTATTTAATATTCAATATTCATAAAGAAATAAAGGTGGGTCTCTCTTGTTACGCTCTGCAACCAATAAATTAAATTGTGATTTCCTGTCTGTAAAAGAAAAAAACTTTAGCATCTAATCCACCAAGATAACTGGAAATAGAAAAAAATACATCAAGTTAAACATAATAAGATTAAGATATATCTCTGTCCACTACTAATACTATTTTTAATTATTATTAAATACTAATAATTAAGACAAGTACTACTACTAGGGGGTGTAAACGAGCCGAGTCAAGTCGAGTAGTGCTGAGGTTGAACTCGGCTCGATAAAATACTCAAAGCTCTAAACTCAACTCGAATTTAGGTTGAGCTCAATATACTCAAATTAAAAGGGTTGAGCTCGACTAATTACCTATATAATTTTATAAAATTAAATATAAAATAAATTATTAAAATATAAATATATATATATATATATTTAGTAAAATTAATGGCTTAATAGTAATAAATGCAAGTTCGATTAGACTCATGAGCCTCTTTTGAGTAGGAGAATTTATGAGCTCGAACTCGATAAAGCTACTCGAGTAGCTCTAACTCGACCGATCTTTTTACGAGTCGAAAGACGAGTAACTCATGAGCCGGGCTCGACTCACTTATACCCCTAACTACTACAACTACCACTTCAATGACCAATGTGTAAAGACCAACAAGTACTACTATTATTATGACTATTACGTCTACGGCTATGACTACAACAACTACTACAAACTATTGCTGCTAACACCACTAAGACTAAATACTATTACTACCCTTTTACTTGAAACATAGTCGGCTGATACGTGATTTCAGTTACAGTTTTGGAACCGCCAACAGATAGTTCATCTTGATTGTTGATCTCAAAACAACTGAATAATCGAATAGTTAATATGAAATTTCAAAAATAAAGTCTGTAAATTGCTGATTTGAACTTAACCATGTGAAATATGGTTACAGTTCCAAGCTTGAACTGTGGAACCGCCGGCTCCGCATTCATAACTGCTTTACTACTACTGCAATTGTCAGTTGTCACACAACCAAAAGGACTGCTTCTACTACTACCATCATCACTTTTATGACTAACACTACTGATGCAATTGTCGCACTAAATATCATCAAGTGCAAATTAATATTAGGATGTTAAAGAACAAAGAAAAGACTTTTGAGCTCCAAAAAATGTTATTGATTCAGTCAAATTGGGCCAACAGTGGGAAGCTACCTAAAGACAGAAATGACCCTGGCTGTACTAATGGAAAACACCAACAATGTCTAATAGATGAGTTGGCACCATGAACACAGCCAATGAAGACAAAAACTCATATGAGACGGTCTCATGTATAAGACGGAGTAAACTTAGCACAAATCAACACTCACCCCTTCCAAAGTGTTAAAGGTCAATGCCCAAATTATGCTCAAATCTCACCATGAGACCGTCTCATGCAAGTGTCCATCTTTAATGAATGAATTGTATTTTCAAATTTTAAATAGTATTAGTTTTTTAATTAAAATGTATTAGCATATACGAGATTGCATGCTTGCTAATACCAGATGCCAAATTGAACTCCTCACCTAACTCGAAGAAGCTTGTCCCATTCGTTCTTCAATAATAGTGACCAAACCATCGTCTTTCTTTTCAAAACTTGGTTCACTGATACCATCCCAGCTTGTTCTTCGGTAGGTTCATCATTCCATTCCAGTGACTGAGTCAAAAAATAAAAGGGTGAGTAAAAAGAAGTGATAATGCATGTAAAAGCACTATGTTGCTCAAGAGCTATGGTACGTAATAGACACCATAAAGTAGGTCTCTACTAGTGCATAACTAAAACTGTTAGATGGAAACATCTAATGTTGTTTGGTAAAACTAGTACTGAAAAACTAATACGGTTTAATAAAACCATTTAAAAATGCACTTGAGTTGCACCATGCAACTAGTACATATAAGTATTTACCCAAAGATAATATGACAGACTGATTTATTCAAATACCAAAGAAACGGTAGAAGCAATTCATTCAGATAAGGAACTGAAAACAAAATAAAAGTGGTCTACTTCAAGGGGAGATATAAAAGAACACCAGATGCAAGAAAATCAACTTCTGGTACATAAAACAATAAAGTATCCAGAAAGATAATCCAGTTTATTCACTTTGCTTTTGAGTCCAAAAAATCTCTAATTCGGTTGTGACAGAGATAGATTGTGTATCTGCTTGTGTGCCCATGCAAAGGTCGTGGAATCTAGATGACAACAGAAGCATGCTTGACCAATGCATCATCATGATAAACATAATGTTACAGGAAAAATACGTAAGTACGCACGCACACACACAGTCTGGAACAAAGTTGGTAATAATATTTTAGTTAGGACAGTAGCTATTGGGAGTAGCAATTGTAGGACTATATGTTTTAAGGGATGGTTCATTTAGGCGATTAAATTTTAATTTGGCACATTTAGGCTAAGTATATTTTAATTTTAAAGACATCTAGGTTAGGCCATTATATTTAATTTTGGCACATTTAGGTCAAACACGTGTGCAGCACGTGACATTTTAGCCGGAATTTGGGGACTTTCAGGTAAATTTGGCCTAAATGTGCAAAAAAATTGTGTTAGCCCACAAACATAATGTCCTCCAATTTCCACGACTCATCCCCACTTTACAAGCCTAAAAAAAAACAATTTTCCGATTATAATTATCGTCAGAAGCAAAAAGCACGGTTTATACCTTCACTGAACCAAACATGTCATTTTCTGATCCCGATTCAGTATTATCTGGCGAAGCTTGGCCTAGATTTGGCTAAGTTTGCGCCCCAAATATTATAGCTTCTGTCCAAGAAGACTGTGTACATGACCATGATTGCTCTTAAATAGAAATCTAACATGAAAGTGAAAATTTAATCGAATCACCAATGCAGGTGAAGATAAATTTGTATGGTTCAATTGCTTAGTTGGCCATCCACATCAATTTTAAATTATTAATATATTTATTAATTACGTTAAGATATCTATATTTACCAAATCTATCTCTTCCATATACTTCACTACTAATACTATTTTTAATTACTATTAAATACTAATAACTATGACAATAACTACTACTACTAGCTACTATTAAATAGTAGTAAGACCAACAAGTACTACTGCTACAACGACCAACGGTAAAGACCAACAAGTACTACTACTACTACTACAAACTATCGCTGCTACTACTAAATAATACTAATTAACACCACTAAGACTAAATACTACTACTTCTACAAACTAATTTGTAAAACTGGTACAATAGCAGCGACAAAATACTACTCCTACTAGACGTGCTCACGGAACCGTGGATTTTGCTCCCCATTTTACTTGAAACTTAGTGGGCTGATACGCGATTTCAGTTGCAGTTTTGGAATCGCGAGGTTCCGCCAACAGATAGTTCATCTTGACTGTTGATCTCAAAACAATTGAATAATCGAACAGTTAATATGAAATTTAAAAAAAAAAAAATCTGTAAATTGCTGATTTGAGTTTTAATAATTTTCAAACCGAACCTAACAATGTGAAATATGATTACAGTTCCAAGCATGAGCTGCTGACCACAGTTTTCAGAGATTGGAACCGCCGGTTCCAGTATTTTAGGCATTCTTAACTTGTAATACTGCTGCTAGGCCTATGACTACGACTTCTACTACTATGACTGCATCTACCACTACAATTGTCACACAACCAAAATGACTACTTCTACTACTACCACCATCACTTTTATGACTAACACTACTGATGCAACTGTCGCACTAAATATCATCAAGTGCAAATTAATATTAGGGATGTTAAAGAACAAAGAATGTCCTTTGAGCTCCCAAAAATGTGGTTATTGATTCAGTCAAATTGGGCCAACAGTGGGAAGCTACCTAAAAGAGAGAAATAACCCTGGCTGTACTAATGGAAAAAGACCAACAATGTCTAATAGATAGTTGACACCGAAAAAAGATTGTAAAATCAGATCCTCCAGCTACTCTGAAATTGATAATAAAACCAAGAGGATAGAGGCAATCGCAAGCATAAGAGTGAAAAGAGAGAAACAATTCAAATGAGGAGCAAACAATGAACACAGACAATGGACTAATATTGACTTTTGGCTGAACTCAAAGGAATTATGAAGTCTCACCTCGAAGAAGGAAAAGAATAGAAAATGAATGAAGAATGTAATATCAGATCCCCACAACGGAGTCAGCTACTAAAAAATTTGAAAGAGAAAAAAAAAGGGGGATGGAGGCAATCACAAGAATAAGAGCTAAAATAGAGAAGCAATTTGACAGAGTAACAAATAGAGAAAAGAAAGTGGAACAGTAAAAGAGGAAAATGTTTTTCAAATTGCATGTCTCACAACATTGTGCCACCAATAAAAACAAAGCAAACGAGCCATGCCCCTTTAATCCCAAATAATTGGGTAGGATACTAAAAAAAAATGGACCCTATGCTGACAAAAGAATAATCAAGTAAAAAAATATCCATGTAAGATGAACTAGAGCTAAAACATAAAGAGTCAATGCTAAAGACAAATAGAAGAAAGAAGGAAGAAAAGAGAAGAAAGAAGTCGGACTTAGGAAGGCCTTGCCAAAACTCTATTGAATGAAAACTATTGCATTTTATCTCAAAACTCTACACAAAATTGTCACTTTCTTAATTTTATTTCTAATTATCGAAATGACTTCAGTGTTTAATCATTTGAATTTATTACCAACCTACCGACTTTTTTTGCTCTCTGTTTTGTTTGTACTATGTCCCCTATAAATAAGTCGGGATCTTGGTCTGAAAGTCCCTTTTATGTTACTGATTTATCATATCTTTGTCTTTATCATAAGGGTCAGTGTTGTCAAGTACAGACCAGTTCCCACTTCTTCTTTTACAAAAGTATATAACAAATAAGAAGAATTATAGAAACAACTAAAAGAGAAGGTCAGAAGGCTGAATCAAGAATTCTGGTTTAGTCCAAGAATTCTGGTTTAGTCTTCACTGCAAACAGAGAAAGTTAGTGGACCATATGGTGTTTGGACTTCATATGTTAAAACATAAAACTCCTTTCCCTAGGTCTATTTGAGGCAACTCAGAGAAGGAAAAGAAGAGGAAACCAAATGAAGAATGAAATATCAGATCCTCCTAAATGGATTCATCTATACAGAGTTTGACAAAAAAAAAAACCGAGAGGATAGAGGCAAACACAAGAATAAGATGAAAAGGAGAAAAACAATTCAGAATAGTAACAAACATGAAAAACATAGTGGAACAATAAAGAGGCCAAAGAAGAATGCGAAAGGAAAAGGTCAAAATGAGTCGATTTGAACAAGGATAGGAAGAGAATATCAAATGAAGAAAAAGATATCAGATCCTACTCAATAGAGTCAGCAACTTGGAAATAGACAAAAAATCAGGTGATAGAGACAATAACAAGAAAAAGAAACAGAGAATGAATCAAAAGAGGAAAAATGCGAGTGGTAGGAATGGATAGAAAATGCTGAAATTCTGAAAAAAGAGCGACAATAACAAGGACAATGATGAACTCAAAAAGAAAGGAAGGTAAAGAAGGCAACTCTAAGAAAAATAATAAGAGGAACAAATTAAATGAAATATCAGATCCTGCTCAATAAGGTCATCTATACAGGAATTGCTAAAAAACTATGGGATAGAGGCAAATGCAAGAAAAAAGAAAAAACAGAAAGCAACTCAGAATAGTAACAAGCACGGAAAAGAGAGGAAACAATAAAGAGGGCAAAGATGAATGCAAAAGAAAGAAAGGGAAAGTAGTCAATTGAAGAAGGAAAATAAGAGAATATTTAATGAATAATGGCAAGGTGACCAAAACAATCGCAAGAAGAAGAGGAACAAACACGAGCAAGAGGATTTTAAGGGAGGAAATTGCAGAAGTTACAGGGTTCGGAGGAAGTGAGAAACAATAAAGAGGACAAAGATGAATGCAAAAGAAAATAAGACAAAGGAGGTCAAAGCAACTTAAACGAAGAAGGAAAAGAAGAGGAAATCAAATTAAGAAAGGAATATTAGATCCTCTTCAATGAAGTCAGCAATAAAGAATTTGACAAGAAGCCAAGGGACTAGAGGAATCACAAGAAAAGAAGAAACACAAATCGAAAGAGGAACAAGTAGGGACAGGAAGGATTTAACTGGGGGAATGGGAAGAAGATGCAGAACTTGGAAAATGAGAGGAAGAATAATGAAGAGGACCAAGATGAATGCAAAAGAAAGAAAAGAAAAGAAGGCAAACTGATGAAGGAAAAGAAGAGGAAATAAAATGAAGAATGGAACATTAGATCCTCTCAGCTATACAAAAATTTGACGAAAAAACAAAGGGCGTGCAAAAAGAGTCACAAGAATAACAGGAGAAACGGGAAACAATTCAGAAACAGTAAAAAACACAAGGAAGAGAGTGGAACAATAAAAAGAGGCAAAAGATGAATGCCAAGGAAAGAAAGGAAAATGAGTCGGTCAAAAGCAAAGAAGAGAACATCAAATGAAGAATGGAATATCATAACCTCTTCCATATAGTCAGCTACTCAGAATATTGACTAAAAACCAAGGAGACGGAACAATGGAAAGACCAATAGTTAAAGAGAAACGCAATTCAACAGAAATACAAACATGAGTGGGAGGATTTTACAGGAGGAATGGAGAGAGTTAGAGAAGATGCAGAAATTCGGAAAAGTAAAATAAAGAGGATAAAGGTGAATGTAAAAGAAAGACAAGGGTGACAACCAGAAGAAGGTAAAGAAGAGGAAATTGAAACGAATGACTCGCTCCATTTACTTATAAATTATTTTTAAAATTAAAAAAATCGATAATAAATTTAAATATTAGATATTTCAAATTAAAAAAAATACAAGGTGATTAATGTTGAAACTAATAGGATGTGCCATGGACAACAAATTGAGAAGCAACTTTGTGGGTTTCTATATTTAATTTTGTATCAATTTACTTGGAGAAATTTTGGGTATAGGTCGCTGAAATAAGGATAGACAAAGAACATAAGACATAAGCATGATTGTTGCTTTAGTTCCTAACTCAAATTGTGATATTTCTGATTAGTTCTTCACTAGAAGTAAATATCAGATCCTACTCAATATAGTTAGCAACTTGGAAATTGACAAAAAATTAGGTGATAAGAGACAATTACAAGAATAAGAGGAAGTAGAGAATGAATCAAAAGAGGAAAAAGTCGAGTGGTAGGAATGGATAGAAGATGCTGAAATTCTGAAAAGAAGTGCAACTCCAAGAAGGATAATAAGAGGAACAAATTAAAAATGGAATATTAGGTCCTTCTCAATAGGGTCATCTATACAGGATTTGGTAAAAAAACTATGTGATAGAGGCAAATGCAAGAAAAAAAGGGAAAACAGAAAGCAACTCAGAATAGTAACAAGCACGGAAAAGAGAGTGAAACAATAAAGAGGGCAAAGATGAATTCAAAAGAAAGAAAGGGAAAGGAGTCAATTAAAGAAGGAAAATAAGAGAATATCTAATGAATAATGGCAAGGAGACCGAAACAATCGCAAGAAGAAGAGGAACAAACACGAGCAAGAGGATTTTACGGAGGAAATGAGAGAAGTTACAGAGATTCGGAAAAAAGTGAGAAACAATAAAGTGGATAAAGATGAATGCAAAAAGAAAAAAAGACAAAGAAGGTCAAGCAACTTAAACTTAAGAAGGAAAAGAAGAGGAAACCAAATTAAGAAAGGAATATTAGATCCTCTTCAATGAAGTCAACAATAAAGAATTTGGCAAGAAACCAAGGGACAGGAGGAATCACAAGAAAAGAGGAAAAGAGAACATCAATACAGAATAGAAAAAACATGAAAAAATGGAACAGTAAGAAGGGAAGAGATGAATGCAAAAGATACAAAGGCAAAGGTGGCAACTCAAGAAGAAAAAAAAAGATAAAGAAATTCAAATGAAGAATGGAGTATTGGTTCCCTTAATGGAGTCAGCCATATAGAATTTAACAAAAAACCAAGGGATAGAGGCAATCACAAGAATAAGAGGAAAAGAGAAGCAATTCATAATAGTAACAAAACAAGAAGAACTAATGGGACAATAGAGAGGACAAATGTGAATGCAAAAGGAAGAAAGGAAAAGGAGTAGATTCGAAAGAAATGAAGAGAATATTAAATCGAAAATGATTTATCAGCTCCTTCCCAATAGAGTCGGATACTCAGAAATTGATAAAAACCAAGGAGTTAGAGACAATCACAAAGGAGTCGACTCGAAGGAAATGAAGAAGAATATGAAATGGCGAATGATTTATCCGCTCCTTCCCAATAGAGTTTGATACTAAGAAATTGACAAAAAACCAAGGAGATAGAGACAATCGCAGAAACAATAGGCAAAAAGTGAAAAGGAATTTTAAAAGATAAAAAAAACTAGGAGGATTTTACGGAAGGAATAGAAAGGAATTGCAGAGAGTTGGAAATAGAGCTAGAAAAATAAATAAAGAGGACAAAGATAAATGCCAATGAAAGAAAGGGCAGAGGAGGTAATTAGAAGAAGAAAATGAAAAAGGCGAATATTATATCCATCTTACTTGGGTCGGGTTATATAGAGTTTGACAAAAAAAAATCCAAGGGATAGAGGCAATCGCAAGAATAAGAAGAAAAGGAGAATAGCAATTCAGAATAGTAACAAACGAAAAAAAACTGAGTGGAACAATAAAGATGATAAAGATTAATGACAAAGAAAGACAGAAGTTAACTAGAAAAGGAAATGAAGAGAATATCAGATGTTGACTGAAATATCAAATGCTCTTCAATAGAGTCGAAGATAAAAAGAACATAATAACAAAAACCAAGGAAATAGGGACAATCGCAAAGAACTAGAGGCAAGAACTGAAAAACAATTCAAAAGGAACAAATATGAGCGGAATGATTTTACACGGGAGGAATAGAGAGAAATTGCGGAGACTTGAAAAAACTAGATTGAGAAAAATAAAGAGGACAAAGATGAATGCAAAAAAAAAAAAAGGGCAAAGGAGGAAACTAGAAGAAGTATAAGAAGAGGGAACATAGTGGAGCAATAAAGAGGGAAAGATAATCCAAAAGAAAGTAAAATGAGGCAACTCGACAAAGGAAAAGAATAGGAAACAAAATGTAGAATGGAATATTAGGTCCTCTTCAATGAGATCAACTACTCAGAAATTGACAAAGAAACAGGAAGATAAAGACAACCGCAAGAACAAGAGGAAAAGAAGAAACACAAATCAAAAGAGGAACAAGTAGGAGTGGGAGGATTTTCTGTGGGGGGAATGGAAAGAAGATGGAGAAATTCGGAAAAAGAGAGGAAGAACAATAAAGAGGACCAAGATGAATAAAAAAAAAAAAAAAAAGCAAAGAAGGCAACTGATGAAGGGAAAAAAGAGGAAATAAAATGAAGAATGGAACATTACATCCTCTAAATGGAGTCAACTATACAAAATTTGACAAAAAACAAAGGGCGTGGAAGGAGTCGCAAGAATAAGAAAAGAAACGGGAAACTATTCAGAACAGTAAAAACACAAGGAAGAGAGTGGAACAATAAAGAGGGAAAAGATGAATGCCCAGGAAAGAAAGGAAAATGGGTCGGTCAAAAGGAAAAAGAAGAGAACATCAAATGAAGAATGGAATATCATAACATCTTCCATATTTTTGTGACTCTTCAATGTGGTTAGCTACTCAGAAATTGACAAAGAAACAAGAAGATAAAGACAACCGCAAGAACAAGAGGAAAGGAAGAAACACAAATCAAAAGAGGAACAAGTAGGAGTGGGAGGACGGGGGAATGGAAAGAAGATGCAGAAATTCGGAAAAAGAGAGGAAGGACAATAAAGAGGACCAAGATGAATGCAAAAGAAAGAAAAGCAAAGAGGCAACTGATGAAGGAAAAGAAAATGAAATAAACTGAAGAATGGAACATTACATCCTCTAAATGGAGTCAAATATACAAAATTTGACAAATAACAAAAGGGCGTGGAAGGAGTCAAAAGAATAAGAGAAGAAACGGGAAACTATTCAGAACAGTAAAAACACAAGGACGAGAGTGGAACAACAAAGAGGGCAAAGATGAATGCCCAGGAAAGAAAGGAAAATGGGTCGGTCAAAAGGAAAAGAAGAGAACATCAAATGAAGAATGGAATATCAGAACAACTACCATATTGTTGCGACTCTTGAATGAGGTCAGCTACTCAGAAATTGACTAAGAAACAAAATGATAACGACAACCGCAAGAACAAGAGGAAATGAAGAAACACAAATCAAAAGAGGAACAAGTAGGAGTGGGAGGATTTTACGGGGGGAATGGGAAGAAGATGCAGAAATTGGGAAAAAGAGGGAAGAACAACAAAAAAGGACCAAGATGAATGCAAAAGAAAGAAAAGCAAGGGAGGCAACTGATGAAGTAAAAAGGAGAGGAATAAAGTGAAGAATTGAACATTAGATCCTCTAAATGGAGTTAGCTATACAAAATTTGACACAGAAAATAAAGGGCGTGGAAGGAGTCACAAGAATAAGAGGAGAAACGGGAAACTATTCAGAACAGTAAGAACACAAGGAAGACAGTGGAAGAATAAAGAGGCAAAGATAATGCCCAGGAAAGAAAGGAAAATGGGTCGGTCAAAAGGAGAAGAAGAGAACATCAAATAAAAAATGGAATATCAGAACAACTTCCATATTTACGGGGGGAATGGGAAGAAGCAGAAATTCGGGAAAAGAGAGGAAGAACAATAAAGAAGACCAAGATGAATGCAAAAGAAAGAAAAGCAAGGAAGGCAACTGACGAAGGAAATGAAGAGGGAATAAATTGAAGAATGGAACATTAGATCCTCTAAATGGAGTCGGCTATACAAAATTTGACAAAAAAACAAAGGGCGTGGAAGGAGTCACAAGAATAAGAGGAGAAACAAGAAACTATTCAGAATAATAAAAACACAAGGAAGAGAGTGGAAGAATAAAGAGGCAAAGATGAATGCCCAGGAAAGAAAGGAAAATGGGTCGGTCAAAAGGAAAAGAAGAGAACATTAAATGAAGAATGGAATATCAGAACTTCCATATTTTTGAGACTCTTGAATGAGGTCAGCTACTCAGAAATTGACAAAGAAACAAGAAGATAATGACAACTGCAAGAACAAGAGGAAAGGAAGAAACACAAATCAAAAGAGGAATGAGTAGGAGTGGGAGGATTTTACGGGGGGGATGGGATGAAGATGCAGAAATTCGGGAAAAGAGAGGAAGAACAATAAAGAGGACCAAGATGAATGCAAAAGAAAGAAAAGCAAAGAAGGCAACTAATGAAGGAAAAGAAGAGGAAATAAAATGAGAATGGAACATTTGATCCTCCAAATGGAGTCGGCTATAAAAAATTTGACAAAAAACAAAGGGCAAGGAAGGAGTCACAAGAATAAGAGGAGAAACTGGAAACAATTCTGAACAGGAAAAAACACAAGGAAGTGAGTGGAACAATAAAGAGGGCAAAGATGAATGCCAAGGAAAGAAAGGAAAATGAGCCAGTCAAAAGGAAAAGAAGAGAACATCAAATGAAGAATGGAATATCAGAACCTCTTCCATATAGTCAGCTACTCAGAATATTGACTAAAAATTGAGACGGAACAATGGCAAGACCAAGAGTTAAAGAGAAAAGCAATTCAACAGAAATACAAACATGAGTGGGAGAATTTTACAGTAGGAACGGAGAGAATCAGAGAAGATGCAGAAATTCGGAAGGAGAGCGAGAAAAATAAAGAGGACGGGTGAATGCAAAAGAAAGACGAGGGTGACAACCTGAAGAAGATTAAGAAGAGAAAATTGTAACGAATGAAATATTAGATACTCCCAATGGAGTTAGCTATATTCAACTATACATAGTAGAGCATAGACATCTCAAACTGCACTTCTAGTGAAGAACTAATCAGAAATATCACCATTTGCATTAGTAACTAAAGCACAGCCATGCTTGTCTCATGTTCTTTGGTCTATCCTTATTTCAGCGACCTATACCCAAAATTTCTCCAAGTAAATTGATATAGAATTAAATAAAAAAAAACCACAAAGTTGCTTCTCAATTTGTTGTCCATGGCGCATCCTATTAGTTTCAACATTAATCACCTTTTCGTATAGAACTTTAAATAAGCCAAAATCACAAAATACAAGTTTAAACTATAAATCTCAAGGAGATTTGCAGTTACCATATCAATTAAAGCAAACATAGATGAAGAATCCAACAACAATAAAAAGCAGCATGCAACAACAGACCAACATGAAAATAAACTAAATACGTTTTCAAAAACTTAGAAAAGAAAAGGGAAATAGACATACATGGTTGCAGACCACGCCGGAAATCCTGTGCCTTCGGTAAGTACCAAGATCGCCGACCTTTCACTTCCACCGCAGCTGCTGCTTTAGTGGCACCTTTTCTCCGTCTCGGAGCTGTATGCTACTGCACAAACCAAGACATCTCATGCATTAGAAGAAAGGCAAAGTAGTCAATAGAAGAAGGAAAAGAAGAGTATATCAAATGAAGAATGAAATATAAGATCCTTCTCAATAGAATTACCTACTCAGATATTGACAAAAAAACAAGGAGAGAGAACAATCGCAAGAACAAAGAAAAACAGAGAAGCTATTAATTTGAGAGACAAACATGGGTGGGTGGGAGGATTTTACAAGAGAAATGGAGAGAGTTGCATAAATTTGCTCTACCTTATTCTAAGCATATAAAATACGGTCTGTCAATGGCCTGAAAGAGAGCATAAGGACCTTCAAGAAAAAGAGGGGATCATATTCCTGATTTCAGGAAGGTTTATCAGCATTTCTGCAGTCATACTGGTCGGAGAGCAGTGAATGAAGGGATGAGATCGATTATAGTTAACGGAAGCATGACATCTTCAACAACATGGTACTCACTTGTGTATACAGAGCGGGGAGAAGGATAAGGTGTGTCAACTGACTTTTGGGAGTGGATTCAAGTGTAATAGTTTGTTTGGAAGCGTTCCAAGTGCCTGAATTGCATTACTATTGTTGTAATAGTCTGGCCTAGTTGTTTGGGATATGTAATTACAAAATAACATGAACATGTATGCTCTCATCTAAAAATGTAGCACTATGAAACATAAACCATCAGGTTAGAAATTTAAAAAACAATTACACATTACACAAACAAAAAAGAATATAGTTTTAGATTTCATAACAAATGCTTCAAACCAGATATGCATTCCGATCGGAACTGAGGAAATGTTTAACTTCCTTTTCCTTTTTGGAATGTGACAAACTGATCTACTAAATATCAGCATGTTTATCAGAAGGAATTGGCAAAAATATTTGAAGTTACTCAAACCATCATATTCTTTTCAATTGGCTAAAATAGTTTTAAGTTTCATAAATCATTATATTCCCTTCTAATCACATGAAAGTTTGATTAACCATTAGCCAGCGGAAAACATATCTGAAGGATGTCGTGGCTAGTCGACATGGAAATGAGGAAAAACACAAACATCAAGCTATAAGCAGAAAAACTAATCAAGATTCTTCTTGCCTCGATTCTTCATTTCTGACCTGAAAAAAATCAGATGGAATCAAGATACATATAAATATATATAGTGATGTGATAAAATTTAAGATACCTTTAGTAATATTTCAGTTCAATTTTTGTCACTTAGGTTTACTTCAACAATATATATATATATATATATATATATATACATACATACATGCCTGCATATCTAAGAAAATAAAAGGAACTCGTGTGTATATCAGCATAAAGCAGCAATTTTATGAAGAGATCCACTACATTCCTGCCTACACCACCAGTAGCTCCAACCACAAAAAATATCCCAGAAGTCTTCATTGCTTTACTGCTTGGCTTGGTGAGAAACCATGACTTTTTAAATCAGAAATACAAAAAACTTCAAATATAACAGAAGATTGCCAGGCCAAATAGCATATAACATCATATCCAAAATAATCAAGGAACAAGCAGGGAAGAATGAGGTTCAATGTCATAGCTGTGAATTGAGAAAACATGTTTCTTGTTTACTCTGAACAACCTAATATGCAGTTTGCAACCTTAGGGCTCAATAATTTTCTAGATTGTGTCAGTAGTAAATACATGATCAACATCATTAAAACAGAAACATACGAAGATACATGCTCAACATCATGCTCAACGCCTTTTCTTTTTCTCGTTTACTTATTTGGAGTTTGGGGTGGGTTTGGAGAGAACCTTGATGTGTTAAACTGTCAAAGTCATCCACAAAATCACCATAATACAAAAGCGGGAAGTGGGGGGAACAGAAAGAACACAATTAGTCTGGACTTAATATCGTTTTCCTTCTAGTTGAAAAGAAACAAAACCAAACTAAATATGGTACCAACAGAGAATATAGAAATTTGTCATAATGAGAGACTTAGATACCCCCTGTACCTCCCCAATAGACCTTCCAAGAATAGATCCCAAACATAACGTCAAACTGCAGTAGGAGACGAGGTGAGTATTAAGGGTGTGGAGCCACAAACAGTATACAATAAAACTATGAAGAAACAAAGAGCAGCGCCATGTAACTTCTTCTCAAAAGGTAAAATGTAAGGTTTTTCAACTTCTGATAATTGAAACAAAAAGAGAAAGCACTGACTTTCTCATTCATTGACAAGCAAAAAAAAAAAAAAATCAAAATCATCTTAAGAGAGCACAAAACATGATATTTCACAGCAAGCACTAACCTCATTTTGTAGAATCACATCTTCTCTGTGGGGGGGTAGTGCTCAGCATCCATTTATGCAACCTTCAAATAAACAAAACAAATATTAGAAATCTTATCAGTATAAAACTTTAATTTTTCAAGAGAGAATAATCTTTGTAAAGGAAAAAACAGTGCCAGAGAAGAACAAAGCTGATAAAAAAAGAAAAACTGATACAGAAGTAATTTTACTGGACATGTCAAATTATCAAGTTAGAAACTGGAGTTGCGCCCTGTTGGCAAAACACCAAACTCCTAATGTTTCCTTTCAGAAAACCACAACCACAGTATAGAAACTCACGTCATTCCTAAATATATTATCCCACCTCATCCAGTTTCAGATCCTGCAGCAAACCATCAAACAAAAATTAAAATAAGAAATGAGATTAATAAGCATAAACAAGATACTAATTGTGTTTTCTGCACAAAAGTAAATTACATAAAGATGCAGACAAAAATATGGGATTCTCAAACCAAAAAATAAAATAAAAAACAATCGATATTTGCAGAATGAAATTCTCACTGCCTTGAAAATATGGTGCAGACTATTGTATTGCAACTGCGAGACAACTTGAAGGCAGATAGAAGGCAAATATCGAAGATCCCATTGAGCTGATGGGTCGAGAGTTGTAAGGCTGGTTTGATCGAACCCACATAGTCCCGATAGCGAGGACGCAAGCCTGAAATTATGAACAAATAAAATTTGAATATTACAGCATTGGATTAATAGTGGATTCAGCCCAGCCATTGGATTAATCCAAAGGAAATCAGAATTAGCTGAACTGGAAAACAGTTTCAGCAACTGCACATGCATTACAACATAAACTGTTTGCAACAACTATAAGGTTCTCTAAACTTATTAATAAGAAAACACTAATACACTGTTACACCCTGTAAAGGCAAAAGATTGACCAAGTACATAATGAATATTGTACCTTTTCATCCAAAATCCAATCAGGATGGCTGATGACCTTTTTCCTTTTGTCACGCTTCACAGGGTGGCTCATAACTTTGGCTCAAGGCTGTCTAATTGTGCATTTGTACCATGTCTGGATGTTTAGGGCTTTTCAAAACACAGGATTATTAGGTTAATAAACGATACAAAAAAAAAAAAAGGAGGTCTTAATTAAGAAAAAAACTTGAATTAACTTGAAAAAAAAATAAAAAATTTAGAGTTATAAAAATTAAAAAATTAAAAATAACAGAGGCATTTGAGTTAAGAAAAAACTCTTGGAAATAAAAAAGCACTAACTTATTCATTAGCAAGCTAAAATAAAAATCATCTTAAGAGAGCACAGAACATGATATTACACAGTATGCAGTATGCACTAACTCATTCTGCAGATCACATCTTTCTCTGTGAAGGTAGTACTCAGCTTCCATTTATAATGAATATTGATCAAGTATAATGAGTAGATTCAACACAACTTTTCATCAAAAATTTAGTCGAGATGCTGATGAACCCCCTCCTTTGTCACACTTCACATGGTGGCACATAGTTTTGGCTCAAGGCTGTCTAGTTGTATTACCATGTCGGGACGTTTAGGGCTTCTCAGAACACAGGATTACTGATGTACACCTTCAAAATAACACAAGAATTGGCAAAAATAGTTAACAACTCAAATAATGATATTCACTTCAAATCACAAAAGTAGACTAACCATTAAAAGTAGGCGGAAAATTATATCTAAAGGATGTTATGCCAGTTAACATGGAAATGAGAAAAAACACAAAAATCAAGCTAAAAGGCAGAAAACTCACCAATTCAACATCCTGATCAATCATTCTTCTTGCCCCGTCTCTTCATTTCTGACATGAAAAAATGTCAGTGTAACTGGAATTAAGATATATGATAAAAGTCAAGATATCTTTATTCTGTTTTTTCAGTTTATAACTGTCACTTTGGCGTACTTCATTAATAAGCAAATCTGCATTACTAAGAAAGTGAGCATCTTAATTTTTTATAAGTTCGAAGAACAAACACAAATATTTAATCCATGAAAATGTAGAATGATCAATCAGTGGTTAGAAACATGACAATCAGAGGTGGTGAATGAAGAACGCAGATCATGGAATAAAGAACAGTTGAATACAGTTGGTAATGTAGGGGGTGTTAAAAAACAAAGAATGAGTTTTGGGCTCCCAAAAATGTAGTTATTGATTCAGTCAAATTGGGCCAACAGTGGGAAGCTAGCTAAAAAGACAGAAACAGCCCTGGCTGTACTAATGGAAATGACCAACAATGTCTAATAGATGAGTTGGAACCAGGAAAAAGATTGTAAAATCAGATCCTCCAGCGCTACTCAGAAATTGATAATAATCCAAGAGGATAGAGGCAATCGCAAGCACAAGAGTGAAGAGAGGGAAACAATTCAAAAGGATGAACAAACAATGAACGCAGACCGTGGACTAACATTGACTTTTTGGCCGAACTCAAGGAATTATGAAGTGTCTCACCTCGAAGAAGAGGGAAGAGAATAGAAAATGAATGAAGAGTGTAATATCATATCCCCTCAATGGAATCAGCTACTAAAAAAATTTGAAAAGAGCAAAAAAAAAAGGGGATGGAGGCAATCACAAGAATAAGAGCTAAAATAGAGAAGCAATTTGACAGAGTAACAAATAGGGAAAAAGAAAGTTGAACGGTAAAGAGGGAAAATGAATGCAAAGGAAAAAAGGCAAAGCAGACAACTCGAAAAAGGAAAAGAAGAGAATATCTACTGAAGAATGTAATATCAGATCCTCCTCAATAGGTCAGCTACTCGGAAATTGACTAAAAAAAGAAAGAAGATAGAGACAATCGCAATCGCAAGCACAAGAGTAAAAGGAGGAATTCAATTTAAAAGAGGAACAAACTGGAGTGGAAGATTTTATGGGAAGACTGGAGAGAAGATGCAGAGATTCGGGGGAAAAAACACGAGGGGAGAACAATGAAGAGGACAAATATGAATGCAGAAGAAGAAAAAAGGCAAAGGAGGCAACACGTAGAAGGAAAAGAAGAGGAAATCAAATGAAGAATGGAATATCAGATACTCCTCAATGGATTCAGCTATACAGAGTTTGACAGAAAAAACCGAGGGATAGAGGAAACACAAGAATAAGATGAAAAGAGAGAAAGAGAAGACATACAAATTAAAGGGAGAGTCTGATTCAACTAAATATCATAAAATATCCAACTAAAAGACTATCGACAACAAAAAAGTAAAGCAGATTCCGCAGGTTAATATTCTAAAAGAACTTTCAATATAAATTTTAATATGTAATTGCCAGGAAATTGAATGTTTAAGCTTTTAGGGTAAAATTTACAGCTCAGGAATAGGAAAACGCCACTAAAAACCAGAGTACACACTTTGACAAAAGAAAGTAACTGCAATTCATGCTAAAAGTATGTATCAAAAAACAGGAATATAAGTTAAATTAGGACTTACATAGGTAAGCTACACGAGGATTTATGGGCTCAACCTCATTGGCAACACGGAGAATTGGTGCAATCTCAACTAAAGATGATGGCACCACCTCACTGCCCATCATTGACTCCCCTACATTACCGACGGTCAGAGTCCATAAAAATCCGCCTTTTGCGTCAGAGATCAGACCCCCTTCTCTGATAAGCTATTTTAACCTTAAACCTGCTTCTAATTGGCCTGTAAAAAGAACCTAAAACAAAAAAATCAGTGAAAGACATGGAAAGTTACAAAAAAGAGTTCATAGTAAAAAATCAGTGAAAATCTTGAAATTCAATGAGACGTTTAAAGGACCCTTTTCTTGATTCATATAACAGAGGACTCGTAGCAAAACTTTCACACAGTTTCACTAATTGAAGCATCAGGACATGAAATATTAAAACTGAAAGATTCTCCTTCGGAGGATATAAATAACCAAGAAAACTCAGTATTGAGAGTCAACACTAGTAGTCAACTTGAAGAATCAAGAAGTGCCATCAATTTCTTGAATACCAAGAACCCCCCATTACCGCAGATTCTCCAAACTTTATCTTGCAGTCAAAATCAGTCGGCAAGTTTCTTGAAATTCTTGAAAAAATAGACTGCGATTCATAAACTTACATACCTTAACAAATTAAACCCATGTAATCAAGCCCCGTCGAGACGAGTTCACTGTGTATCACGTTCAATTCTTGACCTAGCAATTCAAGAAAACAAAAACCTTAAAACATAACGGAGACAAAATTCTTTTTCAGTAATAGTAAATACAAAAGATAAAAAGAAACGCCAAGAAATCAAGTACCTTTCTTATAGTGAATGAAACCGAAACTAGAATCAAACCCACTAAGTCGATTCTTGACATCAACAGGAAATCGTTACTGAAAACGAGAGAAACTTGTAGGAGAATAATTAGTGATTACTTATCTTTGTTTTGTATAAGGAGAGTAAAATTTAGTATTGGCGGTGGAATTAAACGCGGGTCACGACAACGTATATAATAAATTAAATGTTTGTGGCGGTGGAATTAAACGCGGGTCTGTCTTTTTTCTTTCCTTTTTCCCTTTTATTTATTGGGAGATTTGTATTTATCTAGATTTTTAAATTTGAACTAAGAATATATTTCAATTTTGTAAAATTCAAAACGATTCCAGCGTTAGTATGAGGGAAAAATAAATAGATACAGATATAGTGTTTTCTCTCCTTCCTAATAATTTTTTTTTTAGAAATGTATCTTTTTTATTTTTATTATTTTTAAGTGTGTATTTTTATTAAGACTAAGAAGTAAAGTAAAAATAAATAGGACAAAATATATTATTTTAATTACAAAAAAGAATAATAGAATAAATATTCGTCAAACTTTTTGAATAAACATATAAAATAGGAAAAAAATCAAGCTTAAGATATTTAATCTAATCTATAACTATATAAAAATAGGGTGGAGATTGAATTAATTAAAGAAATTAATTAAATGAGGGTGAAGATCTTGTAGTAAGGCCACATAAACCAGTGAATATATAAATTTATGTCCACATATTGACATATGATCAAATTGGTTTTAAAAAAATTAGTAACATTTCAAAATAACAACCGATAGTTTAGGGTTAGGTTGTGCGACAAGTGCGTGAGCGCGTGGGGCGACGCGACACGGACATTTAGGATATTTAATTTTGAAAAAAAAATCGGGTGCGTAAGGAGCGAGGATCGTCTTACTTATTTATTATTTTATTATATATAATACCGTAAAATATATAAAAATAACAATCCATATACCATCATCAATCCAATATATAAGCATAATAAAGTTTTCAATCCAATTAAAAATTTAAAACAAGTCACATCTTCTGTTCGTGACTTGGGGTTGAAAAGGTAAGTAAAATAATTAATATTTTATATTAAAAGTTTTTTTTTTCTTATTTTAAATTTTGTGGGTTAATAAGGTAATTAATCTTTCTTATTTTAAGTTTTAAATTTTCTCCATAATATTTTTTTTTTCAAAAATGACCCCAGACGCACCGGATTTGCACCCAAACGCATTTTGATTACAGATTCCTTTTTTTTTTTTTTCAAAATTCACCACGTGGCGTGGCCTTTGGTGAAAATCACGTGAATCGACTCACACCATAAAGTATCCAATACTGTATTTTAGTATTTTTTGGAGAATTCGTGCATCAGAGGTTTAGGGTCTTTTGATTCATTACATGCCTACAAATTATAATGTCCAAAAATTCCCAATTAATACTCATATTGATCGGCCCAAATAGATTTTGGCCCAATAAGACTTTTCCTCTTGATTGGGGTTTGCCCGGTGTCCACTTAATGGTGGCCGACGCCAAAAAATGTGGTGTATATATATTTGATAATTTTCCAATTCTTTTTTATCAGAGAAATAAAGTTTAGAACTTCGGCCAAACCTCTAATAAACTATTTAGCCCCGATTGGTAGGATTCAAAGGAATCTCTTAAATATTAGTATCAAGGCTATTTTAAAGAGTATAAATGCTATAAAATTTATTGGTAAGAACCTCTAAAAAAGGTGTGTTAAAAATAATATGTTGATTGGTAGGAACCTTAAAATGACTCATTTACCCTTCATATCTTTAACTAAAAAACACTATATATAACAAATTTTTTTATTTTTGGGTATAACAAATTTATTTTATTTTTGGGTGTCTCATTTCTCATTTTTATGGACCCCTATATGTCAAATGTTTTTCATTAAAATTAAATATAAAAAGAATATTTATTAGACATGAACATAAATTGGTTAGACGGGTTTCAAATGGGTCGAGTCCTACAATAAAAAGAATTTCATGGTAGGATAAGTATTGAAATTGGCATGATTTTCGTGTACGGAGGGAGTATTTATTTGAAAAGAATAGATGTAATAAAATAAAATATGTTGATGATTAACTTATTTGGATTTACAAAGTAAAAAAAAAAAATTGGTCTTTTTTTTCATTAATTGTCACAATACTGAAGATAAACGTGTCCGGTCTATAGCGAGACAAAACAATGTGTCATGTGCTCGGTGGTAGAATGAACTATTGTAATTAGTTATTTTAAAAAACTATTGTAATTGATTACTTAATAAAAAAAACATATGATGAAGACTTTTCTGCTTTAAACGAAAACACTATATGATAAATTTATATTACTAATTTATAATATTATGATTTTTTTTAGAGGATTTATAATATTATGAATAATATTTAGATATGTATTGATTATATAGTATATCATACTGTAACGAATTAATGGAAGAGATATATATTAATTAATAATATATGAATATATATTAATGATATAGTACATATCCAAGTCTAACGATGAAAAATGTATTAATGTAGCATAATATATAAAAAAAAACATATATAAAAAGCAATTATGTAGAATTTATTATATATAAATGAAGAATAGATTTCCGGTGAAATTGTGAACCTTGTTATGATATTTTAACTATTATATTTATAAATTAATATTATTACATTAAATATTATATGTATCAATTTATAAATGTAACAATACTAATTTCATAATATGTACAATATGTTTTCGGACTTCCCAAACGTTTGGTACTAGTGGAAAATTGGAAATATTATTTACACTTATAAATAAAAAAACAATTCCGTTTTATTTAATGTATTATAATTTGATTCAATAACCAACGAGTGAGTCAGAAATCGGGTCTTTATTTGTGCGCCCAAGCACCTAATACAAGACCTCTCCATAACGAACATATCTCTTTGAATCGTATATATATGGTATTTCTGACTATTCATATATATACAAATATCAAATCAATATATTTACATATATGTTATATCGAATGAAATTCATCCGATTAATTAAAAGAAAAAATCCACCGACAGAGGATTTCAATTTCTATAAATTCTTGAGAGAATTAAGCAATGCAAAAAATCTTTCTTTGAATTATTAAAAAGCACATGTAGCATCGTACGATAGAGATATGAAGAAGATGCATAGCAATCGTTGAGAAAGAAGCGTGATTGCTGTTCAAAAAAAAAAAAAAGCACGTGAACTTGGAATTCTTTTGGTGTCTTGACGTTACTTATTAATTTAACTGCACATGGAAAAACCAATGAATATGCCACTTCCAAGTACTTTTAATTCCGTCTTTCTCTATTTATTTTTCTTCCCAAAATTTATTCGACATTCTTGATTTTTAATGTCTCTTTTTCTGATAAAAAAAATTGTCTATTTTCCTAGTATTGCCTACGTGTATTGTCAAAATACATGGAGAATATTTACCTTCAAAAGTGTTAGGGTGTTAATTTTTATTTTTTTTTGAAGACTTCAAATAACGAAAGTTATTTGATATCATAATTTTACATTTTTCGATCTTGAATACTCGATTTTTGTATATATAATACAATTTTTCACATAAAGACCTTTTTTTTTGTTATACTCTTATTTTATTATCAAATTGAAGATTGATTCTTACAATGCGTAGTAGAAATACATTGGAATGAAAACGAAGAGACCTTAAAAGATTGGTATTCAATTGTTTTGGATCGGTTTTTCAATAGTATATTTTATTTTCTATCACTTTAATTTTGAATACTCCACAAATTATCTGAGATAATTGTAGTATTTAATAATCGGCATATTTCATACCCGTATAGTAATTCTTGTTATTTAATACAGGAGTATATTAGTTAACTCGATTGTTTTTGAGATGAAATAATAAGAAACAAAAATCTATTAACCTAGCTCATAAAAGGTTTATGAATTATGGTAAATTCAATAATACTGTATAACGTATAAAGTTATACCTTTCGATGTTCATAGTATCACTAGTTAGTTATTTTGTATAGAAAATAATAAATACAATCGAATATTCTTTTAAATAATAATATTTGTATACTAAAATATGATACTTCAAATACTAAAAATGTATTAATATTTTTTTTTGAATGAAGAACATATGAACCTGATTTATTGCATTTTAAGATAAATTCCTATGTTAATTTTTTTTACTATAGCATGAGGAGAATACTTACAAGATTCAACATGTACTTAAAGACTAAAGATCGTCCTACACTGTCGTTCCTGCCACAGGTATGCGTATCAATTACATAATTCACTATCCACTGCTTGTTTCAGTATTCTTGACCGACGTATAATGGTGTCTAGTTGAACGATCATAATTGCAGTATCTTTTTTAAAGTTCTTTTATGCGCACTTTACCTTTGCTAGGTTATATATGGGGAAATAATTTTTTAGGACAACATTATATTTTTTTTTTAACTTGAGGTGGATGAGGCAAATCCGGATGGGGGAAAAAGGTGGATGGGGAAAATTCTGTGAATAGTAATATCTTATTTGTTTTGGGTTGAATATAGTAAGGATGGATTAAGTTTTATGTCAAATCAATATTTTCTAATTATGATGATATATTATTTTATTATTGTTAGTTAGTATGATAATGATTGTATGAAAGAAAAGTGTAAGAAAAGTAGAAGAAATAATGAATTGTAAAAACACTATGAGAGATAATGAGTTGGTGTAAGAAAAGTAGTGATGTGAAAATTTTAGAGTATAAATATATAATAGGGGTGAATGTGTATTTGAATGGAGGATGAGATGTGAAAATTCGAAAAGTGGACGGGACGGGACGGGGGGAGGCCCATCCCCGACTGAAAACAAACACCACCTTATAGATGGGTGTCAAATTGACGGACTCAGAGAAATAAAGAAAATGCTATATGACATGATTGAATCGTCAGAAAGAGATTGACATTAAAAAATCAAGTGCAAATCAAATGAGAAAAAAAAATCCAAAAACATCAATTTTTTCCTGCAATTAATAAACTTGAAAAATTTGTCCTTATTTAAGAGCCTTGAAGACATAATGTCCTAACCTTGATCCCTACTATACGCCCTGTCCTAAAAAAACAATATTCATGTTATGTGCATACAACGTACATATACATGTGTACACTACGAAACTACTCGTATAACTAGAAAATTGAGAATATATGGTTTCTTTTTTGTGGATAAAAGCAAAAAGGTGAACTCGAGAACAGTGATCGGTTGAGGCGACCAAGACTCTCAGACCGAGACGAGCAAGAGTCTAAATCAAACCAACCAATTTTTTTTTTTTTTTGTATTCTTTTGATGGGCAAATTCTTGTTTATACCGGTCTTGTACATTTAAATAGTATTAGTTGTTTTTCCTTTGAAAATTTGAGCGTATGCACTAACTCTTGTTAATCTGAGATATGAAGTTTGTGAAATTTTTATGGTATATTTTCAAATTGGTTATGATATGCAGAAAACTGGTGGGCAAAGATCTGAGACAAATGAGCTCACAAGAGAGGCTTATGCTTCATCAACGATTAAAGGAAGGGATAGTGCACATAAAAAAAAGGGAAGGTCTAAACATTTTAAAAAAGTTGTTTAATTAGATAATCTGGAGATTGTTGCATTTGTGTTTCTTTTTAACAAAGATGTTGTGATTTTTGAATCGAGTTGATGAAGGAACAAGCGAGAAGAAGAGTTGAAAGCGCAGAAAGGATATGACCAAAGCTCGGTTCCTTCTACGACCCAAGCATTGCCCCTTCTTTGAAACAAAAACCAAATATAAGCAGATCTTTGGAGATAGTGAATATGTTGCATCCACGGTTTTTTGCCCAGCGAGAGGAAAATGATGAACACTTGTTGGACACCACACTTTCACTTGTTTGTTCCTTGAAACATCCTTCTTTACATTGAATCTTTCTTCCTAATCTTTTTCGAAAACTTACGACAATTTTTGTTGTGTTTTGTCCAGGGACCTACCTGGGGACAACGCCCTAGAGAGGTCAAAAAAAAGTGAGATGATCTTGCACACCATTTGCAATGTACTGTTGTTGTGTATTTTTTAAAGATATTAGTTATTTTCCTTTGAAAAAAGTATTAATGGTTTTCATTAAACAATATTAGTTAGTTTTTTTCCTTCACAAAATTAGCTTTTTTTGTTGAACATTCTTAATTGTTTTTCTGAACAGTATTAGTTATTTTCACTAAACAATATTAATTGTGCACCTGCAATTGGCGCACACAAGTGTTACTCTTATCTTGATTATTTATGAATTATTGAGACCTACTTTTCTTTTTAGCTATATTCAGCACAGTAGATGGAAATGCAGGTTTATGTTTTGTGTTTCTCTATAATAAGACCATTCTTTACAGCACTGCATCTTCATTACTTATTCGCCTTCGGTTCAGTTTTAAACAACTTTCATTTAAATAATTAGAAACTTACAAGAAAATATCATTCACTTTCAAAGTACGACTGTTTTAATAAAATTGAGGCTACAACTTACTCATCAAGTTTATAAACTACATCTACACTTGAATTATATGTTAAATTGATTTTGGCAAACGTGTAATAGAATCCAGGCAATTTCACATATGTATGTATGTTCATATAATAAAAATCCAGTTCTTTCACTTAACCTAATTAAGTCTATAATTGTACAGTTTGCGGAAAATCTGCTTTTCTTACTTACAATCGTGAAGGGGACACGAATACGAGACATTAGTTAAATTGAAAAATGCTTCTATCATTAGATTGAACCTGGAACTTAAAAAAAAAATCACAAGAAATGTTGAAACCAAACCCGAGTAATATGACTATGAATACTGTAGATTTCATCCGCCATATTTCTACATCAACAAATACATGTCATATGTTGATGAGAAATCCAAATTCAAAAGAAACATTAATTTCAGAAGACAAAATAAAATTAACTAATAGTACCATGATTCATAGCACAAAAACATAAGCAAAACTAACCTCTGGAATAATTCACTACTACAGCCGACACGTTACCAAAGGAATAAGAACTCGAGATTTTGCTCATAGAAGCAGAGACCAAAGGCACATTCATCGAACTTCAAAGAAAGATTTTTTGGCTGCAACATAATTCCTTATATACATTGATCACCTGTTTCTCTTTGCCTCAATTACTGCTGCAAGACTCGCATATTCCAGGTCTGCAATAACTGAACGAAAATTATGGCTAGAACAAGATTCTTTATAATAATGTATGAAGAACTACTTCATGTATCATGCATGCTAAGCTAAAAAAAATTATTAAGCTACTGTCACATGGATTAATTTCTTCCTAACAGTTTCACTGGGCTAATACACACTTTATGAATTAACCACTGTACCAACACAACAACCTCTATAATTAAAGAAATTCCTAGCAATGATTTGGAGTATCAAGAGAAATTGCAATCTTACATGATATATGGCACCTTCGTTTGGCTTCTATTCGTATGTGACCATTACCAATTATAGTTAGATCCATGCGTCTCCAGAAACAGTAAGCATCAGCAGCCACACTAAGCAACTAACTTATTTTCACGTTCTCACATCAAACGGATACCTCAGCTGAGGGTCAGGACCGTATTTTCACCATTTTTTAACGCAAAGAGAACATCTATTTCCAGTCAATCACAACTGCATCACACTTTTCAGCATCAATTCTGCAACTTGCCATTTAATTTCCCGCATCAACAATTTTGAGCTATCGACGACAAGTTTGCTTTCATAAACAATGCTACGGTACAGTTCATGCTTTGGGGATGGCCTCAGTGAGCTTAATTCAATAAGTGGATTGGTGATCACTGATCTATTGCAGATCTCTTTTGCCGGTTGGACATGCTTCCACCAGAAATCGGACAATGCTATCTTCAAGAGATTCCAATATTCCTCATTCCGATGTATCCTAAACAAGCTACTGCCATTAACAGTCCACACATAGAAGTCCATCCAATCCCGATCAAGTATTTCCATCAAACCTTGAGCCTGGGGGATATAATGAAGAGGCACTCGTTTCAAGGGGTGGCTTTTACTCATATCTCCACCATAGTACGGGCATTTAATTTCAAGAACACCATGGGAGGGCAAACCATAAAAAATAGCTGTCAACAGCTCCATCAGGGAAGATGCAAGCCAATCATCCTTGGATTTTTTCTCCCCATAGACCTGGAATTCAGGATACGATACCATATTTCCGGTGATCAGCTTATATCTTTCAAGAGCTTCCTGTTCCTTAATGTTGCTCCAACAAGTAGCTAAGTTACCAGAGAATGGTTCAATCGCTCCAAGCTTCTCTAGCCATAACCGGCCCGCCCTCTAGGCCAAAAAAACCAATTGCCAAACCAAATGTACTTGCTGTAAGTTTATTCTTTCTCAAGTGTTGCCATTTCTTGAACCAATGCTGAAGCCCACTGGCTCAAGAACATGATGAGTTTTCGCTTAGCAAAGAATTCAAGAGAACGACAACTGGTGCTGCCGCTGTACCTCCTCCAGTTGCCAAAGTTGCCAATGTACTTGTTAAATCTCAAATTTGCAACACAAAAAATAGATTTTTGAATTTATTCACTGCACCAGAACGGATTTTCAGGACACAAGTGTTCAGGAAATTACGATAACTTAAAATTGAAAGACGCATGTATTCAGGAAATGCAACGTGGTGAAGAATAATTTAGCAAAAAAGCCGACTAGTGTTAAGTAAAGAAGTAAAAGGGCAAAATTAACAATCCTAGTTAACAGAATCAATCAGCCAATTAAACTTTAACCCCGAATAAAAAAAAAAAAAAACTTCAAGAGGGCGCAAAGAAGCTTACTCAACGTGAACCAGCATCAAAACAATTAGATGATGTAGCTCAGTAATCCTCTCGTTGTTGCATAGGGGCAAATAGGCTATATACATGCCATAAATTGATGAAGCCGGTGGTTTTCCGGTGTACTCCGCCGGAAATGGAAAAAGAAAGCAAAACTGCAATTTCTTGCCCTAATTCAATTTAGGGCATCCCATCTTTTTTTTTCTTTATTTTTTAAGGGTTCGGTTATTAGCACCCCAATATTAGGAAATTCACCCACATGATTATTTAATTACCAATTATACCCTTAATTAGCAATGCATATATTCACACTGCAGTCAAACCCACCGTCTCCACCACTCTCTATTATCATCACTTCCCCATTTTCAGGCTATATTTTAATTTTTCTATTCACCAAACAAATCAAATGCCACATCCGACCAAATCGAACGAACAAGAAATAAAAACGAAAGAAATTAAATATATATAAAAAAAAGAGAATGACACAACTTGGTACTTGCCGCGGGGCTGCGGGGCAGCGTACGGCGGCCTGGGGCTGCACACGGAGCAGAAGGGTGTCGTGCGCGGCATGGAGTGCTGTTGGGGGCGGGGGTGCTGCGCAGCAGCGTGTGGCGAGGGGTGGGGGCGCGACGCGGGGGCGGAGTGGGGGAGCGTGGGGCGGCGCGGGTGACGTGCGGCGGCGCGGTGGTCGTGAGGCAGGATAAAGCAGCGTTGTTCGGACTTTGGCGGTGCTGTGTACGTGGTGAACGGCGGCTGGCAGCAATTTAAGAAAACAGGAGAGAGCGGTGGAAATGGGGGGAAAAGAAGGAAGAAGAATTAGGGTTTATCTCAAAGGGTATTATTGGTAGTTTATTATTTATGTGGGTGAATTTATTAATGTTGGGGGTGTGGATAACCGGACCCGTTTTTTTTAATGCGAATTAGGGCTCATGGAACAGATGGGCTTTATAAGTGGATCATTGAGTATGGGCCGGCTTAAGCCCATAATTAAGACTGCATAATATTCACTACATATGATCCATTAGATATTAAGCCATACTTTTAGTTATGATTTTTAGCTACCAAAGGGAATGGGAGTCTGAGAATTTTATATTAATATTTGAATTGTACTTAAATTTAAAAATTAGAGTTCCAATAACAAATAAATAATATAACATGTAAATGAAATACATTTTATATAATTTTTTGTCTAACGGAGTAGCCATCTTGACGTGCATAAATTATATTAAACATGGATCTTAGAATTTCATGATTTTCATATTTATAAAATTTAAATCACAAATTAAATAATTAAACTGCAAACTTTGAGCAACCATTATATTAGCCATTATATTTTTTCTGATGAGATTATATTTCTTTCTCTCGAAACCTCTCTTTAATCACGAGTATAATATTTACGTGATAGAATGAATTACTTTGAAGAGGTAATTTGTGTATTTTATAAGGAGATGGAGTGGTAGTTTCTTATTCTTTAAGAAACTTATTCCCCAAGAATCTTAGTAACACACAGTTTATCAACGTGTGAGGTTTGTTTTTATCTTTTTTTTTTTATTGAGCAAGTAAATATTATTATCTACACCTTAATATTATTAGATATTTAAGATCAAAGAGAGAAGTAAATCGGGCACAACTGTCTCATTTCTAAATATGTGACTAAAAAAAAAGAATTAAACGGTGGAATCATACTTATTAATTTGAAAATTACTCGTCAGTGATAACAAAGACTTAAAAAACTTATTAACATAATTTAGATAGTATAAAATAAAAAAAATAAAACAATCATTACTAATATTAATAAACATATATAATTTTGTATAAGGATGACAATATGGATCCGACCGTAGTAGACCATACCTTCAAGTGTTTGGGGGGATTAGACCCGCCACGTTCTAAAAAGCAGATCGAGGCGGACCATTTATTTGTAAATCAGTGCAGTGCAGTAACACAATTTAGACACTTTGGACTCAAGACGCAGAGATACATACATATAATTAAGAGTAACACATATGCACCAATTGCATCTTCATTACAAGAATCAGATTCAAATTTTAATTTGAATTAACCTCTAATCTTAAACCATGAACTATAAACCTTAAACAATGAAGCATTCGCCCCCAAGTTTAAAAAAAAAATACTAGACTTAAACTCTAAATCATGACCCTAAGTTTCTAAACAATGAATCATTCAGATTTGGATGAATTAATGAACTACTGGCCTAATTCGGATTGGATTGGGCGGGAAAGTAATAAAAAAACTGAAAATAAAATAATAAATTGAAAAAAAAAAACTGAAAAAAGAAAAGAAAAATTCAGTTGCACCCATTCTAAATTGGTGCAAAGGATGCACACAAGTATTTGCCTATAATTAATATTTTATATAAAATAATAATTATAAATTAGAAAACACGCTTAAATATTTAAGTTAGCTTTCCCTCTAAGCAGCTCAACTCACTTAGTGCCCGTTTGCAAACTCTACAAGTGCTCTAGAAGAACTTATTTTAAAAAAAAATTGTGTCTAACAACTTTAAAAATAAATGCTTTTGAAACACTTTTAAGAGTTCTAAAATAGGCCTCAGCCCTAAATTCCCAACTGACGTATTTCAAAATTTTATTTTTCTTATTAACTCAGCCGCTGCCTTCTCTCGCCTCCATACACTCTATATTTTATCTCGAATATAATTACAACAACAAAATCTATATCATGACAATAACATATATACTGGTAAAATACAAATTTCCAGTCGAGGATTTAAATTTGCTACAATTAATTGTAATTAGTGGAGCACCACTAATTTGGCCCAGCCCGCAGCTTTAACAAAAATTGCGATTTTGAAAAAAGTTAAATAGTAATTATTTTTCAACAAATTATGTTTTCTTGCCTCAGGCAATAGATTTTTTTGCAATGTAAATTTGTAATTTTTTTCTTTTTGGTGGGCCTATTTAATTAACTTGGGCTTTCTCGAATCAATGGGCTAATCTTAAGCTTATTCCTTATTGGGCCCTGAAAAAGTTAAGAGAACGCAATTTAATCTATTTTGATTCCTTATTTTAATTTTTATATTTTTCTCCCAATTGTTTAGATTCATAAGTTTCTGAGAAATTCAAGAGATTTTATTTTACTAATATTCTACTATCTTTATATGCATTTAATATTTTGATTTTATTATCTTTATATGCATTTAATATTTTGATTTCATAATTGATTTTGTTCTGGGTTTAAATTACTCATGGTGAAACCTAACGGGCAGTGGAAAAAATCGAAAAATGAGGAACAGGGCAGGCCGGGTCAGACTCGGTGCGGGTCATGGGGCGGGTCCGGGGCATGCAGTGGGAGAACAGGGCGGGTTGCGAACGTAAATAGGGTGAAACCATTAAACAAATCCCGAATCCCTCTATATCGCTATATCCCTTATATTACTAATAGGGAGTTTTTTTTGATGATGTGTCAACTTTACGTTGATTTAACATATGTGTCATTCTAGGAGAAGTTTAGTGTACATGTCATTCATAATAAATCCTACATGTCACTAAAAATAAATCCCATGCAGATTTTATTTTTTGATATCCTAAACAATTTCCTATATATCCTCTATATATTAATAGGGAGTTTTTTTTTTTGATGTCATAACCGTACGTTAATTTAACTTTATCCCGGGTCATTCAATGAGAAATTTGAGAAACACACATGTCATTTTTATGTGTTATTTTTATAAAATGTGTAATTTATATTTATTATTTTATGTTTTATTTAATTATATAATATTATTCATTTATCTTTTTTTTTTTTGGTAATTTTTGTTTGACTTAAATAAAATATTCATTCTAAATGTATTTTATCTTAGTGTGAATTATATTCAATTATTAATTTCTTAATAAATAATTTTATTTTATAATTGTTCTTATGTATATCTTAAGATAATTTATGTGGCAAAAAATATTTTATATTACAATTCATTCACTTTTTTTTTTTAATTATTACATGTTAATTAATTTATTAGTCTTTTTCATAATTATTTTGTTTTGATTGGTAGGTTTCAACTTCATATTAACATGGATAAATAATATTTGACACAATAATCTTATTCAAAGGTTTAAGAAAATTACTAATATACACCTTAAAAAAATTATTAATTCATATGTAGTGCATTTATGCACATATTTATATTTTTAATTATCAAATATATTATTTATTAAAAATGTTGTAATTTTATTATTAAAAACAAGCAGTAACACGCTGACACTAAACTTAAAATTTGGTTGTATTTGTAAGACAAATAGTTTTTCAATTTGACAAAAGTAGAACATTAATTTTTTATTTTTTTTGGCAAATGTAAGCTATTTTCAAAATTACGAGCCAAAATTTGCAAATATTCAAAACTTAGGGCCTGCATTTGCAGTAAAAAAAAAGTTAATGTCCTACTTTTACCAAATTAAAAAAAAAAATTATCCTTAAAATGCAAACCCCACAAAGTAACAGATCCCTATTTTACATGTACGTGGTGAGTATGAACTATTCTAGTAGTCTAATTTACACTAAGCCACTATACATGACTTTTGTACTTGAAAAAAGGGTAAAACAATTGCAGTGCATGACAATTTGAATGATTATTTCATAGCAAGATCTTTGTTTGTACAGGTGCACGATGCAATCTACTCTATATTTTAAAACTTGCAATTTCTTCCATTTAAACTTATAACTTGTTACACTTAAATGTTCGCTATGTTTTATTTTTTGATTGAAATTGTGAACCTAAATGTGCATATATTTTATGCACATAGATTACACGTTTCAATGTAAAAAGTCACACATTTCAACGCAACAAATCAAAAAGTTTTAAAATACATTACAAAAAGCACGACGCACAGGAGATCCACTGTTATTTCTTTATGTATATTGAACATTAAACAAATTGTTCATCAATTTTCATTTATTTAACAATCGCTATTAAAAAAATTTATTAATCACATCTCCACTGCAAAATTAGAAATAGATAATCATAAACTCTAACTTATTAAGCAAGATAAGATAAAATAATCCTAATCCGTAAGGAAATTAGAATAACCATCATCTTTATATTGTTGAGATTCAATCCAAAAAAATCCTTGCTCATTCTGACATTGTTAGAAAAATTAATATTATGCAATATATATACCATTTGATTAATCCTTGTGAATCTCTGCAAGATTTGTATCTGTAATCTTAATCTTGGGATCATATATACTATTAGTTGGAATATATGGTAATCTATTTCTAATTTTGTTAGTGGGATGTGATTAATATTTTCATTTTATTTTAATATGGCAATTGTTGAATAATTTTTTTTTAGACCAACAATTTATTTAATATTCAATATTCATAAAGAAATAAAGGTGGGTCTCTCTTGTTACGCTCTGCAACCAATAAATTAAATTGTGATTTCCTGTCTGTAAAAGAAAAAAACTTTAGCATCTAATCCGCCAAGATAACTGGAAATAGAAAAAATACATCAAGTTAAACATAATAATAAGATTAAGATATATCTCTGTCCACTACTAATACTATTTTTAATTATTATTAAATACTAATAATTAAGACAAGTACTACTACTAGGGGTGTAAACGAGCCGAGTCAAGTCGAGTAGTGCTGAGGTTGAACTCGGCTCGATAAAATACTCAAAGCTCGAAACTCGACTCGAATTCGGGTTGAGCTCAATATACTCAAATTCGGGTTGAGCTCGACTCAATTACCTATATAATTTTATAAAATTAAATATAAAATAAATTATTAAAATATAAATATATATATATATATATTTAGTAAAATTAATGGCTTAATAGTAATAAATGTCCAAGCTCGATTAGACTCGCGAGCCTCTTTTGAGCTGAGTATTTATGAGCTCGAACTCGATAGCTACTCGAGTAGCTCGAACTCGACTTCGATCTTTTTACGAGTCGAGCACGAGTAACTCGCGAGCCGGCTCGACTCACTTATACCCCTAACTACTACAACTACCACTTCAATGACCAATGTGTAAAGACCAACAAGTACTACTATTATTATGACTATTACGTCTACGGCTATGACTACAACAACTACTACAAACTATTGCTGCTAACACCACTAAGACTAAATACTATTACTACCCTTTTACTTGAAACATAGTCGGCTGATACGTGATTTCAGTTACAGTTTTGGAACCGCCAACAGATAGTTCATCTTGATTGTTGATCTCAAAACAACTGAATAATCGAATAGTTAATATGAAATTTCAAAAAATAAAGTCTGTAAATTGCTGATTTGAACTTAACCATGTGAAATATGGTTACAGTTCCAAGCTTGAACTGCGGAACCGCCCGCTCCGGCATTCATAACTGCTTCTACTACTACTGCAATTGTCAGTTGTCACACAACCAAAAGGACAGCTTTACTACTACCATCATCACTTTTATGACTAACACTACTGATGCAATTGTCGCACTAAATATCATCAAGTGCAAATTAATATTAGGGATGTTAAAGAACAAAAAAAAAGACTTTTGAGCTCCCAAAAATGTTGTTATTGATTCAGTCAAATTGGGCCAACAGTGGGAAGCTACCTAAAGACAGAAATGACCCTGGCTGTACTAATGGAAAACACCAACAATGTCTAATAGATGAGTTGGCACCATGAACACAGCCAATGAAGACAAAAACTCATATGAGACGGTCTCATGTATAAGACGGAGTAAACTTAGCACAAATCAACACTCACCCCTTCCAAAGTGTTAAAGCGTCAATGCCCAAATCATGCCCCCAAATTATGAGACTCCGTCTCATGCAAGTGTCCCTCTTTAATGAATGAATTGTATTTTCAAATTTTAAATAGTATTAGTTTTTTAATTAAAATGTATTAGCATATACGAGATTGCATGCTTGCTAATACCAGATGCCAAATTGAACTCCTCACCTAACTCGAAGAAGCTTGTCCCATTCGTTCTTCAATAATAGTGACCAAACCATCGTCTTTCTTTTCAAAACTTGGTTCACTGATACCATCCCAGCTTGTTCTTCGGTAGGTTCATCATTCCATTCCAGTGACTGAGTCAAAAAAATAAAAAGGGTGAGTAAAAAAGAAGTGATAATGCATGTAAAAGCACTATGTTGCTCAAGAGCTATGGTACGTAATAGACACCATAAAGTAGGTCTCTACTAGTGCATAACTAAAACTGTTAGATGGAAACATCTAATGTTGTTTGGTAAAACTAGTACTGAAAAACTAATACGGTTTAATAAAACCATTTAAAAATGCACTTGAGTTGCACCATGCAACTAGTGCATATAAGTATTTACCCAAAGATAATATGACAGACTGATTTATTCAAATACCAAAAGAAACGGTAGAAGCAATTCATTCAGATAAGGAACTGAAAACAAAATAAAAGTGGTCTACTTCAAGGGAGATATAAAAGAACACCAGATGCAAGAAAATCAACTTCTGGTACATAAAACAATAAAGTATCCAGAAAGATAATCCAGTTTATTCACTTTGCTTTTTTGAGTCCAAAAAAATCTCTAATTCGGTTGTGACAGAGATAGATTGTGTATCTGCTTGTGTGCCCATGCAAAGGTCGTGGAATCTAGATGACAACAGAAGCATGCTTGACCAATGCATCATCATGATAAACATAATGTTACAGGAAAAATACGTAAGTACGCACGCACACACACAGTCTGGAACAAAGTTGGTAATAATATTTTAGTTAGGACAGTAGCTATTGGGAGTAGCAATTGTAGGACTATATGTTTTAAGGGATGGTTCATTTAGGCGATTAAATTTTAATTTGGCACATTTAGGCTAAGTATATTTTAATTTTCGCACATCTAGGTTAGGCCATTATATTTAATTTTGGCACATTTAGGTCAAAAACGTGTAGCAGCACGTGACATTTTAGCCGAATTTGGGGACTTTCAGGTAAATTTGGCCTAAATGTGCAAAAATTGTGTTAGCCCACAAACATAATGTCCTCCAATTTCTACGCACTCATCCCCACTTTACAAGCCTAAAAAAACAATTTTCCCGATTATAATTATCGTCAGAAGCAAAAGCACGGTTTATACCTTCACTGAACCAAACATGTCATTTTCTGATCCCGATTCAGTATTATCTGGCGAGCTTGGCCTAGATTTGGCGTAAGTTTATGCCCCAAATATTATAGCTTCTGTCCAAGAAGACTGTGTACATGACCATGATTGCCTTAAATAGAAATCTAACATGAAAGTGAAAACGAATCGAATCACCAATGCAGGTGAAGATAAATTTGTATGGTTCAATTGCTTAGTTGGCCATCCACATCAATTTTAAATTATTAATATATTTATTAATTACGTTAAGATATCTATATTTACCAAATCTATCTCTTCCCATATACTTCACTACTAATACTATTTTTAATTACTATTAAATACTAATAACTATGACAATAACTACTACTACTAGCTACTATTAAATAGTAGTAAGACCAACAAGTACTACTGCTACAACGACCAACGTGTAAAGACCAACAAGTACTACTACTACTACTACAAACTATCGCTGCTACTACTAAA
This sequence comes from Stenogyne calaminthoides, assembly GCA_037126765.1. NCBI lineage: Eukaryota > Viridiplantae > Streptophyta > Magnoliopsida > Lamiales > Lamiaceae > Stenogyne > Stenogyne calaminthoides. Next base: position 4,912,194 of record JBBCBC010000006.1, read on the forward strand.
TAATACTAATTAACACCACTAAGACTAAATACTACTACTTCTACAAACTAATTTGTAAAACTGGTACAATAGCAGCGACAAAATACTACTCCTACTAGACGTGCCACGGAACCGTGGATTTTGCTCCCCATTTTACTTGAAACTTAGTGGGCTGATACGCCGATTTCAGTTGCAGTTTTGGAATCGCAGGTTCCGCCAACAGATAGTTCATCTTGACTGTTGATCTCAAAACAATTGAATAATCGAACAGTTAATATGAAATTTAAAAAAAAAAAATCTGTAAATTGCTGATTTGAGTTTTAATAATTTTCAAACCGGAACCTAACAATGTGAAATATGATTACAGTTCCAAGCATGAGCTGCTGACCACAGTTTCAGAGATTGGAACCGCCGGTTCCAGTATTTTAGGGCATTCTTAACTTGTAATACTGCTGCTAGGCCTATGACTACGACTTCTACTACTATGACTGCATCTACCACTACAATTGTCACACAACCAAAATGACTACTTCTACTACTACCACCATCACTTTTATGACTAACACTACTGATGCAACTGTCGCACTAAATATCATCAAGTGCAAATTAATATTAGGGGATGTTAAAGAACAAAGAATGTCCTTTGAGCTCCCAAAAATGTGGTTATTGATTCAGTCAAATTGGGCCAACAGTGGGAAGCTACCTAAAGAGAGAAATAACCCTGGCTGTACTAATGGAAAAGACCAACAATGTCTAATAGATAGTTGACACCGGAAAAAGATTGTAAAATCAGATCCTCCAGCTACTCTGAAATTGATAATAAACCAAGAGGATAGAGGCAATCGCAAGCATAAGAGTGAAAAGAGAGAAACAATTCAAATGAGGAGCAAACAATGAACACAGACAATGGACTAATATTGACTTTTTGGCTGAACTCAAGGAATTATGAAGTCTCACCTCGAAGAAGGAAAAGAATAGAAAATGAATGAAGAATGTAATATCAGATCCCCACAACGGAGTCAGCTACTAAAAATTTGAAAGAGAAAAAAGGGGGATGGAGGCAATCACAAGAATAAGAGCTAAAATAGAGAAGCAATTTGACAGAGTAACAAATAGAGAAAAAGAAAGTGGAACAGTAAAGAGGGAAAATGTTTTTCAAATTGCATGTCTCACAACATTGTGCCACCAATAAAAACAAGCAAACGAGCCATGCCCCCTTTAATCCCAAATAATTGGGTAGGATACTTAAAAAAAATGGACCCTATGCCGACAAGAATAATCAAGTAAAAAATATCCATGTAAGATGAACTAGAGCTAAAACATAAAGAGTCAATGCTAAAGACAAATAGAAGAAAGAACGAAGAAAAGAGAAGAAAGAAGTCGGACTTAGGAAGGCCTTGCCAAAACTCTATTGAATGAAAACTATTGCATTTTATCTCAAAACTCTACACAAAATTGTCACTTTCTTAATTTTATTTCTAATTATGCGACGGCTTCAGTGTTTAATCATTTGAATTTATTACCAACCTACCGACTTTTGCGTCTCTGTTTTGTTTGTACTATGTCCCCTATAAATAAGTCGGGATCTTGGTCTGAAAGTCCCTTTTATGTTACTGATTTATCATATCTTTGTCTTTATCATAAGGGTCAGTGTTGTCAAGTACAGACCAGTTCCACTTCTTCTTTTTACAAAAGTATATAACAAATAAGAAGAATTATAGAAACAACTAAAAAAGAGAAGGTCAGAAGGCTGAATCAAGAATTCTGGTTTAGTCCAAGAATTCTGGTTTAGTCTTCACTGCAAACAGAGAAAGTTAGTGGACCATATGGTGTTTGGACTTCATATGTTAAAACATAAAACTCCTTTCCCTAGGTCTATTTGAGGCAACTCAGAGAAGGAAAAGAAGAGGAAACCAAATGAAGAATGAAATATCAGATCCTCCTAAATGGATTCATCTATACAGAGTTTGACAAAAAAAAAAACCGAGAGGATAGAGGCAAACACAAGAATAAGATGAAAAGGAGAAAAACAATTCAGAATAGTAACAAACATGAAAAACATAGTGGAACAATAAAGAGGCCAAAGAAGAATGCGAAAGGAAAAGGTCAAAATGAGTCGATTTGAACAAGGATAGGAAGAGAATATCAAATGAAGAAAAAGATATCAGATCCTACTCAATAGAGTCAGCAACTTGGAAATAGACAAAAAATCAGGTGATAGAGACAATAACAAGAAAAAGAAACAGAGAATGAATCAAAAGAGGAAAAATGAGTGGTAGGAATGGATAGAAAATGCTGAAATTCTGAAAAAAAGAGCGACAATAACAAGGACAATGATGAACTCAAAAAGAAAGGAAGGTAAAGAAGGCAACTCTAAGAAAAATAATAAGAGGAACAAATTAAAATGAAATATCAGATCCTGCTCAATAAGGTCATCTATACAGGAATTGCTAAAAAACTATGGGATAGAGGCAAATGCAAGAAAAAAAGGAAAAACAGAAAGCAACTCAGAATAGTAACAAGCACGGAAAAGAGAGTGAAACAATAAAGAGGGCAAAGATGAATGCAAAAGAAAGAAAGGGAAAGTAGTCAATTGAAGAAGGAAAATAAGAGAATATTTAATGAATAATGGCAAGGTGACCAAAACAATCGCAAGAAGAAGAGGAACAAAACACGAGAAAAGAGGATTTTAAGGAGGAAATTGCAGAAGTTACAGGGTTCGGAGGAAGTGAGAAACAATAAAGAGGACAAAGATGAATGCAAAAAAAGAAAATAAGACAAAGGAGGTCAAAGCAACTTAAACGTAAGAAGGAAAAGAAGAGGAAATCAAATTAAGAAAGGAATATTAGATCCTCTTCAATGAAGTCAGCAATAAAGAATTTGACAAGAAACCAAGGGACTAGAGGAATCACAAGAAAAGAAGAAACACAAATCGAAAGAGGAACAAGTAGGACAGGAAGGATTTAACTGGGGGAATGGGAAGAAGATGCAGAACTTGGAAAATGAGAGGAAGAATAATGAAGAGGACCAAGATGAATGCAAAAGAAAGAAAAGAAAAGAAGGCAACTGATGAAGGAAAAGAAGAGGAAATAAAATGAAGAATGGAACATTAGATCCTCTCAGCTATACAAAATTTGACGAAACAAAGGGCGTGCAAAGAGTCACAAGAATAACAGGAGAAACGGGAAACAATTCAGAACAGTAAAAAACACAAGGAAGAGAGTGGAACAATAAAGAGGCAAAGATGAATGCCAAGGAAAGAAAGGAAAATGAGTCGGTCAAAAGCAAAGAAGAGAACATCAAATGAAGAATGGAATATCATAACCTCTTCCATATAGTCAGCTACTCAGAATATTGACTAAAAACCAAGGAGACGGAACAATGGAAAGACCAATAGTTAAAGAGAAACGCAATTCAACAGAAATACAAACATGAGTGGGAGGATTTTACAGGAGGAATGGAGAGAGTTAGAGAAGATGCAGAAATTCGGAAAAGTAAAATAAAGAGGATAAAGGTGAATGTAAAAGAAAGACAAGGGTGACAACCAGAAGAAGGTAAAGAAGAGGAAATTGAAACGAATGACTCGCTCCATTTACTTATAAATTATTTTTAAAATTAAAAAAATCGATAATAAATTTAAATATTAGATATTTCAAATTAAAAAATACAAGGTGATTAATGTTGAAACTAATAGGATGTGCCATGGACAACAAATTGAGAAGCAACTTTGTGGGTTTCTATATTTAATTTTGTATCAATTTACTTGGAGAAATTTTGGGTATAGGTCGCTGAAATAAGGATAGACCAAAGAACATAAGACATAAGCATGATTGTTGCTTTAGTTCCTAACTCAAATTGTGATATTTCTGATTAGTTCTTCACTAGAAGTAAATATCAGATCCTACTCAATATAGTTAGCAACTTGGAAATTGACAAAAAATTAGGTGATAAGAGACAATTACAAGAATAAGAGGAAGTAGAGAATGAATCAAAAGAGGAAAAAGTCGAGTGGTAGGAATGGATAGAAGATGCTGAAATTCTGAAAAGAAGTGCAACTCCAAGAAGGATAATAAGAGGAACAAATTAAAAATGGAATATTAGGTCCTTCTCAATAGGGTCATCTATACAGGATTTGGTAAAAAAACTATGTGATAGAGGCAAATGCAAGAAAAAAAGGGAAAACAGAAAGCAACTCAGAATAGTAACAAGCACGGAAAAAAAGAGAGTGAAACAATAAAGAGGGCAAAGATGAATTCAAAAAGAAAGAAAGGGAAAGGAGTCAATTAAAGAAGGAAAATAAGAGAATATCTAATGAATAATGGCAAGGAGACCGAAACAATCGCAAGAAGAAGAGGAACAAACACGAGCAAGAGGATTTTACGGGAGGAAATGAGAGAAGTTACAGAGATTCGGAAAAAGTGAGAAACAATAAAGAGGATAAAGATGAATGCAAAAGAAAGAAAGACAAAGAAGGTCGAAGCAACTTAAACTTAAGAAGGAAAAGAAGAGGAAACCAAATTAAGAAAGGAATATTAGATCCTCTTCAATGAAGTCAACAATAAAGAATTTGGCAAGAAACCAAGGGACAGGAGGAATCACAAGAAAAGAGGAAAAGAGAACATCAATACAGAATAGAAAAAACATGAAAAAAATGGAACAGTAAGAAGGGAAGAGATGAATGCAAAAGATACAAAGGCAAAGGTGGCAACTCAAGAAGAAGGAAAAAAAAAAGATAAAGAAATTCAAATGAAGAATGGAGTATTGGTTCCCCTTAATGGAGTCAGCCATATAGAATTTAACAAAAAACCAAGGGGATAGAGGCAATCACAAGAATAAGAGGGAAAAAAGAGAAGCAATTCATAATAGTAACAAACACTGAAAGAACTAATGGGACAATAGAGAGGACAAATGTGAATGCAAAAGGAAGAAAGGAAAAGGAGTAGATTCGAAAGAAATGAAGATAATATTAAATCGCAAATGATTTATCAGCTCCTTCCCAATAGAGTCGGATACTCAGAAATTGATAAAAACCAAGGAGTTAGAGACAATCACAAAGGAGTCGACTCGAAGTAAATGAAGAAGAATATGAAATGGCGAATGATTTATCCGCTCCTTCCCAATAGAGTTTGATACTAAGAAATTGACAAAAAACCAAGGAGATAGAGACAATCGCAGAAACAATAGGCAAAAAGTGAAAAGGAATTTTAAAAGATAAAAAAAACTAGGAGGATTTTACGGAAGGAATAGAAAGGAATTGCAGAGAGTTGGAAATAGAGCTAGAAAAATAAATAAAGAGGACAAAGATAAATGCCAATGAAAGAAAGGGCAGAGGAGGTAATTAGAAGAAGAAAATGAAAAGGCCGAATATTATATCCATCTTACTTGGGTCGGGTTATATAGAGTTTGACAAAAAATCCAAGGGATAGAGGCAATCGCAAGAATAAGAAGAAAGGAGAATAGCAATTCAGAATAGTAACAAACACGAAAAACTGAGTGGAACAATAAAGATGATAAAGATTAATGACAAAGAAAGACAGAAGTTAACTAGAAAAAGGAAATGAAGAGAATATCAGATGTTGACTGAAATATCAAATGCTCTTCAATAGAGTCAGATACAAAGAACATAACAAAAACCAAGGAAATAGGGACAATCGCAAGAACTAGAGGCAAGAACTGAAAAACAATTCAAAAGGAACAAATATGAGCGGAATGATTTTACGGGAGGAATAGAGAGAAATTGCGGAGACTTGAAAACGAGATTGAGAAAAATAAAGAGGACAAAGATGAATGCAAAAGAAAAAAGGGCAAAGGAGGAAACTAGAAGAAGTATAAGAAGAGGGAACATAGTGGAGCAATAAAGAGGGGAAAGATAATCCAAAAGAAAGTAAAATGAGGCAACTCGACAAAGGAAAAGAATAGGAAACAAAATGTAGAATGGAATATTAGGTCCTCTTCAATGAGATCAACTACTCAGAAATTGACAAAGAAACAGGAAGATAAAGACAACCGCAAGAACAAGAGGAAAAGAAGAAACACAAATCAAAAGAGGAACAAGTAGGAGTGGGAGGATTTTACGGGGGGAATGGAAAGAAGATGGAGAAATTCGGAAAAAGAGAGGAAGAACAATAAAGAGGACCAAGATGAATGCAAAAAAAAAAAAAAGCAAAGAAGGCAACTGATGAAGGGAAAAAAGAGGAAATAAAATGAAGAATGGAACATTACATCCTCTAAATGGAGTCAACTATACAAAATTTGACAAAAAACAAAGGGCGTGGAAGGAGTCGCAAGAATAAGAAAAGAAACGGGAAACTATTCAGAACAGTAAAAACACAAGGAAGAGAGTGGAACAATAAAGAGGGAAAAGATGAATGCCCAGGAAAGAAAGGAAAATGGGTCGGTCAAAAGGAAAAGAAGAGAACATCAAATGAAGAATGGAATATCATAACATCTTCCATATTTTTGTGACTCTTCAATGTGGTTAGCTACTCAGAAATTGACAAAGAAACAAGAAGATAAAGACAACCGCAAGAACAAGAGGAAAGGAAGAAACACAAATCAAAAGAGGAACAAGTAGGAGTGGGAGGACGGGGGAATGGAAAGAAGATGCAGAAATTCGGAAAAAGAGAGGAAGGACAATAAAGAGGACCAAGATGAATGCAAAAAAGAAAGAAAAGCAAAGAGGCAACTGATGAAGGAAAAGAAAATGAAATAAACTGAAGAATGGAACATTACATCCTCTAAATGGAGTCAAATATACAAAATTTGACAAATAACAAAGGGCGTGGAAGGAGTCAAAAGAATAAGAGAAGAAACGGGAAACTATTCAGAACAGTAAAAACACAAGGACGAGAGTGGAACAACAAAGAGGGCAAAGATGAATGCCCAGGAAAGAAAGGAAAATGGGTCGGTCAAAAGGAAAAGAAGAGAACATCAAATGAAGAATGGAATATCAGAACAACTACCATATTGTTGCGACTCTTGAATGAGGTCAGCTACTCAGAAATTGACTAAGAAACAAAATGATAACGACAACCGCAAGAACAAGAGGAAATGAAGAAACACAAATCAAAAGAGGAACAAGTAGGAGTGGGAGGATTTTACGGGGGGAATGGGAAGAAGATGCAGAAATTCGGGAAAAGAGAGGAAGAACAATAAAAAGGACCAAGATGAATGCAAAAGAAAGAAAAGCAAGGGAGGCAACTGATGAAGGAAAAGAAGAGGGAATAAAGTGAAGAATTGAACATTAGATCCTCTAAATGGAGTTAGCTATACAAAATTTGACAGAAAATAAAGGGCGTGGAAGGAGTCACAAGAATAAGAGGAGAAACGGGAAACTATTCAGAACAGTAAGAACACAAGGAAGACAGTGGAAGAATAAAGAGGCAAAGATAATGCCCAGGAAAGAAAGGAAAATGGGTCGGGTCAAAAGGAGAAGAAGAGAACATCAAAAAAAAAATGGAATATCAGAACAACTTCCATATTTTTGTGACTCTTGAATGAGGTCAGCTACTCAGAAATTGACAAAAGAAACAAGAAGATAACGACAACCGCAAGAAAGGGGAAAGGAAGAAACACAAATCAAAAGAGGAACAAGTAGGAGGGTAATGGGGGAATGGGAAGAAGCAGAAATTGGGAAAAGAGAGGAAGAACAATAAAGAAGATCAAGATGAATGCAAAAGAAAGAAAAAGCAAGGAAGGCAACTGACGAAGGAAATGAAGAGGAATAAATTGAAGAATGGAACATTAGATCCTCTAAATGGAGTCGGCTATACAAAATTTGACAAAAAACAAAGGGCGTGGAAGGAGTCACAAGAATAAGAGGAGAAACAAGAAACTATTCAGAATAATAAAAAAACACAAGGAAGAGAGTGGAAGAATAAAGAGGCAAAGATGAATGCCCAGGAAAGAAAGGAAAATGGGTCGGTCAAAAGGAAAAGAAGAGAACATTAAATGAAGAATGGAATATCAGAACTTCCATATTTTTGAGACTCTTGAATGAGGTCAGCTACTCAGAAATTGACAAAGAAACAAGAAGATAATGACAACTGCAAGAACAAGAGGAAAGGAAGAAACACAAATCAAAAGAGGAATGAGTAGGAGTGGGAGGATTTTACGGGGGGGATGGGATGAAGATGCAGAAATTCGGGAAAAGAGAGGAAGAACAATAAAGAGGACCAAGATGAATGCAAAAGAAAGAAAAGCAACGAAGGCAACTGATGAAGGAAAAGAAGAGGGAATAAAATGAAGAATGGAACATTAGATTCTCTAAATGGAGTCGGGTATAAAAAATTTGAAAAAAAACAAAGGGCGTGGAAGGAGTCGCAAGAGTAAGATGAGAAACGGGAAACTATTCAGAACAGTAAAAACACAAAGAAGAGAGTGGAACAATAAAGAGGCAAAGATGAACGCCCAGGAAAGAAAGGAAAATGGGTCGGTCCAAAGGAAAAGAAGAGAACATCAAATGAAGAATGGAACATCAGAACATCTTCCATATTTTTGTGACTCTTCAATGAGGTCAGCTACTCAGAAATTGACAAACAAACAAGAAGATAAAGACAACCGCAAGAACAAGAGGAAAGGAAGAAACACAAATCAAAAGAGGAACAAGTAGGAGTGGGAGGATTTTACGGGGGGAATGGGAAGAAGATGCAGAAATTTAAAAAAAAAAGAGAGGAAGAACAATAAAGAGGACCAAGATGAATGCAAAAGAAAGAAAAGCAAAGAAGGCAACTGATGAAGGAAAAGAAGAGGAAATAAAATGAAGAATGGAACATTAGATCCTCCAAATGGAGTCGGCTATAAAAAATTTGACAAAAAACAAAAGGCATGGAAGGAGTCACAAGAATAAGAGGAGAAACTGGAAACAATTCTGAACAGGAAAAAACACAAGGAAGTGAGTGGAACAATAAAGAGGGCAAAGATGAATGCCAAGGAAAGAAAGGAAAATGAGCCAGTCAAAAGGAAAAGAAGAGAACATCAAATGAAGAATGGAATATCAGAACCTCTTCCATATAGTCAGCTACTCAGAATATTGACTAAAAATTGAGACGGAACAATGGCAAGACCAAGAGTTAAAGAGAAACGCAATTCAACAGAAATACAAACATGAGTGGGAGAATTTTACAGTAGGAACGGAGAGAATCAAAGAAGATGCAGAAATTCGGAAGGAGAGCGAGAAAAATAAAGAGGACGGGTGAATGCAAAAAGAAAGACGAGGGTGACAACCTGAAGAAGATTAAGAAGAGAAAATTGTAAATTAATGAAATATTAGATACTCCCAATGGAGTTAGCTATATTCAACTATACATAGTAGAGCATAGACATCTCAAACTGCACTTCTAGTGAAGAACTAATCAGAAATATCACCATTTGCATTAGTAACTAAAGCACAGCCATGCTTGTCTCATGTTCTTTGGTCTATCCTTATTTCAGCGACCTATACCCAAAATTTCTCCAAGTAAATTGATATAGAATTAAATAAAAAAAAACCACAAAGTTGCTTCTCAATTTGTTGTCCATGGCGATCCTATTAGTTTCAACATTAATCACCTTTTAAGTATAGAACTTTAAATAAGCCAAAATCACAAAATACAAGCAAAACTATAAATCTCAAGGAGATTTGCAGTTACCATATCAATTAAAGCAACATAGATGAAGAATCCAACAACAATAAAAGCAGCATGCAACAACAGACCAACATGAAAATAAACTAAATACGTTTCAAAACTTAGAAAAGAAAAGGGAAATAGACATACATGGTTGCAGACCACGCCGGAAATCCTGTGCCTTCGGTAAGTACCAAGATCGCCGACCTTTCACTTCCACCGCAGCTGCTGCTTTATTGGCACTTTTTCTCCGTCTCGGAGCTGTATGCTACTGCACAAACCAAGACATCTCATGCATTAGAAGAAAGGCAAAGTAGTCAATAGAAGAAGGAAAAGAAGAGTATATCAAATGAAGAATGAAATATCAGATCCTTCTCAATAGAATTACCTACTCAGATATTGACAAAAAAACAAGGAGAGAGAACAATCGCAAGAACAAAGAAAAACAGAGAAGCTATTAATTTGAGAGACAAACATGGGTGGGTGGGAGGATTTTACAAGAGAAATGGAGAGAGTTGCATAAATTTGCTCTACCTTATTCTAAGCATATAAAATACGGTCTGTCAATGGCCTGAAAGAGAGCATAAGGACCTTCAAGAAAAAGAGGGGATCATATTCCTGATTTCAGGAAGGTTTATCAGCATTTCTGCAGTCATACTGGTCGGAGAGCAGTGAATGAAGGGATGAGATCGATTATAGTTAACGGAAGCATGACATCTTCAACAACATGGTACTCACTTGTGTATACAGAGCGGGGAGAAGGATAAGGTGTGTCAACTGACTTTTGGGAGTGGATTCAAGTGTAATAGTTTGTTTGGAAGCGCCCAAGTGCCTGAATTGCATTACTATTGTTGTAATAGTCTGGCCTAGTTGTTTGGGATATGTAATTACAAAATAACATGAACATGTATGCTCTCATCTAAAAATGTAGCACTATGAAACATAAACCATCAGGTTTGAAATTTAAAAACAATTACACATTACACAAACAAAAAAGAATATAGTTTTAGATTTCATAACAAATGCTTCAAACCAGATATGCATTCCGATCGAACTGAGGAAATGTTTAACTTCCTTTCCTTTTGGAATGTGACAAACTGATCTACTAAATATCAGCATGTTTATCAGAAGGAATTGGCAAAAATATTGAAGTTACTCAAACCATCATATTCTTTTCAATTGGCTAAAATAGTTTTAAGTTTCATAAATCATTATATTCCCTTCTAATCACATGAAAGTTTGATTAACCATTAGCCAGCGGGAAAACATATCTGAAGGATGTCGTGCTAGTCGACATGGAAATGAGGAAAAACACAAACATCAAGCTATAAGCAGAAAACTAACCAAGATTCTTCTTGCCTCGATTCTTCATTTCTGACCTGAAAAAAATCAGATGGAATCAAGATACATATAAATATATATAGTGATGTGATAAAATTTAAGATACCTTTAGTAATATTTCAGTTCAATTTTTGTCAATTAGGTTTACTTCAACAATATATATATATATATATATATATATATACATACATACATACCTGCATATCTAAGAAAATAAAAGGAACTCGTGTATATCAGCATAAAGCAGCAATTTTGCGTAAGAGATCCACTACATTCCTGTCTACACCACCAGTAGCTCCAACCACAAAAAATATCCCAGAAGTCTTCATTGCTTTCACTGCTTCGCTTGGTGAGAAACCATGACTTTTTAAATCAGAAATACAAAAAACTTCAAATATAACAGAAGATTGCCAGGCCAAATAGCATATAACATCATATCCAAAATAATCAAGGAACAAGCAGGAAGAATGAGGTTCAATGTCATAGCTGTGAATTGAGAAAACATGTTTCTTGTTTACTCTGAACAACCTAATATGCAGTTTGCAACCTTAGGGCTCAATAATTTTCTAGATTGTGTCAGTAGTAAATACATGCTCAACATCATTAAAACAGAAACATACGAAGATACATGCTCAACATCATGCTCAACGCCTTTTCTTTTTCTCTTTTACTTATTTGGAGTTTGGGGTGGGTTTGGAGAGAGAACCTTGATGATTTAAACTGTCAAAGTCATCCACAAAATCACCATAATACAAAAAGCGGGAAGTGGGGGGAACAGAAAGAACACAATTAGTCTGGACTTAATATCGTTTTCCTTCTAGTTGAAAAGAAACAAAACCAAACTAAATATGGTACCAACAGAGAATATAGAAATTTGTCATAATGAGAGACTTAGATACCCCCCTGTACCTCCCCAATAGACCTTCCAAGAATAGATCCCAAACATAACGTCAAACTGCAGTAGGAGACGAGGTGAGTATTAAGGGTGTGGAGCCACAAACAGTATACAATAAAACTATGAAGAAACAAAGAGCAGCGCCATGTAACTTCTTCTCAAAAGGTAAAATGTAAGGTTTTTCAACTTCTGATAATTGAAAAAAAAGAGAAAGCACTGACTTTCTCATTCATTGACAAGCAAAAAATAAAAATCAAAATCATCTTAAGAGAGCACAAAACATGATATTTCACAGCAAGCACTAACCTCATTTTGTAGAATCACATCTTCTCTGTGGGGGGGTAGTGCTCAGCATCCATTTATGCAACCTTCAAATAAACAAAACAAATATTATAAATCTTATCAGTATAAAACTTTAATTTTTTCAAGAGAGAATAATCTTTTAAAAAGGAAAACAGTGCCAGAGAAGAACAAAGCTGATAAAAAAAGAAAAACTGATACAGAAGTAATTTTACTGGACATGTCAAATTATCAAGTTAGAAACTGGAGTTTGCCCTGTTGGCAAAAACACCAAACTCCTAATGTTTCCTTTCAGAAAACCACAACCACAGTATAGAAACTCACGTCATTCCTAAATATATTATCCCACCCTCATCCAGTTTCAGATCCTGCAGCAAACCATCAAACAAAATTAAAATAAGAAATGAGATTAATAAGCATAAACAAGATACTAATTGTGTTTTCTGCACAAAAGTAAATTACATAAAGATGCAGACAAAAATATGGGATTCTCAAACCAAAAAATAAAATAAAAAAACAATCGATATTTGCAGAATGAAATTCTCACTGCCTTGAAAATATGGTGCAGACTATTGTATTGCAACTGCGAGACAACTTGAAGGCAGATGGAAGGCAAATATCGAAGATCCCATTGAGCTGATGGGTCGAGAGTTGTAAGGCTGGTTTGATCGAACCCACATAGTCCCGATAGCGAGGACGCAAGCCTGAAATTATGAACAAATAAAATTTGAATATTACAGCATTGGATTAATAGTGGATTCAGCCCAGCCATTGGATTAATCCAAAGGAAATCAGAATTAGCTGAACTGGAAAACAGTTTCAGCAACTGCACATGCATTACAACATAAACTGTTTGCAACAACTATAAGGTTCTCTAAACTTATTAATAAGAAAACACTAATACACTGTTACACCCTGTAAAGGCAAAAGATTGACCAAGTACATAATGAATATTGTACCTTTTCATCCAAAATCCAATCAGGATGGCTGATGACCTTTTTCCTTTTGTCACGCTTCACAGGGTGGCTCATAACTTTGGCTCAAGGCTGTCTAATTGTGCATTTGTACCATGTCTGGATGTTTAGGGCTTTTCAAAACACAGGATTATTAGGTTAATAAACGATACAAAAAAAAAAAGGAGGTCTTAATTAAGAAAAAAACTTAAATTAACTTGAAAAAAAAATAAAAAATTTAGAGTTATAAAAATTAAAAAATAAAAAATAACAGAGGCATTTGAGATAAGAAAAAACACTTGGAAATAAAAAAGCACTAACTTATTCATTAGCAAGCTAAAATAAAAATCATCTTAAGAGAGCACAGAACATGATATTACACAGTATGCACTAACTCATTCTGCAGATCACATCTTTCTCTGTGAAGGTAGTACTCAGCTTCCATTTATAATGAATATTGATCAAGTATAATGAATAGATTCAACACAACTTTTCATCCAAAATTTAGTCGTGATGCTGATGAACCCCCTCCTTTGTCACACTTCACATGGTGGCACATAGTTTTGGCTCAAGGCTGTCTAGTTGTATTACCATGTCGGGACGTTTAGGGCTTCTCAGAACACAGGATTACTGATGTACACCTTCAAAATAACACAAGAATTGGCAAAAATAGTTAACGACTCAAATAATGATATTCACTTCAAATCACAAAAGTAGACTAACCATTAAAAGTAGGCGGAAAATTATATCTAAAGGATGTTATGCCAGTTAACATGGAAATGAGAAAAACACAAAAATCAAGCTAAAAGGCAGAAAACTCACCAATTCAACATCCTGATCAATCATTCTTCTTGCCCGTCTCTTCATTTCTGACATGAAAAAAATGTCAGTGTAACTGGAATTAAGATATATGATGAAAAAGTCAAGATATCTTTATTCTGTTTTTTCAGTTAATAACTGTCACTTTGGCGTACTTCATTAATAAGCAAATCTGCATTACTAAGAAAGTGAGCATCTTAATTTTTTATAAGTTCGAAGAAGAAACACAAATATTTAATCCATGAAAATGTAGAATGATCAATCAGTGGTTAGAAACATGACAATCAGAGGTGGTGAATGAAGAACGCAGATCATGGATTAAAGAACAGTTGAATACAGTTGGTAATGTAGGGGGTGTTAAAAAACAAAGAATGACTTTTGGGCTCCCAAAAATGTAGTTATTGATTCAGTCAAATTGGGCCAACAGTGGGAAGCTAGCTAAAGACAGAAACAGCCCTGGCTGTACTAATGGAAATGACCAACAATGTCTAATAGATGAGTTGGAACCAGGAAAAAGATTGTAAAATCAGATCCTCCAGCTACTCAGAAATTGATAATAATCCAAGAGGATAGAGGCAATCGCAAGCACAAGAGTGAAGAGAGGGAAACAATTCAAAAGGATGAACAAACAATGAATGCAGACCGTGGACTAACATTGACTTTTTGGCCGAACTCAAGGAATTATGAAGTGTCTCACCTCGAAGAAGGAAGAGAATAGAAAATGAATGAAGAATGTAATATCATATCCCCTCAATGGAATCAGCTACTAAAAATTTGAAAGAGAAAAAAGGGGATGGAGGCAATCACAAGAATAAGAGCTAAAATAGAGAAGCAATTTGACAGAGTAACAAATAGGGAAAAAGAAAGTTGAACGGTAAAGAGGGAAAATGAATGCAAAGGAAAAAAGGCATAGCAGACAACTCGAAAAAGGAAAAGAAGAGAATATCTACTGAAGAATGTAATATCAGATCCTCCTCAATAGGTCAGCTACTCGGAAATTGACTAAAAAGAAAGAAGATAGAGACAATCGCAATCGCAAGCACAAGAGTAAAAGGAGGAATTCAATTTAAAAGAGGAACAAACTGGAGTGGAAGATTTTATGGGAAGACTGGAGAAAAGATGCAGAGATTCGGGAAAAACACGAGGGAGAACAATGAAGAGGACAAATATGAATGCAGAAGAAGAAAAAAGGCAAAGGAGGCAACACATAGAAGGAAAAGAAGAGGAAATCAAATGAAGAATGGAATATCAGATACTCCTCAATGGATTCAGCTATACAGAGTTTGACAGAAAAACCGAGGGATAGAGGCAAACACAAGAATAAGATGAAAAGGAGGAAGAGAAGACATACAAATTAAAGGGAGAGTCTGATTCAACTAAATATCATAAAATATCCAACTAAAAGACTATCGACAACAAAAAAGCAAAGCAGATTCCGCAGGTTAATATTCTAAAAGAACTTTCAATATAAATTTTTAATATGTAATTGCCAGGAAATTGAATGTTTAAGCTTTAGGGTAAAATTTACAGCTCAGGAATAGGAAAACGCCACTAAAAACCAGAGTACACACTTTGACAAAAGAAAGTAACTGCAATTCATGCTAAAAGTATGTATCAAAAAACAGGAATATAAGTTAAATTAGGACTTACATAGGTAAGCTACACGAGGATTTATATGGCTCAACCTCATTGGCAACACGGAGAATTGGTGCAATCTCAACTAAAGATGATGGCACCACCTCACTGTCCATCATTGACTCCCCTACATTACCGACGGTCAGAGTCCGCAAAATCCGCCTTTTTGCCGAGATCAGACCCCTTCTCTGATAAGCTATTTTAACCTTAAACCTGCTTCAATTGGCCTGTAAAAGAACCTAAAACACAAAAATCAGTGAAAGACATGGAAAGTTACAAAAAGAGTTCATAGTAAAAAATCAGTGAAAATCTTGAAATTCAATGAGACGTTTAAAGGACCCTTTTCTTGATTCATATAACAGAGGACTCGTAGCAAAACTTTCACACAGTTTCACTAATTGAAGCATCAGGACATGAAATATTAAAACTGAAAGATTCTCCTTCGGAGGATATAAATAACCAAGAAAACTCAGTATTGAGAGTCAACACTAGTAGTCAACTTGAAGAATCAAGAAGTGCCATCAATTTCTTGAATACCAAGAACCCCCATTACCGCAGATTCTCCAAACTTTATCTTGCAGTCAAAATCAGTCGGCAAGTTTCTTGAAATTCTTGAAAAATAGACTGCGATTCATAAACTTACATACCTTAACAAATTAAACCCATGTAATCAAGCCCCGTCGAGTCGAGTTCACTGTGTATCACGTTCAATTCTTGACCTAGCAATTCAAGAAAACAAAACCTTAAAACATAACGGAGACAAAATTCTTTTTCAGTAATAGTAAATACAAAAGATAAAAAGAAACGCCAAGAAATCAAGTACCTTTCTTATAGTGAATGAAACCGAAACTAGAATCAAACCCACTAAGTCGATTCTTGACATCAACAGGAAATCGTTACTGAAAACGAGAGAAACTTGTAGGAGAATAATTAGTGATTACTTATCTTTGTTTTTGTATAAGGAGAGTAAAATTTAGTATTGGCGGTGGAATTAAACGCGGGTCACGACAACGTATATAATAAATTAAATGTTTGTGGCGGTGGAATTAAACGCGGGTCTGTCTTTTTTTTTTTCCTTTTTTTCCCTTTTATTTATTGGGAGATTTGTATTTATCTAGATTTTTTAAATTTGAACTAAGAATATATTTCAATTTTGTAAAATTCAAAACGATTCCAGCGTTAGTATGAGGAAAAATAAATAGATACAGATATAGTGTTTCTCTCCTTCCTAATAATTTTTTTTTTTAGAAATGTATCTTTTTATTTTTATTATTTTTAAGTATGTATTTTTATTAAGACTAAGAAGTAAAGTAAAAATAAATAGGACAAAATATATTATTTTAATTACAAAAAGAATAATAGAATAAATATTCGTCAAACTTTTTGAATAAACATATAAAATAGGAAAAAATCAAGCTTAAGATATTTAATCTAATCTATAACTATATAAAAAAAAGGGTGGAGATTGAATTAATTAAAGAAATTAATTAAATGAGGGTGAAGATCAGAAGTCACACACACAAAAGCGGTGAACATATAAATTTATGTCCACATATTGACATATGATCAAATTGGTTTTTAAAAAAAAATAGTAACATTTCAAAATAACAACCGATAGTTTAGGGTTGTGTGTTGCGTGGGTGGGCGCGCGTGAGTGCTTGCGGACGCGACGCGATATGGATCTGAGGATCTTAATTTTTAAAAAAAATCAAAAGCGATTTCAGAAGGATACGTCTACTTATTTATTATTTTTTATTATATATAACACCGTAAAATATATAAAAATAACAATCCATATACCATCATCAATCCAACATATAAAGATAATAAAGTTTTCAATCCAATTAAAAAATTTAAAACAAGTCACATCTTACATCTCGTGACTTGGGGTTGAAAAGGTAAGTAAAATAATTAATATTTTATATTAAAAGTTTTTTTTTCTTATTTTAAATTTTGTGGGTTAATAAGGTAATTAATCTTTCTTATTTTAAGTTTTTAATTTTCTCCATAATATTTTTTTTTTTCAAAAATGACCCCAGACGCACCGGATTCGCACCCAACGCACCCGATTTGCGTATTCCTTTTTTTTTTTCAAAATTCACCACGTGGCGCACCGGGTGCGAATCCCACGTGAATCGCACTCACACCCGCAAAGTATCCGATACTGTATTTTAGTATTTTTTGGAGAATTCGTGCATTAGAGGTTTAGGGTCTTTTGATTCATTACATGCCTACAAATTATAATGTCCAAAAATTCCCAATTAATGCTCATATTGATCGGCCCAAATAGATTTTGGCCCAATAAGACTTTTCCTCTTGATTGGGGTTTGCCCCAGGTCCACTTAATGGTGGATCAGCAAAAATGTGGTGTATATATATTTGATAATTTTCCAATTCTTTTTTATCAGAGAAATAAAGTTTAGAACTTCGGCCCAACCTCTAATAAACTATTTAGCCCGATTGGTAGGCTTCAAAGGAATCTCTTAAATATTAGTTTCAAGACTATTTTAAAGAGTATAAATGCTATAAAATTGATTGGTAGGAACCTCTAAAAAAAGTGTGTTAAAAATAATATGTTGATTGGTAGGAACATTTAAAAGTTTTATAAATTTTGTATGTTGATTGGTAATCAACATAAAAGGGGATATTAACTTAAAATGACTCATTTACCCTTCATATCTTTAACTAAAAAACACTATATATAACAAATTTTTTTATTTTTGGGTATAACAAATTTATTTTATTTTTGGGTGTCTCATTTCTCATTTTTATGGACCCCTATATGTCAAATGTTTTTCATTAAAATTAAATATAAAAAGAATATTTATTAGACATGAACATAAATTGGTTAGGCGGGTTTCAAATGGGTCGAGTCCTACAATAAAAAAAGAATTTCATGGTAGGATAAGTATTGAAATTGGCATGATTTTTAGGTATACGGAGGAGTATTTATTTATTTTGAAAAGAATAGATGTAATAAAATAAAATATGTTGATGATTAATTTATTTGGATTTACAAAGTAAAAAAAAAATAAAAATTGGTCTTTTTTTTCATTAATTGTCACAATACTTAAGATAAACGGGTCCGGTCTATAGCGAGACAAAACAATGTGTCATGTCGTTTCTTCGGTGGTAGAATTAACTATCAGAATTAGTTATTTTAAAAAAACTATTGTAATTGATTACTTAATAAAAAAAAACATATGATAGAAGACTTTTCTGCTTTAAACGAAAACACTATATGATAAATTTATATTACTAATTTATAATATTATGATTTTTTTTAGAGGATTTATAATATTATGAATAATATTTAGATATGTATTGATTATATAGTATATCATACTGTAACGAATTAATGGAAGAGATATATATTAATTAATAATATATGAATATGTATTAATGATATAGTATATATCCAAGTCTAACGATGAAAAATGTATTAATGTAGCATAATATATAAAAAAAACATATATAAAAAGCAATTATGTAGAATTTATTATATATAAATGAAGAATAGATTTCCGGTGAAATTGTGAACCTTGTTATGATATTTTAACTATTATATTTATAAATTAATATTATTACATTAAATATTATATGTATCAATTTATAAATGTAACAATACTAATTTCATAATATGTACAATATGTTTTCGGACTTCCCAAACGTTTGGTACTAGTGGAAAATTGGAAATATTATTTACACTTATAAATCTAAAACAATTCCGTTTATTTAATGTATTATAATTTGATTCAATAACCAACGAGTGAGTCAGGAAATCAGGTGCATATTTGTGCGTCCAAGCACCTAATACAAGACCTCTCCATAACGAACATATCTACTGAATCGTATATATGGTATTTACAGCTATTCATATATATACAAATATCAAATCAATATATTTACATATATGATATATCGAATGAAATTCATCCGTTAATTAAAAAGAAAAATCCACTGACAGAGGATTTCAATTTCTATAAATTCTTGAGAGAATTAAGCAATGCAAAAATCTTTGCTGGATTATTAAAAGCACATGTAGCATGCGTACGATAGAGAGATATGAAGAAGATGCATAGCAATGCGTTGAGAAAGAGGCGTGATTGCCTGTTCAAAAAAAGCACGTGAACTTGGAATTCTTTCTGGTGCTGACGTTGCACTTATTAATTTAACTGCACATGGAAAAATCAATGAATATGCCACTTCCAAGTACTTTTAATTCCGTCTTTATCTATTTATTTTTCTTCCCAATTTATTCGCTTGTTCTTGATTTTTAATATGTCTCTTTTTCTGTTAAAAAAAATTGTCTATTTTTTTTGCGAATTCATCAAAGGCAAAGTTTTCATTAACAAATACTTTTTCCTAGTATTGCCTAAGTGTATTGTCAAAATACATGGAGAATATTTACCTTCAAAAGTGTTAGGGTGTTAATTTTTTTATTATTTTTTTGAAGACTTCAAGTAACGAGTTAGCTGATATCATAATTTTATGTTTTTCCAGTCTTGAATACTCGATTTTTGTATATATAATACAATTAATTTTCACATAGCACCTTTTTTTTGTTATACTCTTATTTTATTATCAAATTGAAGATTGATTCTTACAATGCACGTAGTAGAAATACATTGGAATGAAAACGAAGAGACCTTAAAAGATTGGTATTCAATTGTTTTGGATCGGTTTCAATAGTATATTTTATTTTCTATCCTGAATTTTGAATACTCCACAAATTATACAGATAATTGTAGTATTTAATAATCGGCATATTTCATACCCCGTATAGTAATTCTTGTTATTTAATATAGGAGTATATTAGTTAACTCGATTGTTTTTGAGATGAAATAATAAGAAACAAAAATCTATTAACCTAGCTCATAAAAGGTTTATGAATTATGGTAAATTCAATAATACTGTATAACGTATAAAGTTATACCTTTCGATGTTCATAGTATCACTAGTATTAATATTTGTATAGAAAATAATAAATACAATCGAATATTCTTTTAAATAATAATATTTGTATACTAAAATATGATACTTCAAATACTAAAAATGTATTAATATTTTTTTTTTGAATGAAGAACATATGAACCTGATTTATTGCATTTTAAGATAAATTCCTATGTTAATTTTTGTTACTACAGCATGAGGAGAATACTTACAAGATTCAACATGTACTTAAAGACTAAAGATCGTCCTACACTGTCGTTCCTGCCACAGGTATGCATATCAATTACATAATTCATTATCCACTGCTTGTTTCAGTATTCTTGACCGACGTATAATAGTGTCTAGTTGAACGATCATAATTGCAGTATCTTTTTTAAAGTTCTTTTATGCGCACTTTACCTTTGCTAGGTTATATATGGGGAAATAATTTCTTAGGACAACATTATATTTTTTTTGAGCGGGGCAAATCTGGATGGGGGAAAAAGGTGGATGAGGGAAATTCTGTGAATAGTAATATTTTGTTTGTTTTGGGTTGAATGTAGTAAGGATGGATTAAGTTTTATGTCAAATCAATATTTTCTAATTATGATGATATATTATTTTATTATTGTTAGTTAGTATGATAATGATTGTATGAAAGAAAAGTGTAAGAAAAGTAGAAGAAATAATGAATTGTGAAAAAACTATGAGAGATAATGAGTTGGTGTAAGAAAAGTAGTGATGTGAAAATTTTAGAGTATAAATATATAATAGGGGTGAATGTGTATTTGAATGGAGGATGAGATGTGAAAATTCGAAAAGTGGACGGGACTGGAAGGGGACCTCCCCGACTGAAAACAAACACCACCTTATAGATGGGTGTCAAATTGACGGACTCAGAGAAATAAAGAGAATGCTATATGACATGATTGAATCGTCAGAAAGAGATTGACATTAAAAAATCACGTGCAAATCAAATGAGAAAAAAAATCCAAAAACATCAATTTTGTCCTGCAATTAATAAACTTGAAAAATTTGTCCTTATTTAAGAGCCTTGAAGACATAATGTCCTAACCTTGATCCCTACTATACGCCCTGTCCTAAAAAAACAATATTCATGTTATGTGCATACAACGTACATATACATGTGTACACTACGAAACTACTCGTATAACTAGAAAATTGAGAATATATGGTTTCTTTTTTTTGGATAAAACGAAAAGCAGGAACTCGAGGAACAGGCGACTGAGGAGGCTGACGGCACTCTCAGACTGGACGAGCAAGAGTCGAAATCAAACCAACCGTATGATTTTTTTTTGTATTCTTTTGATGGGCAAATTCTTGTTTATACCAGTCTTGTACATTTAAATAGTATTAGTTGTTTTTCCACTGAAAATTTGAACGTATGCACTAACTCTTGTTAATACAGATATGAAGTTTGTGAAATTTTTATGGTATATTTTCAAATTGGTTATGATATGCAGAAAACTGGTGGGCAAAGATCTGAGAGAAATGAGCTCACAAGAGAGGCTTATGCTTCATCAACGATTAAAGGAAGGGATAGTGCACATAAAAAACAGGAAGGTCTAAACATTTTAAAAAGTTGTTTAATTAGATAATCTGGAGATTGTTGCATTTTGTGTTTCTTTAACAGCATGTTGTGATTTTCAGAATCAGTTGATGAAGGAACAAACAGAAGAGTTGAAACTGCAGAAAGGATATGACCAAAGCTCAGTTCCTTCTACCAGCCAAGCATTGCCCCTTGCTGAAACAAAAACAAATATAAGCAGTGCTGGAGATAGTGAATATGTTGCATCCACCAGTTTTTGCCAAGCAGAGGAAAATGATGAACACTTGTTGGACACCACACTTTCACTTGTTTGTTCCTTGAAACATCCTTCTTTACATTGAATCTTTCTTCCTAATCTTTTTTGAAAAACTTACAACAATTTTTGTTGTGTTTTGTCGAGGACCTACAGGGACAACGCCCTAGAGGAAATTCAAAGTCGGAGATGATCTTGCACACCAGGTTGCAATGTACAACTGTTGTGTATTTTTAAAAAAGATTAATTATTTATTTTAACAAAGTATTAATAGTTTTCATTAAACAATATTAGTTAGTTTTTTTCCTTCACAAAATTAGCTTTTTTTTGTTGAACATTCTTAATTGTTTTTCTGAACAGTATTAGTTATTTTCAATAAACAATATTAATTGTGCACCTGCAATTGGCGCACACAAGTGATTATTTATGAATTATTGAGACCTACTTTTCTTTTTAGCTATATTCAGCACAGTAGATGGAAATGCAGGTTTATGTTTTGTGTTTCTCTATAATAAGACCATTCTTTACAGCACTGCATCTTCATTACTTATTCGCCTTCGGTTCAGTTTTAAACAACTTTCATTTAAATAATTAGAAACTTACAAGAAAATATCATTCACTTTCAAAGTGCGACTGTTTTAATAAAATTGAGGCTACAACTTACTCATCAAGTTTATAAACTACATCTACACTTGAATTATATGTTAAATTGATTTTGGCAAACGTGTAATAGAATCCAGGCAATTTCACATATGTATGTATGTTCATATAATAAAAATCCAGTTCTTTCACTTAACCTAATTAAGTCTATAATTGTACAGTTTGCGGAAAATCTGCTTTTCTTACTTACAATCGTGAAGGGACACGAATACGAGACATTAGTTAAATTGAAAAAATGCTTCTATCATTAGATTGAACCTGGAACTTAAAAAATCACAAGAAATGTTGAAACCAAACCCGAGTAATATGACTATGAATACTGTAGATTTCATCCGCCATATTTCTACATCAACAAATACATGTCATATGTTGATGAGAAATCCAAATTCAAAAGAAACATTAATTTCAGAAGACAAAATAAAATTAACTAATAGTACCATGATTCATAGCACAAAAACATAAGCAAAACTAACCTCTGGAATAATTCACTACTACAGCCCGACCGTTACCAAAGGAATAAGAACTCGAGATTTTGCTCATAGAAGCAGAGACCAAAGGCACATTCATCGAACTTCAAAGAAAGATTTTTTGGCTGCAACATAATTCCTTATATACATTGATCACCTGTTTCTCTTTGCCTCAATTACTGCTGCAAGACTCGCATATTCCAGGTCTGCAATAACTGAACGAAAATTATGGCTAGAACAAGATTCTTTATAATAATGTATGAAGAACTACTTCATGTATCATGCATGCTAAGCTAAATAAAAATTATTAAGCTACTGTCACATGGATTAATTTCTTCCTAACAGTTTCACTGGGCTAATACACACTTTATGAATTAACCACTGTACCAACACAACAACCTCTATAATTAAAGAAATTCCTAGCAATGATTTGGAGTATCAAGAGAAATTGCAATCTTACATGATATATGGCACCTTCGTTTGGCTTCTATTCGTATGTGACCATTACCAATTATAGTTAGATCCATGCGTCTCCAGAAACAGTAAGCATCAGCAGCCACACTAAGCAACTAACTTATCCTCACGTTCTCACATCAAACGGATACCTCAGCTGAGGGTCAGGACCGTATTTTCACCATTTTTTAACGCAAAGAGAACATCTATTTCCAGTCAATCACAACTGCATCACACTTTTCAGCATCAATTCTGCAACTTGCCACGAATTTCCCCGCATCAACAATTTTGAGCTATCGACGACAAGTTTGCTTTCATAAACAATGCTACGGTACAGTTCATGCTTTGGGGATGGCCTCAGTGAGCTTAATTCAATAAGTGGATTGGTGATCACTGATCTATTGCAGATCTCTTTTGCCGGTTGGACATGCTTCCACCAGAAATCGGACAATGCTATCTTCAAGAGATTCCAATATTCCTCATTCCGATGTATCCTAAACAAGCTACTGCCATTAACAGTCCACACATAGAAGTCCATCCAATCCCGATCAAGTATTTCCATCAAACCTTGAGCCTGGGGGATATAATGAAGAGGCACTCGTTTCCAAGGGGTGGCTTTACTCATATCTCCACCATAGTACGGGCATTTAATTTCAAGAACACCATGGGAGGGCAAACCATAAAAATAGCTGTCAACAGCTCCATCAGGGGAAGATGCAAGCCAATCATCCTTGGGATTTTTCTCCCCATAGACCTGGAATTCAGGATACGATACCATATTTCCGGTGATCAGCTTATATCTTTCAAGAGCTTCCTGTTCCTTAATGTTGCTCCAACAAGTAGCTAAGTTACCAGAGAATGGTTCAATCGCTCCAAGCTTCTCTAGCCATAACCGGGCCCGCCCTCTAGGCCAAAAACCAATTGCCAAACCAAATGTACTTGCTGTAAGTTTATTCTTTCTCAAGTGTTGCCATTTCTTGAACCAATGCTGAAGCCCACTGGCTCGAAGAACATGATGAGTTTCGCTAGCAAAGAATTCAAGAGAACGACAACTGGTGCTGCCGCTGTACCTCCTCCAGTTGCCAAAGTTGCCAATGTACTTGTTAAATCTCAAATTTGCAACACAAAAAATAGATTTCTTGAATTTATTCACTGCACCAGAACGGATTTTCAGGACACAAGTGTTCAGGAAATTACGATAACTTAAAATTGAAAGACGCATGTATTCAGGAAATGCAACGTGGTGAAGAATAATTTAGCAAAAAAGCCGACTAGTGTTAAGTAAAGAAGTAAAGGGCAAAATTAACAATCCTAATTAACAGAATCAATCAGTCAATTAAACTTTAACCCCGAATATAAAAAATAAAAAACTTCAAGAGGGCGCAAAGAAGCTTACTCAACGTGAACCAGCATCAAAACAATTAGTGATGTAGCTCAGTAATCCTCTCGTTGTTGCATAGGGGGCAAATAGGCTATATACATGCCATAAATTGATGAAGCCGGTGGTTTTCGGTGTACTCCGCCGGAAATGGAAAAAAGAAAGCAAAACTGCAATTTCTTGCCCTAATTCAATTTAGGGCATCCCATCTTTTTTGTTTTCTTTATTTTTTAAGGGTTCGGTTATTAGCACCCCCAATATTAGGAAATTCACCCACATGATTATTTAATTACCAATTATACCCTTAATTAGCAATGCATATATTCACACTGCAGTCAAACCCACCGTCTCCACCACTCTCTATTATCATCACTTCCCCATTTTCAGGCTATATTTTAATTTTTCTATTCACCAAACAAATCAAATGCCACATCCGACCAAATCGAACGAACAAGAAATAAAAACGAAAGAAATTAAATATATATAAAAAAAAGAGAATGACACAACTTGGTACTTGCCGCGGGGCTGCGGGGCAGCGTACGGCGGCCTGGGGCTGCACACGGAGCAGAAGGGTGTCGTGCGCGGCATGGAGTGCTGTTGGGGGCGGGGGGTGCTGCGCAGCAGCGTGTGGCGAGGGGGTGGGGGCGCGACGCGGGGCGGAGTTGGGGAGCGTGGGGCGGCGCGGGTGACGTGCGGCGGCGCGGTGGTCGTGAGGCAGGATAAAGCAGCGTTGTTCGGACTTTGGCGGTGCTGTGTACGTGGTGAACGGCGGCTGGCAGCAATTTAAGAAAACAGGAGAGAGCGGTGGAAATGGGGGGAAAAGAAGGAAGAAGAATTAGGGGTTTATCTCAAAGGGTATTATTGGTAGTTTATTATTTATGTGGGTGAATTTATTAATGTTGGGGGTGTGGATAACCGGACCCATTTTTTAATGCGAATTAGGGCTCATGGAACAGATGGGCTTTATAAGTGGATCATTGAGTATGGGCCGGGTTAAGCCCATAATTAAGACTGCATAATATTCACTACATATGATCCATTAGATATTAAGCCATACTTTTAGTTATGATTTTTAGCTACCAAAGGGAATGGGAGTCTGAGAATTTTATATTAATATTTGAATTGTACTTAAATTTAAAAATTAGAGTTCCAATAACAAATAAATAATATAACATGTAAATGAAATACATTTTATATAATTTTTTGTCTAACGGAGTAGCCATCTTGACGTGCATAAATTATATTAAACATGGATCTTAGAATTTCATGATTTTCATATTTATAAAATTTAAATCACAAATTAAATAATTAAACTGCAAACCTTGAGCAACCATTATATTAGCCATTATATTTTTTCTGATGAGATTATATTTCTTTCTCTCGACCTCTCTTTAATCACAGAGTATAATATTTACGTGATAGAATGAATTACTTTGAAGAGGTAATTTTTGTATTTTATAAGGAGATGGAGTGGTAGTTTCTTATTCTTTAAGAAACTTATTCCCCAAGAATCTTAGTAACACACAGTTTATCAACGTGTGAGGTTTGTTTTTATCTTTTTTTTTTTATTGAGCAAGTAAATATTATTATCTACACCTTAATATTATTAGATATTTAAGATCAAAGAGAGAAGTAAATCGGGCACAACTGTCTCATTTCTAAATATGTGACTAAAAAAAAAAATTGACGGTGCAATCATACTTATTAATTTAAAAATTATCCATCAGTGATAACAAAGACTCAAAAGACTTATTAACATAATATAGATAGTATAAAATGAAAAAAAAAATCATTACTAATATTAATCAACATAATTTTGTATAGGGACGACAATATGGATCCCACTGAGTAGACCACCGCCTCGAAGTGTTTGGGGGCAGATTAGACCCGCCACGTTCTAAAAACAGATCAGGGCGGACCCGCCCCATTTGTAAATCAGGTCTGGTCTGGTAACACAATTTAGACCCGTCTGGACCTGCCTCGCCCTGTATACATACATATAATTAAGAGTAACACTTATGTGCACCAATTGCATCTTCATTGATGCAATTGGATTCAATTTAAATTTGAATTAACCTTTAATCTTAAACCATGAACTATAAACTTTAAACAATGAACCATTCGGCCCGGGTTTAAAAAAACACTAGACCTAAACTCTAAATTATGAACCCTAAGCCCTAAACAATGAATCATTCAGACTGGATGAACCATGAACTACTCGGGCCTAGTTCGGATTGGATTGGGCCCGGGCCGAGTAATAAAAAAACTGAAAATAAAATAATAAATTGAAAAAAAAAACTGAAAAAAGAAAAGAAAAATTCAGTTGCACCCATTATAAATTGGTGCAAAGGATGCACACAAGTATTTGCCTATAATTAATATTTTATATAAAATAATAATTATAAATTAGAAAACACGCTTAAATATTTAAGTTAGCTTTCCCTCTAAGCAGCTCAACTCACTTAGTGCCCGTTTGCAAACTCTACAAGTGCTCTAGAAGAACTTATTTTTTAAAAAAATTGTGTCTAACAACTTTAAAAATAAATGCTTTTGAAACACTTTTAAGAGTTCTAAAATAGGCTCAGCCCTAAATTCCCAACTGACGTATTTCAAAATTTTATTTTTCTTATTAACTCAGCCGCTGCCTTCTCTCGCCTCCATACACTCTATATTTTATCTCGAATATAATTACAACAACAAAATCTATATCATAACAATAACATATATACTGGTAAAATACAAATTTCCAGTCGAGGATTTAAATATGCTACAATTAATTGTAATTAGTGGAGCACCACTAATTTGGCCCAGCCCGCAGCTTTAACAAAAATTGCGATTTTGAAAAAAGTTAAATAGTAATTATTTTTCAACAAATTATGTTTTCTTGCCTCAGGCAATAGATTTTTTTGCAATGTAAATTTGTAATTTTTTTCTTTTTGGTGGGCCTATTTAATTAACTTGGGCTTTCTCGAATCAATGGGCTAATCTTAAGCTTATTCCTTATTGGGCCCTGAAAAAGTTAAGAGAACGCAATTTAATCTATTTTGATTCCTTATTTTAATTTTTATATTTTTCTCCCAATTGTTTAGATTCATAAGTTTCTGAGAAATTCAAGAGATTTTATTTTACTAATATTCTACTATCTTTATATGCATTTAATATTTTGATTTTATTATCTTTATATGCATTTAATATTTTGATTTCATAATTGATTTTGTTCTGGGTTTAAATTACTCATGGTGAAACTTCGGAACTAAGGGAAAAAATTTCGAAAATGAGGAACGGGCAGGCGGGTCGGACTCGGTCTTGGGTCATGGGGGCGGGTCCGGGGCATGCAAAGTGGGAGAACAGTATGGTTCTTGAACGTAAATAGGGTGAAACCATTAAACAAATCCCGAATCCCTCTATATCGCTATATCCCTTATATTACTAATAGGGAGTTTTTTTTGATGATGTGTCAACTTTACGTTGATTTAACATATGTGTCATTCTAGGAGAAGTTTAGTGTACATGTCATTCATAATAAATCCTACATGTCACTAAAAATAAATCCTATGTGTACTTCTATTTTTGTATATCCTAAACAATTTCCTATATATCCCTCTATATATTAATAGGGAGTTTTTTTTCATGATGTGTCAACTTCATGTTAATTTAACCTATGTGTCATTCAATGAGAAATTTGAGTACACATGTCATTTTTATGTGTTATTTTTATAAAATGTGTAATTTATATTTATTATTTTATGTTTTATTTAATTATATAATATTATTCATTTATCTTTTTTTTTTGGTAATTTTTGTTTGACTTAAATAAAATATTCATTCTAAATGTATTTTATCTTAGTGTGAATTATATTCAATTATTAATTTCTTAATAAATAATTTTATTTTATAATTGTTCTTATGTATATCTTAAGATAATTTATGTGGCAAAAATATTTTATATTACAATTCATTCACTTTTTTTTTAATTATTACATGTTAATTAATTTATTAGTCGAATTATTTTGTTTTGATTGGTAGGTTTCAACTTCATATTAACATGGATAAATAATATTTGACACAATAATCTTATTCAAAGGTTTAAGAAAATTACTAATATACACCTTAAAAAATTATTAATTCATATGTAGTGCATTTATGCACATATTTATATTTTTAATTATCAAATATATTATTTATTAAAAATGTTGTAATTTTTATTAGAAAACCGCGTAACACGCGGACACTAAACTTAAGCTGGTTGTATTTGTAAGACAAATAGTTTTTCAATTTGACAAAAGTAGAACATTAATTTTTTATTTTTTTTGGCAAATGTAAGCTATTTTCAAAATTACGAGCCAAAATTTGCAAATATTCAAAACTTAGGGCCTGCATTTGCAGTAAAAAAAAAGTTAATGTCCTACTTTTACCAAATAAAAAAAAAAAATTATCCTTAAAATGCAAACCCCACAAAGTAACAGATCCCTATTTTACATGTACGTGGTGAGTATGAACTATTCTAGTAGTCTAATTTACACTAAGCCACTATACATGACTTTTGTACTTGAAAAAAGGGTAAAACAATTGCAGTGCATGACAATTTGAATGATTATTTCATAGCAAGATCTTTGTTTGTACAGGTGCACGATGCAATCTACTCTATATTTTAAAACTTGCAATTTCTTCCATTTAAACTTATAACTTGTTACACTTAAATGTTCGCTATGTTTTACGAACACATGTTGTGCAATTTATTGCATTGAAACTTGCAACTGAAATGTGCACTATATTTTATGCACATAGATTACACGTTTCAATGTAAAAAGTCACACATTTCAATGCAACAAATTGCAAGTTTCTAAAATACATTACAAAAAGCACGACGCACAGGAGATCCACTGTTATTTCTTTATGTATATTGAACATTAAACAAATTGTTCATCAATTTTCATTTATTTAACAATCGCTATTAAAAAAATTTATTAATCACATCTCCACTGCAAAATTAGAAATAGATAATCATAAACTCTAACTTATTAAGCAAGATAAGATAAAATAATCCTAATCCGTAAGGAAATTAGAATAACCATCATCTTTATATTGTTGAGATTCAATCCAAAAAAATCCTTGCTCATTCTGACATTGTTAGAAAAATTAATATTATGCAATATATATACCATTTGATTAATCCTTGTGAATCTCTGCAAGATTTGTATCTGTAATCTTAATCTTGGGATCATATATACTATTAGTTGGAATATATGGTAATCTATTTCTAATTTTGTTAGTGGGATGTGATTAATATTTTCATTTTATTTTAATATGGCAATTGTTGAATAATTTTTTTTTTAGACCAACAATTTATTTAATATTCAATATTCATAAAGAAATAAAGGTGGGTCTCTCTTGTTACGCTCTGCAACCAATAAATTAAATTGTGATTTCCTGTCTGTAAAAGAAAAAAACTTTAGCATCTAATCCGCCAAGATAACTGGAAATAGAAAAAATACATCAAGTTAAACATAATAATAAGATTAAGATATATCTCTGTCCACTACTAATACTATTTTTAATTATTATTAAATACTAATAATTAAGACAAGTACTACTACTAGGGGGTGTAAACGAGCCGAGTCAAGTCGAGTAGTGCTGAGGTTGAACTCGGCTCGATAAAATACTCAAAGCTCGAAACTCGACTCGAATTCGGGTTGAGCTCAATATACTCAAATTCGGGTTGAGCTCGACTCAATTACCTATATAATTTTATAAAATTAAATATAAAATAAATTATTAAAATATAAATATATATATATATATATATATATATATATATATATATATATATAGTAAAATTAATGGCTTAATAGTAATAAATGTCCAAGCTCGATTAGACTCGCGAGCCTCTTTTGAGCTGAGTATTTATGAGCTCGAACTCGATAGCTACTCGAGTAGCTCGAACTCGACCGATCTTTTTTATTTAGTCGAAAGACGAAGTAACTCATGAGCAATGCTCGACTCACTTATACCCCTAACTACTACAACTACCACTTCAATGACCAATGTGTAAAGACCAACAAGTACTACTATTATTATGACTATTACGTCTACGGCTATGACTACAACAACTACTACAAACTATTGCTGCTAACACCACTAAGACTAAATACTATTACTACCCTTTTACTTGAAACATAGTCGGCTGATACGTGATTTCAGTTACAGTTTTGGAACCGCCAACAGATAGTTCATCTTGATTGTTGATCTCAAAACAACTGAATAATCGAATAGTTAATATGAAATTTCAAAAAATAAAGTCTGTAAATTGCTGATTTGAACTTAACCATGTGAAATATGGTTACAGTTCCAAGCTTGAACTGCGGAACCGCCCGCTCCGGCATTCATAACTGCTTCTACTACTACTGCAATTGTCAGTTGTCACACAACCAAAAGGACTGCTTCTACTACTACCATCATCACTTTTATGACTAACACTACTGATGCAATTGTCGCACTAAATATCATCAAGTGCAAATTAATATTAGGGATGTTAAAGAACAAAGAAAGACTTTTGAGCTCCCAAAAATGTTGTTATTGATTCAGTCAAATTGGGCCAACAGTGGGAAGCTACCTAAAGACAGAAATGACCCTGGCTGTACTAATGGAAAACACCAACAATGTCTAATAGATGAGTTGGCACCATGAACACAGCCAATGAAGACAAAAACTCATATGAGACGGTCTCATGTATAAGACGGAGTAAACTTAGCACAAATCAACACTCACCCCTTCCAAAGTGTTAAAGCGTCATGCCCAAATTATGCTCCGTCTCATGCAAGTGTCCCTCTTTAATGAATGAATTGTATTTTCAAATTTTAAATAGTATTAGTTTTTTAATTAAAATGTATTAGCATATACGAGATTGCATGCTTGCTAATACCAGATGCCAAATTGAACTCCTCACCTAACTCGAAGAAGCTTGTCCCATTCGTTCTTCAATAATAGTGACCAAACCATCGTCTTTCTTTTCAAAACTTGGTTCACTGATACCATCCCAGCTTGTTCTTCGGTAGGTTCATCATTCCATTCCAGTGACTGAGTCAAAAAATAAAAGGGTGAGTAAAAAGAAATGATAATGCATGTAAAAGCACTATGTTGCTCAAGAGCTATGGTACGTAATAGACACCATAAAGTAGGTCTCTACTAGTGCATAACTAAAACTGTTAGATGGAAACATCTAATGTTGTTTGGTAAAACTAGTACTGAAAAACTAATACGGTTTAATAAAACCATTTAAAAATGCACTTGAGTTGCACCATGCAACTAGTGCATATAAGTATTTACCCAAAGATAATATGACAGACTGATTTATTCAAATACCAAAGAAACGGTAGAAGCAATTCATTCAGATAAGGAACTGAAAACAAAATAAAAGTGGTCTACTTCAAGGGAGATATAAAAAGAACACCAGATGCAAGAAAATCAACTTCTGGTACATAAAACAATAAAGTATCCAGAAAGATAATCCAGTTTATTCACTTTGCTTTTGAGTCCAAAAAATCTCTAATTCGGTTGTGACAGAGATAGATTGTGTATCTGCTTGTGTGCCCATGCAAAGGTCGTGGAATCTAGATGACAACAGAAGCATGCTTGACCAATGCATCATCATGATAAACATAATGTTACAGGAAAAATACGTAAGTACGCACGCACACACACAGTCTGGAACAAAGTTGGTAATAATATTTTAGTTAGGACAGTAGCTATTGGGAGTAGCAATTGTAGGACTATATGTTTTAAGGGATGGTTCATTTAGGCGATTAAATTTTAATTTGGCACATTTAGGCTAAGTATATTTTAATTTTCGCACATCTAGGTTAGGCCATTATATTTAATTTTGGCACATTTAGGTCAAACACGTGTGCAGCACGTGACATTTTAGCCGGAATTTGGGGACTTTCAGGTAAATTTGGCCTAAATGTGCAAAAATTGTGTTAGCCCACAAACATAATGTCCTCCAATTTCTACGCACTCATCCCCACTTTACAAGCCTAAAAAAACAATTTTCCCGATTATAATTATCGTCAGAAACAAAAGCACGGTTTATACCTTCACTGAACCAAACATGTCATTTTCTGATCCCGATTCAGTATTATCTGGCGAGCTTGGCCTAGATTTGGCGAAGTTTGCGCCCCAAATATTATAGCTTCTGTCCAAGAAGACTGTGTACATGACCATGATTGCCTTAAATAGAAATCTAACATGAAAGTGAAAACGAATCGAATCACCAATGCAGGTGAAGATAAATTTGTATGGTTCAATTGCTTAGTTGGCCATCCACATCAATTTTAAATTATTAATATATTTATTAATTACGTTAAGATATCTATATTTACCAAATCTATCTCTTCCCATATACTTCACTACTAATACTATTTTTAATTACTATTAAATACTAATAACTATGACAATAACTACTACTACTAGCTACTATTAAATAGTAGTAAGACCAACAAGTACTACTGCTACAACGACCAACGTGTAAAGACCAACAAGTACTACTACTACTACTACAAACTATCGCTGCTACTACTAAATAATACTAATTAACACCACTAAGACTAAATACTACTACTTCTACAAACTAATTTGTAAAACTGGTACAATAGCAGCGACAAAATACTACTCCTACTAGACGTGCCCACGGAACCGGTGGATTTTGCTCCCCATTTTACTTGAAACTTAGTGGGCTGATACGCGATTTCAGTTGCAGTTTTGGAATCGCAGGTTCCGCCAACAGATAGTTCATCTTGACTGTTGATCTCAAAACAATTGAATAATCGAACAGTTAATATGAAATTTTAAAAAAAAAAATCTGTAAATTGCTGATTTGAGTTTTAATAATTTTCAAACCGGAACCTAACAATGTGAAATATGATTACAGTTCCAAGCATGAGCTGCTGACCACAGTTTCAGAGATTGGAACCGCCGGTTCCAGTATTTTAGGGCATTCTTAACTTGTAATACTGCTGCTAGGCCTATGACTACGACTTCTACTACTATGACTGCATCTACCACTACAATTGTCACACAACCAAAATGACTACTTCTACTACTACCACCATCACTTTTATGACTAACACTACTGATGCAACTGTCGCACTAAATATCATCAAGTGCAAATTAATATTAGGGGATGTTAAAGAACAAAGAATGTCCTTTGAGCTCCCAAAAATGTGGTTATTGATTCAGTCAAATTGGGCCAACAGTGGGAAGCTACCTAAAGAGAGAAATAACCCTGGCTGTACTAATGGAAAAGACCAACAATGTCTAATAGATAGTTGACACCGGAAAAAGATTGTAAAATCAGATCCTCCAGCTACTCTGAAATTGATAATAAACCAAGAGGATAGAGGCAATCGCAAGCATAAGAGTGAAAAGAGAGAAACAATTCAAATGAGGAGCAAACAATGAACACAGACAATGGACTAATATTGACTTTTTGGCTGAACTCAAGGAATTATGAAGTCTCACCTCGAAGAAGGAAAAGAATAGAAAATGAATGAAGAATGTAATATCAGATCCCCACAACGGAGTCAGCTACTAAAAATTTGAAAGAGAAAAAAGGGGGATGGAGGCAATCACAAGAATAAGAGCTAAAATAGAGAAGCAATTTGACAGAGTAACAAATAGAGAAAAAGAAAGTGGAACAGTAAAGAGGGAAAATGTTTTTCAAATTGCATGTCTCACAACATTGTGCCACCAATAAAAACAAGCAAACGAGCCATGCCCCCTTTAATCCCAAATAATTGGGTAGGATACTTAAAAAAAATGGACAAGAATAATCAAGTAAAAAATATCCATGTAAGATGAACTAGAGCTAAAACATAAAGAGTCAATGCTAAAGACAAATAGAAGAAAGAACGAAGAAAAGAGAAGAAAGAAGTCGGACTTAGGAAGGCCTTGCCAAAACTCTATTGAATGAAAACTATTGCATTTTATCTCAAAACTCTACACAAAATTGTCACTTTCTTAATTTTATTTCTAATTATGCGACGGCTTCAGTGTTTAATCATTTGAATTTATTACCAACCTACCGACTTTTGCGTCTCTGTTTTGTTTGTACTATGTCCCCTATAAATAAGTCGGGATCTTGGTCTGAAAGTCCCTTTTATGTTACTGATTTATCATATCTTTGTCTTTATCATAAGGGTCAGTGTTGTCAAGTACAGACCAGTTCCCACTTCTTCTTTTACAAAAGTATATAACAAATAAGAAGAATTATAGAAACAACTAAAAGAGAAGGTCAGAAGGCTGAATCAAGAATTCTGGTTTAGTCCAAGAATTCTGGTTTAGTCTTCACTGCAAACAGAGAAAGTTAGTGGACCATATGGTGTTTGGACTTCATATGTTAAAACATAAAACTCCTTTCCCTAGGTCTATTTGAGGCAACTCAGAGAAGGAAAAGAAGAGGAAACCAAATGAAGAATGAAATATCAGATCCTCCTAAATGGATTCATCTATACAGAGTTTGACAAAAAAAAAACCGAGAGGATAGAGGCAAACACAAGAATAAGATGAAAAGGAGAAAAACAATTCAGAATAGTAACAAACATGAAAAACATAGTGGAACAATAAAGAGGCCAGAAGAATGCGAAAGGAAAAGGTCAAAATGAGTCGATTTGAACAAGGATAGGAAGAGAATATCAAATGAAGAAAAAGATATCAGATCCTACTCAATAGAGTCAGCAACTTGGAAATAGACAAAAAATCAGGTGATAGAGACAATAACAAGAAAAAGAAACAGAGAATGAATCAAAAGAGGAAAAATGCGAGTGGTAGGAATGGATAGAAAATGCTGAAATTCTGAAAAAAGAGCGACAATAACAAGGACAATGATGAACTCAAAAAGAAAGGAAGGTAAAGAAGGCAACTCTAAGAAAAATAATAAGAGGAACAAATTAAAATGAAATATCAGATCCTGCTCAATAAGGTCATCTATACAGGAATTGCTAAAAAACTATGGGATAGAGGCAAATGCAAGAAAAAAAGGAAAAACAGAAAGCAACTCAGAATAGTAACAAGCACGGAAAAGAGAGTGAAACAATAAAGAGGGCAAAGATGAATGCAAAAGAAAGAAAGGGAAAGTAGTCAATTGAAGAAGGAAAATAAGAGAATATTTAATGAATAATGGCAAGGTGACCAAAACAATCGCAAGAAGAAGAGGAACAAACACGAGCAAGAGGATTTTAAGGGAGGAAATTGCAGAAGTTACAGGGTTCGGAGGAAGTGAGAAACAATAAAGAGGACAAAGATGAATGCAAAAGAAAATAAGACAAAGGAGGTCAAAGCAACTTAAACGTAAGAAGGAAAAGAAGAGGAAATCAAATTAAGAAAGGAATATTAGATCCTCTTCAATGAAGTCAGCAATAAAGAATTTGACAAGAAACCAAGGGACTAGAGGAATCACAAGAAAAGAAGAAACACAAATCGAAAGAGGAACAAGTAGGACAGGAAGGATTTAACTGGGGGAATGGGAAGAAGATGCAGAACTTGGAAAATGAGAGGAAGAATAATGAAGAGGACCAAGATGAATGCAAAAGAAAGAAAAGAAAAGAAGGCAACTGATGAAGGAAAAGAAGAGGAAATAAAATGAAGAATGGAACATTAGATCCTCTCAGCTATACAAAATTTGACGAAAAACAAAGGGCGTGCAAAGAGTCACAAGAATAACAGGAGAAACGGGAAACAATTCAGAACAGTAAAAAACACAAGGAAGAGAGTGGAACAATAAAGAGGCAAAGATGAATGCCAAGGAAAGAAAGGAAAATGAGTCGGTCAAAAGCAAAGAAGAGAACATCAAATGAAGAATGGAATATCATAACCTCTTCCATATAGTCAGCTACTCAGAATATTGACTAAAAACCAAGGAGACGGAACAATGGAAAGACCAATAGTTAAAGAGAAACGCAATTCAACAGAAATACAAACATGAGTGGGAGGATTTTACAGGAGGAATGGAGAGAGTTAGAGAAGATGCAGAAATTCGGAAAAGTAAAATAAAGAGGATAAAGGTGAATGTAAAAGAAAGACAAGGGTGACAACCAGAAGAAGGTAAAGAAGAGGAAATTGAAACGAATGACTCGCTCCATTTACTTATAAATTATTTTTAAAATTAAAAAAATCGATAATAAATTTAAATATTAGATATTTCAAATTAAAAAATACAAGGTGATTAATGTTGAAACTAATAGGATGTGCCATGGACAACAAATTGAGAAGCAACTTTGTGGGTTTCTATATTTAATTTTGTATCAATTTACTTGGAGAAATTTTGGGTATAGGTCGCTGAAATAAGGATAGACCAAAGAACATAAGACATAAGCATGATTGTTGCTTTAGTTCCTAACTCAAATTGTGATATTTCTGATTAGTTCTTCACTAGAAGTAAATATCAGATCCTACTCAATATAGTTAGCAACTTGGAAATTGACAAAAAATTAGGTGATAAGAGACAATTACAAGAATAAGAGGAAGTAGAGAATGAATCAAAAAAAGAAAAAAAAAGTCGAAAGTGGTAGGAATGGATAGAAGATGCTGAAATTCTGAAAAGAAGTGCAACTCCAAGAAGGATAATAAGAGGAACAAATTAAAAATGGAATATTAGGTCCTTCTCAATAGGGTCATCTATACAGGATTTGGTAAAAAAACTATGTGATAGAGGCAAATGCAAGAAAAAAAGGGAAAACAGAAAGCAACTCAGAATAGTAACAAGCACGGAAAAGAGAGTGAAACAATAAAGAGGGCAAAGATGAATTCAAAAGAAAGAAAGGGAAAGGAGTCAATTAAAGAAGGAAAATAAGAGAATATCTAATGAATAATGGCAAGGAGACCGAAACAATCGCAAGAAGAAGAGGAACAAACACGAGCAAGAGGATTTTACGGGAGGAAATGAGAGAAGTTACAGAGATTCGGAAAAAGTGAGAAACAATAAAGAGGATAAAGATGAATGCAAAAGAAAGAAAGACAAAGAAGGTCGAAGCAACTTAAACTTAAGAAGGAAAAGAAGAGGAAACCAAATTAAGAAAGGAATATTAGATCCTCTTCAATGAAGTCAACAATAAAGAATTTGGCAAGAAACCAAGGGACAGGAGGAATCACAAGAAAAGAGGAAAAGAGAACATCAATACAGAATAGAAAAAACATGAAAAAATGGAACAGTAAGAAGGGAAGAGATGAATGCAAAAGATACAAAGGCAAAGGTGGCAACTCGAAGAAGGAAAAAAAGATAAAGAAATTCAAATGAAGAATGGAGTATTGGTTCCCCTTAATGGAGTCAGCCATATAGAATTTAACAAAAAACCAAGGGGATAGAGGCAATCACAAGAATAAGAGGAAAAAGAGAAGCAATTCATAATAGTAACAAACACTGAAGAACGAATGGGACAATAGAGAGGACAAATGTGAATGCAAAAGGAAGAAAGGAAAAGGAGTAGATTCGAAAGAAATGAAGATAATATTAAATCGCAAATGATTTATCAGCTCCTTCCCAATAGAGTCGGATACTCAGAAATTGATAAAAACCAAGGAGTTAGAGACAATCACAAAGGAGTCGACTCGAAGTAAATGAAGAAGAATATGAAATGGCGAATGATTTATCCGCTCCTTCCCAATAGAGTTTGATACTAAGAAATTGACAAAAAACCAAGGAGATAGAGACAATCGCAGAAACAATAGGCAAAAAGTGAAAAGGAATTTTAAAAGATAAAAAAAACTAGGAGGATTTTACGGAAGGAATAGAAAGGAATTGCAGAGAGTTGGAAATAGAGCTAGAAAAATAAATAAAGAGGACAAAGATAAATGCCAATGAAAGAAAGGGCAGAGGAGGTAATTAGAAGAAGAAAATGAAAAGGCCGAATATTATATCCATCTTACTTGGGTCGGGTTATATAGAGTTTGACAAAAAATCCAAGGGATAGAGGCAATCGCAAGAATAAGAAGAAAGGAGAATAGCAATTCAGAATAGTAACAAACACGAAAAACTGAGTGGAACAATAAAGATGATAAAGATTAATGACAAAGAAAGACAGAAGTTAACTAGAAAAAGGAAATGAAGAGAATATCAGATGTTGACTGAAATATCAAATGCTCTTCAATAGAGTCAGATACAAAGAACATAACAAAAACCAAGGAAATAGGGACAATCGCAAGAACTAGAGGCAAGAACTGAAAAACAATTCAAAAGGAACAAATATGAGCGGAATGATTTTACGGGAGGAATAGAGAGAAATTGCGGAGACTTGAAAACGAGATTGAGAAAAATAAAGAGGACAAAGATGAATGCAAAAGAAAAAAGGGCAAAGGAGGAAACTAGAAGAAGTATAAGAAGAGGGAACATAGTGGAGCAATAAAGAGGGGAAAGATAATCCAAAAGAAAGTAAAATGAGGCAACTCGACAAAGGAAAAGAATAGGAAACAAAATGTAGAATGGAATATTAGGTCCTCTTCAATGAGATCAACTACTCAGAAATTGACAAAGAAACAGGAAGATAAAGACAACCGCAAGAACAAGAGGAAAAGAAGAAACACAAATCAAAAAGAGGAACAAGTAGGGTGGGAGGATTTTACGGGGGGAATGGGAAGAAGATGGAGAAATTCGGAAAAAGAGAGGAAGAACAATAAAGAGGACCAAGATGAATGCAAAAAAAAAAAAAGTAAAGAAGGCAACTGATGAAGGAAAAAAAGAGGAAATAAAATGAAGAATGGAACATTACATCCTCTAAATGGAGTCAACTATACAAAATTTGAAAAAAAAACAAAGGGCGTGGAAGGAGTCGCAAGAATAAGAAAAGAAACGGGAAACTATTCAGAACAGTAAAAACACAAGGAAGAGAGTGGAACAATAAAGAGGGAAAAGATGAATGCCCAGGAAAGAAAGGAAAATGGGTCGGTCAAAAGGAAAAGAAGAGAACATCAAATGAAGAATGGAATATCATAACATCTTCCATATTTTTGTGACTCTTCAATGTGGTTAGCTACTCAGAAATTGACAAAGAAACAAGAAGATAAAGACAACCGCAAGAACAAGAGGAAAGGAAGAAACACAAATCAAAAGAGGAACAAGTAGGAGTGGGAGGACGGGGGAATGGAAAGAAGATGCAGAAATTCGGAAAAAGAGAGGAAGGACAATAAAGAGGACCAAGATGAATGCAAAAGAAAGAAAAGCAAAGAGGCAACTGATGAAGGAAAAGAAAATGAAATAAACTGAAGAATGGAACATTACATCCTCTAAATGGAGTCAAATATACAAAATTTGACAAATAACAAAGGGCGTGGAAGGAGTCAAAAGAATAAGAGAAGAAACGGGAAACTATTCAGAACAGTAAAAACACAAGGACGAGAGTGGAACAACAAAGAGGGCAAAGATGAATGCCCAGGAAAGAAAGGAAAATGGGTCGGTCAAAAGGAAAAGAAGAGAACATCAAATGAAGAATGGAATATCAGAACAACTACCATATTGTTGCGACTCTTGAATGAGGTCAGCTACTCAGAAATTGACTAAGAAACAAAATGATAACGACAACCGCAAGAACAAGAGGAAATGAAGAAACACAAATCAAAAGAGGAACAAGTAGGAGTGGGAGGATTTTACGGGGGGAATGGGAAGAAGATGCAGAAATTCGGGAAAAGAGAGGAAGAACAATAAAAAGGACCAAGATGAATGCAAAAGAAAGAAAAGCAAGGGAGGCAACTGATGAAGGAAAAGAAGAGGGAATAAAGTGAAGAATTGAACATTAGATCCTCTAAATGGAGTTAGCTATACAAAATTTGACAGAAAATAAAGGGCGTGGAAGGAGTCACAAGAATAAGAGGAGAAACGGGAAACTATTCAGAACAGTAAGAACACAAGGAAGACAGTGGAAGAATAAAGAGGCAAAGATAATGCCCAGGAAAGAAAGGAAAATGGGTCGGTCAAAAGGAGAAGAAGAGAACATCAAATAAAAAATGGAATATCAGAACAACTTCCATATTTTTGTGACTCTTGAATGAGGTCAGCTACTCAGAAATTGACAAAGAAACAAGAAGATAACGACAACCGCAAGAACAGGGGGAAAGGAAGAAACACAAATCAAAAGAGGAACAAGTAGGAGTGGGTACGGGGGGAATGGGAAGAAGCAGAAATTCGGGAAAAGAGAGGAAGAACAATAAAGAAGACCAAGATGAATGCAAAAGAAAGAAAAGCAAGGAAGGCAACTGACGAAGGAAATGAAGAGGGAATAAATTGAAGAATGGAACATTAGATCCTCTAAATGGAGTCGGCTATACAAAATTTGACAAAAAAACAAAGGGCGTGGAAGGAGTCACAAGAATAAGAGGAGAAACAAGAAACTATTCAGAATAATAAAAACACAAGGAAGAGAGTGGAAGAATAAAGAGGCAAAGATGAATGCCCAGGAAAGAAAGGAAAATGGGTCGGTCAAAAGGAAAAGAAGAGAACATTAAATGAAGAATGGAATATCAGAACTTCCATATTTTTGAGACTCTTGAATGAGGTCAGCTACTCAGAAATTGACAAAGAAACAAGAAGATAATGACAACCGCAAGAACAAGAGGAAAGGAAGAAACACAAATCAAAAGAGGAATGAGTAGGAGTGGGAGGATTTTACGGGGGGAATGGGATGAAGATGCAGAAATTCGGGAAAAGAGAGGAAGAACAATTAAGAGGACCAAGATGAATGCAAAAGAAAGAAAAGCAACGAAGGCAACTGATGAAGGAAAAGAAGAGGGAATAAAATGAAGAATGGAGCATTAGATTCTCTAAATGGAGTCGGGTATAAAAAATTTGACATAAAACAAAGGGCGTGGAAGGAGTCGCAAGAGTAAGATGAGAAACGGGAAACTACTCAGAACAGTAAAAACACAAAGAAGAGAGTGGAACAATAATGAGGCAAAGATGAACGCCCAGGAAAGAAAGGAAAATGGGTCGGTCCAAAGGAAAAGAAGAGAACATCAAATGAAGAATGGAACATCAGAACATCTTCCATATTTTTGTGACTCTTCAATGAGGTCAGCTACTCAGAAATTGACAAACAAACAAGAAGATAAAGACAACCGCAAGAACAAGAGGAAAGGAAGAAACACAAATCAAAAGAGGAACAAGTAGGAGTGGGAGGATTTTACGGGGGGAATGGGAAGAAGATGCAGAAATTCGAAAAAAGAGAGGAAGAACAATAAAGAGGACCAAGATGAATGCAAAAGAAAGAAAAGCAAAGAAGGCAACTGATGAAGGAAAAGAAGAGGAAATAAAATGAAGAATGGAACATTAGATCCTCCAAATGGAGTCGGCTATAAAAAATTTGACAAAAAACAAAAGGCATGGAAGGAGTCACAAGAATAAGAGGAGAAACTGGAAACAATTCTGAACAGGAAAAAACACAAGGAAGTGAGTGGAACAATAAAGAGGGCAAAGATGAATGCCAAGGAAAGAAAGGAAAATGAGCCAGTCAAAAGGAAAGGAAGAGAACATCAAATGAAGAATGGAATATCAGAACCTCTTCCATATAGTCAGCTACTCAGAATATTGACTAAAAATTGACACGGAACAATGGCAAGACCAAGAGTTAAAGAGAAACGCAATTCAACAGAAATACAAACATGAGTGGGAGAATTTTACAGTAGGAACGGAGAGAATCAAAGAAGATGCAGAAATTCGGAAGGAGAGCGAGAAAAATAAAGAGGACGGGTGAATGCAAAAGAAAGACGAGGGTGACAACCTGAAGAAGATTAAGAAGAGAAAATTGTAACGAATGAAATATTAGATACTCCCAATGGAGTTAGCTATATTCAACTATACATAGTAGAGCATAGACATCTCAAACTGCACTTCTAGTGAAGAACTAATCAGAAATATCACCATTTGCATTAGTAACTAAAGCAGCAGCCATGCTTTTGTCTCATGTTCTTTGGTCTATCCTTATTTCAGCGACCTATACCCAAATTTCTCCAAGTAAATTGATATAGAATTAAATAAAAAAATCCACAAAGTTGCTTCTCAATTTGTTGTCCATGGCGCATCCTATTAGTTTCAACATTAATCACCTTTTCGTATAGAACTTTAAATAAGCCAAAATCACAAAATACAAGCCGAAACTATAAATCTCAAGGAGATTTGCAGTTACCATATCAATTAAAGCAACATAGATGAAGAATCCAACGACAATAAAAGCAGCATGCAACAACAGACCAACATGAAAATAAACTAAATACGTTTCAAAACTTAGAAAAGAAAAGGGCAATAGACATACATGGTTGCAGACCACGCCGGAAATCCTGTGCCTTCGGTAAGTACCAAGATCGCCGACCTTTCACTTCCACCGCAGCTGCTGCTTTATTGGCACTTTTTCTCCGTCTCGGAGCTGTATGCTACTGCACAAACCAAGACATCTCATGCATTAGAAGAAAGGCAAAGTAGTCAATAGAAGAAGGAAAAGAAGAGTATATCAAATGAAGAATGAAATATCAGATCCTTCTCAATAGAATTACCTACTCAGATATTGACAAAAAACCAAGGAGAGAGAACAATCGCAAGAACAAAGAAAAACAGAGAAGCTATTAATTTGAGAGACAAACATGGGTGGGTGGGAGGATTTTACAAGAGAAATGGAGAGAGTTGCATAAATTTGCTCTACCTTATTCTAAGCATATAAAATACGGTCTGTCAATGGCCTGAAAGAGAGCATAAGGACCTTCAAGAAAAAGAGGGGATCATATTCCTGATTTCAGGAAGGTTTATCAGCATTTCTGCAGTCATACTGGTCGGAGAGCAGTGAATGAAGGGATGAGATCGATTATAGTTAACGGAAGCATGACATCTTCAACAACATGGTACTCACTTGTGTATACAGAGCGGGGAGAAGGATAAGGTGTGTCAACTGACTTTTGGGAGTGGATTCAAGTGTAATAGTTTGTTTGGAAGCGTTCCAAGTGCCTGAATTGCATTACTATTGTTGTAATAGTCTGGCCTAGTTGTTTGGGATATGTAATTACAAAATAACATGAACATGTATGCTCTCATCTAAAAATGTAGCACTATGAAACATAAACCATCAGGTTTGAAATTTAAAAACAATTACACATTACACAAACAAAAAAAGAATATAGTTTTAGATTTCATAACAAATGCTTCAAACCAGATATGCATTCCGATCGAACTGAGGAAATGTTTAACTTCCTTTCCTTTTGGAATGTGACAAACTGATCTACTAAATATCAGCATGTTTATCAGAAGGAATTGGCAAAAATATTTGAAGTTACTCAAACCATCATATTCTTTTCAATTGGCTAAAATAGTTTTAAGTTTCATAAATCATTATATTCCCTTCTAATCACATGAAAGTTTGATTAACCA
Organism: Stenogyne calaminthoides; assembly: GCA_037126765.1. NCBI lineage: Eukaryota > Viridiplantae > Streptophyta > Magnoliopsida > Lamiales > Lamiaceae > Stenogyne > Stenogyne calaminthoides. The sequence continues at coordinate 4,956,824 of JBBCBC010000006.1, forward strand.
TTAGCCAGCGGGAAAACATATCTGAAGGATGTCGTGCTAGTCGACATGGAAATGAGGAAAAACACAAACATCAAGCTATAAGCAGAAAACTAACCAAGATTCTTCTTGCCTCGATTCTTCATTTCTGACCTGAAAAAAATCAGATGGAATCAAGATACATATAAATATATATAGTGATGTGATAAAATTTAAGATACCTTTAGTAATATTTCAGTTCAATTTTTGTCAATTAGGTTTACTTCAACAATATATATATATATATATATACATACATACATACCTGCATATCTAAGAAAATAAAAGGAACTCGTGTATATCAGCATAAAGCAGCAATTTTGCGTAAGAGATCCACTACATTCCTGTCTACACCACCAGTAGCTCCAACCACAAAAAATATCCCAGAAGTCTTCATTGCTGTCACTGCTTCGCTTGGTGAGAAACCATGACTTTTTAAATCAGAAATACAAAAAACTTCAAATATAACAGAAGATTGCCAGGCCAAATAGCATATAACATCATATCCAAAATAATCAAGGAACAAGCAGGAAGAATGAGGTTCAATGTCATAGCTGTGAATTGAGAAAACATGTTTCTTGTTTACTCTGAACAACCTAATATGCAGTTTGCAACCTTAGGGCTCAATAATTTTCTAGATTGTGTCAGTAGTAAATACATGCTCAACATCATTAAAACAGAAACATACGAAGATACATGCTCAACATCATGCTCAACGCCTTTTCTTTTTCTCTTTTACTTATTTGGAGTTTGGGGTGGGTTTGGAGAGAGAACCTTGATGACGAAACTGTCAAAGTCATCCACAAAATCACCATAATACAAAAAAGGGAAGTGGGGGAACAGAAAGAACACAATTAGTCTGGACTTAATATCGTTTTTCCTTCTAGTTGAAAACAAACAAAACCAAACTAAATATGGTACCAACAGAGAATATAGAAATTTGTCATAATGAGAGACTTAGATACCCCCTGTACCTCCCCAATAGACCTTCCAAGAATAGATCCCAAACATAACGTCAAACTGCAGTAGGAGACGAGGTGAGTATTAAGGGTGTGGAGCCACAAACAGCATACAATAAAACTATGAAGAAACAAAGAGCAGCGCCATGTAACTTCTTCTCAAAAGGTAAAATGTAAGGTTTTTCAACTTCTGATAATTGAAACAAAAGAGAAAGCACTGACTTTCTCATTCATTGACAAGCAAAAAATAAGAAATCAAAATCATCTTAAGAGAGCACAAAACATGATATTTCACAGCAAGCACTAACCTCATTTTGTAGAATCACATCTTCTCTGTGGGGGGGTAGTGCTCAGCATCCATTTATGCAACCTTCAAATAAACAAAACAAATATTATAAATCTTATCAGTATAAAACTTTAATTTTTCAAAGAGAATAATCTTTGTAAAGGAAAACAGTGCCAGAGAAGAACAAAGCTGATAAAAAAAAAAAAACTGATACAGAAGTAATTTTACTGGACATGTCAAATTATCAAGTTAGAAACTGGAGTTGCCCTGTTGGCAAAACACCAAACTCCTAATGTTTCCTTTCAGAAAACCACAACCACAGTATAGAAACTCACGTCATTCCTAAATATATTATCCCACCCTCATCCAGTTTCAGATCCTGCAGCAAACCATCAAACAAAATTAAAATAAGAAATGAGATTAATAAGCATAAACAAGATACTAATTGTGTTTTCTGCACAAAAAGTAAATTACATAAAGATGCAGACAAAAATATGGGATTCTCAAACCAAAAAATAAAATAAAAAAACAATCGATATTTGCAGAATGAAATTCTCACTGCCTTGAAAATATGGTGCAGACTATTGTATTGCAACTGCGAGACAACTTGAAGGCAGATGGAAGGCAAATATCGAAGATCCCATTGAGCTGATGGGTCGAGAGTTGTAAGGCTGGTTTGATCGAACCCACATAGTCCCGATAGCGAGGACGCAAGCCTGAAATTATGAACAAATAAAATTTGAATATTACAGCATTGGATTAATAGTGGATTCAGCCCAGCCATTGGATTAATCCAAAGGAAATCAGAATTAGCTGAACTGGAAAACAGTTTCAGCAACTGCACATGCATTACAACATAAACTGTTTGCAACAACTATAAGGTTCTCTAAACTTATTAATAAGAAAACACTAATACACTGTTACACCCTGTAAAGGCAAAAGATTGACCAAGTACATAATGAATATTGTACCTTTTCATCCAAAATCCAATCAGGATGGCTGATGACCTTTTTCCTTTTGTCACGCTCCACAGGGTGGCTCATAACTTTGGCTCAAGGCTGTCTAATTGTGCATTTGTACCATGTCTGGATGTTTAGGGCTTTTCAAAACACAGGATTATTAGGTTAATAAACGATACAAAAAAAAAAAGGAGGTCTTAATTAAGAAAAAAACTTGAATTAACTTGAAAAAAAAAAAAATAAAAAATTTAGAGTTATAAAAATTAAAAAAATTAAAAATAACAGAGGCATTTGAGTTAAGAAAAAAACTCTTGGAAATAAAAAAAAGCACTAACTTATTCATTAGCAAGCTAAAATAAAAATCATCTTAAGAGAGCACAGAACATGATATTACACAGTATGCAGTATGCACTAACTCATTCTTCAGATCACATCTTTCTCTGTGAAGGTAGTACTCAGCTTCCATTTATAATGAATATTGATCAAGTATAATGAGTAGATTCAACACAACTTTTCATCCAAAATTTAGTCGAGATGCTGATGAACCCCCTCCTTTGTCACACTTCACATGGTGGCACATAGTTTTGGCTCAAGGCTGTCTAGTTGTATTACCATGTCGGGACGTTTAGGGCTTCTCAGAACACAGGATTACTGATGTACACCTTCAAAATAACACAAGAATTGGCAAAAAATAGTTAACAACTCAAATAATGATATTCACTTCAAATCACAAAAGTAGACTAACCATTAAAAGTAGGCGGAAAATTATATCTAAAGGATGTTATGCCAGTTAACATGGAAATGAGAAAAAAAACACAAAAATCAAGCTAAAAGGCAGAAAACTCACCAATTCAACATCCTGATCAATCATTCTTCTTGCCCGTCTCTTCATTTCTGACATGAAAAAAATGTCAGTGTAACTGGAATTAAGATATATGATAAAAGTCAAGATATCTTTATTCTGTTTTTTCAGTTAATAACTGTCACTTTTGGCGTACTTCATTAATAAGCAAATCTGCATTACTAAGAAAGTGAGCATCTTAATTTTTATAAGTTCAAGAACAAACACAAATATTTAATCCATGAAAATGTAGAATGATCAATCAGTGGTTAGAAACATGACAATCAGAGGTGGTGAATGAAGAACGCAGATCATGGATTAAAGAACAGTTGAATACAGTTGGTAATGTAGGGGGTGTTAAAAAACAAAGAATGAGTTTTGGGCTCCCAAAAATGTAGTTATTGATTCAGTCAAATTGGGCCAACAGTGGGAAGCTAGCTAAAGACAGAAACAGCCCTGGCTGTACTAATGGAAATGACCAACAATGTCTAATAGATGAGTTGGAACCAGGAAAAAGATTGTAAAATCAGATCCTCCAGCTACTCAGAAATTGATAATAATCCAAGAGGATAGAGGCAATTGCAAGCACAAGAGTGAAGAGAGGGAAACAATTCAAAAGGATGAACAAACAATGAACGCAGACCGTGGACTAACATTGACTTTTTGGCCGAACTCAAGGAATTATGAAGTGTCTCACCTCGAAGAAGGAAGAGAATAGAAAATGAATGAAGAGTGTAATATCATATCCCCTCAATGGAATCAGCTACTAAAAATTTGAAAGAGCAAAAAGGGGATGGAGGCAATCACAAGAATAAGAGCTAAAATAGAGAAGCAATTTGACAGAGTAACAAATAGGGAAAAAGAAAGTTGAACGGTAAAGAGGGAAAATGAATGCAAAGGAAAAAAGGCAAAGCAGACAACTCGAAAAAGGAAAAGAAGAGAATATCTACTGAAGAATGTAATATCAGATCCTCCTCAATAGGTCAGCTACTCGGAAATTGACTAAAAAGAAAGAAGATAGAGACAATCGCAATCGCAAGCACAAGAGTAAAAGGCGGAATTCAATTTAAAAGAGGAACAAACTGGAGTGGAAGATTTTATGGGAAGACTGGAGAGAAGATGCAGAGATTCGGGAAAAACACGAGGGAGAACAATGAAGAGGACAAATATGAATGCAGAAGAAGAAAAAAGGCAAAGGAGGCAACACATAGAAGGAAAAGAAGAGGAAATCAAATGAAGAATGGAATATCAGATACTCCTCAATGGATTCAGCTATACAGAGTTTGACAGAAAAACCGAGGGATAGAGGCAAACACAAGAATAAGATGAAAAGGAGGAAGAGAAGACATACAAATTAAAGGGAGAGTCTGATTCAACTAAATATCATAAAATATCCAACTAAAAGACTATCGACAACAAAAAAGCAAAGCAGATTCCGCAGGTTAATATTCTAAAAGAACTTTCAATATAAATTTTTAATATGTAATTGCCAGGAAATTGAATGTTTAAGCTTTAGGGTAAAATTTACAGCTCAGGAATAGGAAAACGCCACTAAAAACCAGAGTACACACTTTGACAAAAGAAAGTAACTGCAATTCATGCTAAAAGTATGTATCAAAAAACAGGAATATAAGTTAAATTAGGACTTACATAGGTAAGCTACACGAGGATTTATGGCCTCAACCTCATTGGCAACACGGAGAATTGGTGCAATCTCAACTAAAGATGATGGCACCACCTCACTGTCCATCATTGACTCCCCTACATTACCGACGGTCAGAGTCCATAAAATCCGCCTTTTATGCCGTAGATCAGACCCCTTCTCTGATAAGCTATTTTAACCTTAAACCTGCTTCAATTGGCCTGTAAAAAGAACCTAAAACACAAAAAATCAGTGAAAGACATGGAAAGTTACAAAAAAAGAGTTCATAGTAAAAAATCAGTGAAAATCTTGAAATTCAATGAGACGTTTAAAGGACCCTTTTCTTGATTCATATAACAGAGGACTCGTAGCAAAACTTTCACACAGTTTCACTAATTGAAGCATCAGGACATGAAATATTAAAACTGAAAGATTCTCCTTCGGAGGATATAAATAACCAAGAAAACTCAGTATTGAGAGTCAACACTAGTAGTCAACTTGAAGAATCAAGAAGTGCCATCAATTTCTTGAATACCAAGAACCCCCATTACCGCAGATTCTCCAAACTTTATCTTGCAGTCAAAATCAGTCGGCAAGTTTCTTGAAATTCTTGAAAAATAGACTGCGATTCATAAACTTACATACCTTAACAAATTAAACCCATGTAATCAAGCCCCGTCGAGTCGAGTTCACTGTGTATCACGTTCAATTCTTGACCTAGCAATTCAAGAAAACAAAACCTTAAAACATAACGGAGACAAAATTCTTTTTCAGTAATAGTAAATACAAAAGATAAAAAGAAACGCCAAGAAATCAAGTACCTTTCTTATAGTGAATGAAACCGAAACTAGAATCAAACCCACTAAGTCGATTCTTGACATCAACAGGAAATCGTTACTGAAAAACGAGAGAAACTTGTAGGAGAATAATTAGTGATTACTTATCTTTGTTTTGTATAAGGAGAGTAAAATTTAGTATTGGCGGTGGAATTAAACGCGGGTCACGACAACGTATATAATAAATTAAATGTTTGTGGCGGTGGAATTAAACGCGGGTCTGTCTTTTTTCTTTCCTTTTTTCCCTTTTATTTATTGGGAGATTTGTATTTATCTAGATTTTTTAAATTTGAACTAAGAATATATTTCAATTTTGTAAAATTCAAAACGATTCCAGCGTTAGTATGAGGGAAAAATAAATAGATACAGATATAGTGTTTCTCTCCCTTCCTAATAATTTTTTTTTTAGAAATGTATCTTTTTATTTTTATTATTTTTAAGTATGTATTTTTATTAAGACTAAGAAGTAAAGTAAAAATAAATAGGACAAAATATATTATTTTAATTACAAAAAGAATAATAGAATAAATATTCGTCAAACTTTTTGAATAAACATATAAAATAGGAAAAAATCGAAGCTTAAGATATTTAATCTAATCTATAACTATATAAAAATAGGGTGGAGATTGAATTAATTAAAGAAATTAATTAAATGAGGGTGAAGATCTTGTAGTGCGCCACATAAACGGTGAACATATAAATTTATGTCCACATATTGACATATGATCAAATTGGTTTTTAAAAAAAAATAGTAACATTTCAAAATAACAACCGATAGTTTAGGGTTGTGTTGCATGGGTGCGGGTGCGTGAGTGCGGGGGCGACGCGATACGGATACGAGGATACGAATTTTTGAAAAAATCAGGGTGCGATTCGGCAAGGATACGTCTACTTATTTATTATTTTATTATATATAATACCTGTAAAATATATAAAAATAACAATCCATATACCATCATCAATCCAACATATAAGCATAATAAAGTTTTCAATCCAATTAAAAATTTAAAACAAGTCACATCTTCTGTTCGTGACTTGGGGTTGAAAAGGTAAGTAAAATAATTAATATTTTATATTAAAAGTTTTTTTTTTCTTATTTTAAATTTTGTACAGACGCACCGGATTCGCACCCAAACGCACCCGATTTGCGTATTCCTTTTTTTTTTCAAAATTCACCACGTGGCGCACTGGGTGCGAATCCCACGCGAATCGCACCTGTACCCGCGGAGTATCCAATACTGTATTTTAGTATTTTTTGGAGAATTCGTGCATTACAGGATTAGGGTCTTTTGATTCATTACATGCCTACAAATTATAATGTCCAAAAATTCCCAATTAATGCTCATATTGATCGGCCCAAATAGATCTTGGCCCAATAAGACTTTTCCTCTTGATTGGGGTTTGCCCCAGGTCCACTTAATGGTGGATCAGCAAAAATGTGGTGTATATATATTTGATAATTTTCCAATTCTTTTTTGTCAGAGAAATAAAGTTTAGAACTTCGGCCCAACCTCTAATAAACTATTTACCCCCGATTGGTAAGCTTCAAAGGAATCTCTTAAATATTAGTCTCAAGGCTATTTTAAAGAGTATAAATGCTATAAAATTGATTGGTAGAAACCTCTAAAAAAGATGTGTTAAAAATAATATGTTGATTGGTAGGAACCTTTAAAAGTTTTATAAATTTTGTATGTTGATTGGTAATCAACATAAAAGGGGATATTAACTTAAAATGACTCATTTACCCTTCATATCTTTAACTAAAAAACACTATATATAACAAAAAAAATTTATTTTTGGGTATAACAAATTTATTTTATTTTTGGGTGTCTCATTTCTCATTTTTATGGACCCCTATATGTCAAATGTTTTTCATTAAAATTAAATATAAAAAGAATATTTATTAGACATGAACATAAATTGGTTAGACGGGTTTCAAATGGGTCGAGTCCTACAATAAAATGAATTTCATGGTAGGATAAGTATTGAAATTGGCATGATTTTCGTGTACGGAGGGAGTATTTATTTGAAAAGAATAGATGTAATAAAATAAAATATGTTGATGATTAATTTATTTGGATTTACAAAGTAAAAAAAAAAATTAATTGGTCTTTTTTTTCATTAATTGTCACAATACTGAAGATAAACGGGTCCGGTCTATAGCGAGACGAAACAATGTATCATGTGCTCGGTGGTAGAATTAACTATTGTAATTAGTTATTTTAAAAAACTATTGTAATTGATTACTTAATAAAAAAAAAACATATGAGGAAGACTTTTCTGCTTTAAACGAAAACACTATATGATAAATTTATATTACTAATTTATAATATTATGATTTTTTTTTAGAGGATTTATAATATTATGAATAATATTTAGATATGTATTGATTATATAGTATATCATACTGTAACGAATTAATGGAAGAGATATATATTAATTAATAATATATGAATATATATTAATGATATAGTATATATCCAAGTCTAACGATGAAAAATGTATTAATGTAGCATAATATATAAAAAGCAATTATGTAGAATTTATTATATATAAATGAAGAATAGATTTCCGGTGAAATTGTGAACCTTGTTATGATATTTTAACTATTATATTTATAAATTAATATTATTACATTAAATATTATATGTATCAATTTATAAATGTAACAATACTAATTTCATAATATGTACAATATGTTTTCGGACTTCCCAAACGTTTGGTACTAGTGGAAAATTGGAAATATTATTTACACTTATAAATAAAAAACAATTCCGTTTATTTAATGTATTATAATTTGATTCAATAACCAACGAGTGAGTCAGGAAATCAGGTGCATATTTGTGCGTCCAAGCACCTAATACAAGACCTCTCCATAACGAACATATCTACTGAATCGTATATATGGTATTTACAGCTATTCATATATATACAAATATCAAATCAATATATTTACATATATGATATATCGAATGAAATTCATCCGTTAATTAAAAAGAAAAATCCACTGACAGAGGATTTCAATTTCTATAAATTCTTGAGAGAATTAAGCAATGCAAAAATCTTTGTTGGATTATTAAAAGCACATGTAGCATGCGTACGATAGAGAGATATGAAGAAAATGCATAGCAATGCGTTGAGAAAGAGGCGTGATTGTCTGTTCAAAAAAGCACGTGAACTTGGAATTCTTTGTGGTGCTGACGTTGCACTTATTAATTTAACTGCACGTGGAAAAATCAATGAATATGCCACTTCCAAGTACTTTTAATTCCGTCTTTATCTATTTATTTTTCTTCCCAATTTATTCGCTTGTTCTTGATTTTTAATATGTCTCTTTTTCTGTTAAAAAAAATTGTCTATTTTTTTTGCGAATTCATCAAAGGCAAAGTTTTCATTAACAAATACTTTTTCCTAGTATTGCCTACGTGTATTGTCAAAATACATGGAGAATATTTACCTTCAAAAGTGTTAGGGTGTTAATTTTTTTATTTTTTTTTTGAAGATTTCAAGTAACGAGTTAGCTGATATCATAATTTTCTGTTTTTCCAGTCTTGAATACTAGATTTTTGTATATATAATACAATTAATTTTCACATAGCACCTTTTTTTTGTTATACTCTTATTTTATTATCAAATTGAAGATTGATTCTTACAATGCACGTAGTAGAAATACATTGGAATGAAAACGAAGAGACCTTAAAAGATTGGTATTCAATTGTTTTGGATCGGTTTCAATAGTATATTTTTTTTCTATCCTGAATTTTGAATACTCCACAAATTATACAGATAATTGTAGTATTTAATAATCGGCATATTTCATACTCCGTATAGTAATTCTTGTTATTTAATATAGGAGTATATTAGTTAACTCGATTGTTTTTTAGATGAAATAATAAGAAACAAAAATCTATTAACCTAGCTCATAAAAGGTTTATGAATTATGGTAAATTCAATAATACTGTATAACGTATAAAGTTATACCTTTCGATGTTCATAGTATCACTAGTTAGTTATTTTGTATAGAAAATAATAAATACAATCGAACATTCTTTTAAATAATAATATTTGTATACTAAAATATGATACTTCAAATACTAAAAATGTATTAATATATTTTTTTGAATGAAGAACATATGAACCTGATTTATTGCATTTTAAGATAAATTCCTATGTTAATTTTTGTTACTACAGCATGAGGAGAATACTTACAAGATTCAACATGTACTTAAAGACTAAAGATCGTCCTACACTGTCGTTCCTGCCACAGGTATGCGTATCAATTACATAATTCACTATCCACTGCTTGTTTCAGTATTCTTTACCGACGTATAATAGTGTCTAGTTGAACGATCATAATTGCAGTATATTTTTTAAGTTCTTTTATGCGCACTTTACCTTTGCTAGTTTATATATGGGGATATAATTTTTTAGGACAACATTATATTTTTTTTGAGCTTGAGGTGGATGAGGCAAATCCGGATGGGGGAAAAAGGTGGATGGGGGAAATTATGTGAATAGTAATATCTTTTATGTTTTGGGTTGAATGTAGTAAGGATGGATTAAGTTTTATGTCAAATCAATATTTTCTAATTATGATGATATATTATTTTATTATTGTTAGTTAGTATGATAATGATTGTATGAAAGAAAAGTGTAAGAAAAGTAGAAGAAATAATGAATTGTAAAAAAACTATGAGAGATAATAAGTTGGTGTAAGAAAAGTAGTGATGTGAAAATTTTAGAGTATAAATATATTATAGGGGTGAATGTGTATTTGAATGGAGGATGAGATGTGAAAATTCGAAAAGTGGACGGGACGGGACTGAAAACAAACACCACCTTATAGATGGGTGTCAAATTGACGGACTCAGACAAATAAAGAGAATGCCATATGACATGATTGAATCGTCAGAAAGAGATTGACATTAAAAAATCACGTTAAAATCAAATGAGAAAAAAAAATCCAAAAACATCAATTTTGTCCTGCAATTAATAGACTTGAAAAATTTGTCCTTATTTAAGAGCCTTGAAGCATAATGTCCTAACCTTGATCCCTACTATACGCCCTGTCCTAAAAAAACAATATTCATGTTATGTGCATACAACGTACATATACATGTGTACACTACGAAACTACTCGTATAACTAGAAAATTGAGGATATATGGTTTCTTTTTTGTGGATAAAACGAAAAGCAGGAACTCGAGGAACAGGCGACTGAGGAGGCTGATGGCACTCTCAGACTGGACGAGCAAGAGTCGAAATCAAACCAACAGTATGATTTTTTTTTTGTATTCTTTTGATGGGCAAATTCTTGTTTATACCAGTCTTGTACATTTAAATAGTATTAGTTGTTTTTCCACTGAAAATTTGAACGTATGCACTAACTCTTGTTATCTGAGATATGAAGTTTGTGAAATTTTTATGGTATATTTTCAAATTGGTTATGATATGCAGAAAACTGGTGGGCAAAGATCTGAGAGAAATGAGCTCACAAGAGAGGCTTATGCTTCATCAACGATTAAAGGAAGGGATAGTGCACATAAAAAACAGGAAGGTCTAAACATTTTAAAAAGTTGTTTAATTAGATAATCTGGAGATTGTTGCATTTTGTGTTTCTTTAACAGCATGTTGTGATTTTCAGAATCAGTTGATGAAGGAACAAACAGAAGAGTTGAAACTGCAGAAAGGATATGACCAAAGCTCAGTTCCTTCTACCAGCCAAGCATTGCCCCTTGCTGGAAAAAAAACAAATATAAGCAGGGCTGGAGATAGTGAATATGTTGCATCCACCAGTTTTTGCCAAGCAGAAGAAAATGATGAACACTTGTTGGACACCACACTTTCACTTGTTTGTTCCTTGAAACATCCTTCTTTACATTGAATCTTTCTTCCTAATCTTTTTCGAAAACTTACGACAATTTTTGTTGTGTTTTGTCCAGGGACCTACCTGGGGACAACGCCCTAGAGGCTGAAGCAGTGGGGAGATGATCTTGCACACCAGTTGCAATGTACAACTGTTGTGTATTTTTAAACAGTATTAGTTATTTTCACTGAACAGTATTAATGGTTTTCATTAAACAATATTAGTTAGTTTTTTTCCTTCACAAAATTAGCTTTTTTTGTTGAACATTCTTAATTGTTTTTCTGAACAGTATTAGTTATTTTCACTAAACAATATTAATTGTGCACCTGCAATTGGCGCACACAAGTGTTACTCTTATCTTGATTATTTATGAATTATTGAGACCTACTTTTCTTTTTAGCTATATTCAGCACAGTAGATGGAAATGCAGGTTTATGTTTTGTGTTTCTCTATAATAAGACCATTCTTTACAGCACTGCATCTTCATTACTTATTCGCCTTCGGTTCAGTTTTAAACAACTTTCATTTAAATAATTAGAAACTTACAAGAAAATATCATTCACTTTCAAAGTACGACTGTTTTAATAAAATTGAGGCTACAACTTACTCATCAAGTTTATAAACTACATCTACACTTGAATTATATGTTAAATTGATTTTGGCAAACGTGTAATAGAATCCAGGCAATTTCACATATGTATGTATGTTCATATAATAAAAATCCAGTTCTTTCACTTAACCTAATTAAGTCTATAATTGTACAGTTTGCGGAAAATCTGCTTTTCTTACTTACAATCGTGAAGGGGACACGAATACGAGACATTAGTTAAATTGAAAAATGCTTCTATCATTAGATTGAACCTGGAACTTAAAAAAATCACAAGAAATGTTGAAACCAAACCCGAGTAATATGACTATGAATACTGTAGATTTCATCCGCCATATTTCTACATCAACAAATACATGTCATATGTTGATGAGAAATCCAAATTCAAAAGAAACATTAATTTCAGAAGACAAAATAAAATTAACTAATAGTACCATGATTCATAGCACAAAAACATAAGCAAAACTAACCTCTGGAATAAGCATCAGCAGCCACACTAAGCAACTAACTTATCCTCACGTTCTCACATCAAACGGATACCTCAGCTGAGTGTCAGGCCGTATTTTCACCATTTTTTAACGCAAAGAGAACATCAAACGGATACCTCAGCTGGGTTATTATTATTATTATTTTTCCTTAAAAATTGTTCTTTAAAAAAAATTTGTGTTTTTTTATAGAATATCTTCTCAAAATTTAACAAGATGTTATTTCTGTAGTCAGACGAATAAGGATCGATTACGTTGCATACATTGATGTTTGGAAATTAAAGTTAACAGTAATAATAATAATATTTTTTTTAAACTCTAAGGAATAGTTTTTGTAAGAAAATTATTTTCATTTTTTATTTTGGGTTTTGCAAAGTGTACTGTCCTCTAATAAAGTTATCTAGTAACTAATACTCCCATAATTTATTTTTAGATGTCATTTTGGAATTTTTAAGAGAATACTATTGGCTATAAAATTATTCACATAAAATTACATTTGTAGAAAATTTTAAATTATCATATTAAAGATACATATGAGATAAAGTGGAAAAAAAAAATACCAGAACAATATTTATTATACAAATATTTCAACAAACTAAATTGACATTTAAATAGAAATGAAGGGTGTATGTCCCAATTTGAAATCATAATAGCTGAATCATCAATATACAAGGACGGACGGACGTACGTTAGGGCCAAGGGGGTCACTGGACCCACTTGAATATATATATATATATGAATGATATAGAATACATTATTCGGTTTTTATGGAGCCAGGATTAATGAGGTGTCATAAATAAAAATTCATCATCCACATAATTAATTATACTTAAATAAATTATACAATATTTTATAATATACTATACCTTAAACCCTAAATTATGAACCATTTGGGTCGGGTGAACCATGAACCACTCGGGCCGGGTAAAAAATAATAATAATAAATTTAGTTTTTTTTTTCAGTTCAATTTTATTTTTTCAGTTCAGTTAAAAAAAAAAATTCCTGCGGACGGACCCAACTCAACTGAGACTGAACCCGCCCGAGTGGTTCATGGTTCACCCGACCGAATGGTTCATGATTTAGGGTTTAAAGTTTAGGTATAGTATATTATTAAACATTCTATAATTTATTTGAGTAGAATTAATTGTGATTTGATGAATGCCAAGATGACACCTCATTAATCCTGCTCAATTAAAAACCGTATATTTGGTTCTATATCACTACTATATATATATATTTATAATACATACTTACTTGAGACAGTTTCACAATGAGATGAAGCATAAATTGTGTATTAACGCTTTAATATTTTGATTAATTTCAACGTATGTCTTTTTTTCCCATATAAATTTTATTATTATCGTTTAGGTGAGGAAGAGATAGCGAAATAGAGAAATAGATATGTGTAATTCATATTTTAAAAATATATATAAATGTATTTGACTCCGTTAATATAAAGATATTTAGTTCAAATAATTTTTAAAAATATATAAAAAATTCAAAAGTGCTACACTATATTATAAATTGAGCCATCCTCGGTGAAATTCATGGGTCCGTCCCTGTCAATATATCTAATTTTTGAGAAAATCAATATTCTTAAAACCCACTGAATTTCAATTGTTGTACCGAAATTCTAATTTTATAATAGTAAAACGATATTCACATTAAGGCTCCATTTGGATGGATGAATTTGAAATTCATGGATTTCACACACAAATTATCACTCTTCAATGAATTTACAAATACTTAGGGTGTGTTTGGTTCACTGGACTTGATTGATTAGGTGTGATAGGATTAAGTGGGATTGAGTAAGATTTGATTGATTTGATTGGATTTGTTGAATCAATATATGCATTTGGATTGTAGGATTATATTGAGGGATTAGATGAGATACCTATTGAAATGTCATAAATACCCTTAAATTGAATTGAAACAACCACACTTCATTCTTGTGAATTTATTCAAACAATAGAAGGACAAATTTGTAATATTGCATTTGGAATATGCTCTATCCCACATTTCACATGAGATTGGCATATCCCTCCATGGAGGGATTTTGTACATTTTCTACCCGGGCTTGAAGTAGATCATGGACCCTCATCCCGCAAACCAAACGGTAGATTAGTTGGGATTAAAATCCTAATCATTGTCTATCCCGATCAATCCCGCGAACCAAACGGGGCCTTAGATGATAGAGGAGGGGACAGAGTGAAGGGGGAGAGAGAGGGAAGAAGGAGAGAGGATGAATTAATGACATGGTTTTGATGAGAATTTAAAATTCCTCAATTTAAACTAGACTCTCAAATCTAAGTATTTGTAAATTCATTGGAGAGTGATGATTTGTATATGAAATCCATGGATTTCAAATTCATCCATTCAAATGGAGCCTAAGGGTACATTGAGGGACTTGAAACAAAAAATCTGCAGTATTAAAGGAAATAAATGTAAGCAGACAACATAGATTAATCAATCATTGAGAAAAGACTAACCTTTTACTTCAAGGGCTTGTCTTAGATTTGAAACGAGACTAACATGGAAGAAAAAGGTGATCCAATTTCAACAATTCAGGTGAAACCTTTTCATTTTATGTAAAATCTTTGCAGATTAATCCATTGTATCAAATCAAACGTTATGTTACTTCTCATGAGCAATTTTTCCATATAGCATTAATTCATCGACCCCTTCTCTAAAAGGAAAAGCAATACATGATACTTATAAATATTTATAACACAACATGTAAGCAGAAAACATAGGACAATAAAACATAGAACGAAAAGACGGGATAAATGTTTATTTAGGCCTATAATTTAAGCGGGACCTTCTACGGTCAGGAAAACCTTCGTTATTCCTGACGTTAAAAATTTTCTAATTACCATTGGATTATTGATCCAACGAATGACATTCATTTTTTATGATTGCACTTCGCATTAGTGCGTTTGCACTTTGCTATATGCAATCGCCCTAGTAAAAAAATTAAAATAATAATGAAAAAAATATCAAATGACCAAATTTAATGTCCTACTTTTACCAAATTTAAAAAAAAAAAATATCCTTAAAATGCAAACCCCTCAAAGTAACAGGTCCAAAAAACCATTTTTCCCCATAAATAACTACAATGGCCTTATAAGCTTGGCCTAGATTTGGCGAAATTTGCGCCCCAAATATTATAACTTCTGTCCAAGAAGACTGTGTGCATGACCATGGTTGTCTTCAATAGAAATCTAACATGAAATTTAAAACAAATCGAATCACCAATACAGATGAAGATAAATTTGTATGGTTCAATTGTCATCCACATCATCAATTTTAAATTATTGTGTATTTATTTATTAATTATGTTAACATATCTATATTTATCAAATCTTTCTCTTCCCATAAACACAATAATTCAAGTAGTATCGGTTACTCTTTGCAAATTAATCTTTTAGTAAATTTTATATATTATTACAATTGTGAAATATTAGAAGGCATCATTCCAGATCCCTATTTTATATGTACGTGGTGAGTATGAACTATTCTAGTAGTCTAATTTACACTAAGCCACTAGACATGACTTTTGTACTTGAAAAAAAGGGTAAAACAATTGCAGTGCATGACAATTTGAATGATTATTTCATAGCAAGATCTTTGTTTGCATCTCCACTGCAAAATTAGAAATAGATAATCATAAACTCTAACTTATTAAGCAAGATAAGATAAAATAATCCTAATCCGTAAGGAAATTAGAATAACCGACATTGTTAGAAAAATTAATAATATGCAATATATATACCATTTGATTAATCCTTGTGAATCTCTGCAAGATTTGTATCTGTAATCTTAATCTTGGGATCATATATACTATTAGTTGGAATATATGGTAATCTATTTCTAATTTTGTTAGTGGGATGTGATTAATATTTTCATTTTATTTTAATATGGCAATTGTTGAATAATTTTTTTTTTAGACCAACAATTTATTTAATATTCAATATTCATAAAGAAATAAGGGTGGGTCTCTCTTGTTACGCTCTGCAACCAATAAATTAAATTGTGATTTCCTGTCTGTAAAAGAAAAAAACTTTAGCATCTAATCCACCAAGATAACTGGAAATAGAAAAAATACATCAAGTTAAACATAATAATAAGATTAAGATATATCTCTGTCCACTACTAATACTATTTTTAATTATTATTAAATACTAATAATTAAGACAAGTACTACTACTAGGGGGTGTAAACGAGCCGAGTCAAGTCGAGTAGTGCTGAGGTTGAACTCGGCTCGATAAAATACTCAAAGCTCGAAACTCGACTCGAACATGGTCGAGCCTAACTTTTTAATCTCGAGCTTGACTCGAGAAGAAACTCAATATACTCAAATTCGGGTTGAGCTCGACTCAATTCCCTATATAATTTTATAAAATTAAATATAAAATAAATTATTAAAATATAAATATATATATATATATATATTTTTGTAAAATTAATGGCTTAATAGTAATAAATGTGCAAGCTCGATTAGACTCGCGAGCCTCTCTTAAGCTGAGTATTTATGAGCTCGAACTCGATAGCTACTCGAGTAGCTCAAACTCGACTTCGATCTTTTTACGAGTCGAGCACGAGTAACTCGCGAGCCGGCTCGACTCACTTATACCCCTAACTACTACAACTACCACTTCAATGACCAATGTGTAAAGACCAACAAGTACTACTATTATTATGACTATTACGTCTACGGCTATGACTACAACAACTACTACAAACTATTGCTGCTAACACCACTAAGACTAAATACTATTACTACCCTTTTACTTGAAACATAGTCGGCTGATACGTGATTTCAGTTACAGTTTTGGAACCGCCAACAGATAGTTCATCTTGATTGTTGATCTCAAAACAACTGAATAATCGAATAGTTAATATGAAATTTCAAAAAATAAAGTCTGTAAATTGCTGATTTGAACTTAACCATGTGAAATATGGTTACAGTTCCAAGCTTGAACTGCGGAACCGCCCGCTCCGGCATTCATAACTGCTTCTACTACTACTGCAATTGTCAGTTGTCACACAACCAAAAGGACTGCTTCTACTACTACCATCATCACTTTTATGACTAACACTACTGATGCAATTGTCGCACTAAATATCATCAAGTGCAAATTAATATTAGGGATGTTAAAGAACAAAGAAAGACTTTTGAGCTCCCAAAAATGTTGTTATTGATTCAGTCAAATTGGGCCAACAGTGGGAAGCTACCTAAAGACAGAAATGACCCTGGCTGTACTAATGGAAAACACCAACAATGTCTAATAGATGAGTTGGCACCATGAACACAGCCAATGAAGATGAAAAAAAACTCATATGAGGCGGTCTCATGTATAAGACCAGATAAACTTAGCACAAATCAACACTCACCCCTTCCAAAGTGTTAAAGCGTCATGCCCAAATTATGCTCCGTCTCATGCAAGTGTCCCTCTTTAATGAATGAATTGTATTTTCAAATTTTAAATAGTATTAGTTTTTTAATTAAAATGTATTAGCATATACGAGATTGCATGCTTGCTAATACCAGATGCCAAATTGAACTCCTCACCTAACTCGAAGAAGCTTGTCCCATTCGTTCTTCAATAATAGTGACCAAATCATCGTCTTTCTTTTCAAAACTTGGTTCACTGATACCATCCCAGCTTGTTCTTCGGTAGGTTCATCATTCCATTCCAGTGACTGAGTCAAAAAATAAAAGGGTGAGTAAAAAGAAGTGATAATGCATGCAAAAGCACTATGTTGCTCAAGAACTATGGTACGTAATAGACACCATAAAGTAGGTCTCTACTAGTGCATAACTAAAACTGTTAGATGGAAACATCTAATGTTGTTTGGTAAAACTAGTACTGAAAAACTAATACGGTTTAATAAAACCATTTAAAAATGCACTTGAGTTGCACCGTGCAACTAGTGCATATGACGACTGATTTATTCAAATACCAAAGAAACGGTAGAAGCAATTCATTCAGATAAGGAACTGAAAACAAAATAAAAGTGGTCTACTTCATGGGGAGATATAAAAGAACACCAGATGCAAGAAAATCAACTTCTGGTACATAAAACAATAAAGCATCCAGAAAGATAATCCAGTTTATTCACTTTGCTTTTGAGTCCAAAAAATCTCTAATTCAGTTGTGACAGAGATAGATTGTGTATCTGCTTGTGTGCCCATGCAAAGGTCATGGAATCTAGATGACAACAGAAGCATGCTTGACCAATGCATCATCATGATAAACATAATGTTACAGGAAAAATACGTAAGCACGCACGCACACACACACATAGTCTGGAACATAGTTGGTAATAATATTTTAGTTAGGACAGTAGCTATTGGGGGTAGCAATTGTAGGACTATATGTTTTAAGGGATGGTTCATTTAGGCGATTAAATTTTAATTTGGCACATTTAGGCTAATTATATTTTAATTTTCGCACATCTAGGTTAGGCCATTATATTTAATTTTGGCACATTTAGGTCAAACACATGTGCAACACGTGACATTTTAGCCGGAATTTGGGGACTTTCAGGCAAATTTGGCCTAAATCTGCCAAAATTGTGTTAGCCCACAAACATAATGTCCTCCAATTTCTACGCACCCATCCCCACTTTACAAGCCTAAAAAAACAATTTTCCCGATTATAATTCTCGTCAGAAGCAAAAGCACGGTTTATACCTTCACTGAACCAAACATGTCATTCTCTGATCCCGATTCAGTATTATCTGGCGAGCTTGGCCTAGATTTGGCGAAGTTTGCGCCCCAAATATTATAGCTTCTGTCCAAGAAGACTGTGTACATGACCATGATTGCCTTAAATAGAAATCTAACATGAAAGTTAAAACGAATCGAATCACCAATGCAGATGAAGATAAATTTGTATGGTTCAATTGCTTAGTTGGCCATCCACATCAATTTTAAATTAGTAATATATTTATTAATTACGTTAAGATATCTATATTTACCAAATCTATCTCTTCCCATATACTTCACTACTAATACTATTTTAAGTACTATTAAATACTAATAACTATGACAATAACTACTACTACTAGCTACTATTAAATAGTAGTAAGACCAACAAGTACTACTGCTACAACGACCAACGTGTAAAGACCAACAAGTACTACTACTACTACTACAAACTATTGCTGCTACTACTAAATAATACTAATTAACACCACTAAGACTAAATACTACTACTTCTACAAACTAATTTGTAAAACTGGTACAATAGCAGCGACAAAATACTACTCCTACTAGACGTGCCCACGGAACCGGTGGATTTTGCGCCACATTTTACTTGAAACTTAGTGGGCTGATACGCGATTTCAGTTGCAGTTTGGGAATCGCAGGTTCCGCCAACAGATAGTTCATCTTGACTGTTGATCTCAAAACAATTGAATAATCGAACAGTTAATATGAAATTTAAAAAAAAAAAATCTGTAAATTGCTGATTTGAGTTTTAATAATTTTCAAACCGGAACCTAACAATGTGAAATATGATTACAGTTCCAAGCATGAGCTGCTGACCACAGTTTCAGAGATTGGAACCGCCGGTTCCAGTATTTTAGGGCATTCTTAACTTGTAATACTGCTGCTAGGCCTATGACTACGACTTCTACTACTATGACTGCATCTACCACTACAATTGTCACACAACCAAAATGACTACTTCTACTACTACCACCATCACTTATATGACTAACACTACTGATGCAACTGTCGCACTAAATATCATCAAGTGCAAATTAATATTAGGGGATGTTAAAGAACAAAGAATGTCCTTTGAGCTCCCAAAAATGTGGTTATTGATTCAGTCAAATTGGGCCAACAGTGGGAAGCTACCTAAAGAGAGAAATAACCCTGGCTGTACTAATGGAAAAGACCAACAATGTCTAATAGATAGTTGACACCGGAAAAAGATTGTAAAATCAGATCCTCCAGCTACTCTGAAATTGATAATAAACCAAGAGGATAGAGGCAATCGCAAGCATACGAGTGAAAAGAGAAAAACAATTCAAATGAGGAGCAAACAATGAACGCAGACCATGGACTAATATTGACTTTTTGGCTGAACTCAAGGAATTATGAAGTCTCACCTCGAAGAAGGAAAAGAATAGAAAATGAATGAAGAATGTAATATCAGATCCCCACAACGGAGTCAGCTACTAAAAATTTGAAAGAGAAAAATTGGGGATGGAGGCAATCACAAGAATAAGAGCTAAAATAGAGAAGCAATTTGACAGAGTAACAAATAGAGAAAAGGAAAGTGGAACAGTAAAGAGGGAAAATGTTTTTCAAATTGCATGTCTCACAACATTGTGCCACCAATAAAAACAAGCAAACGAGCCATGCCCCTTTAATCCCAAATAATTGGGTAGGCTACATTAAAAAAATGGACCCTATGCCGACAAGAATAATCAAGTAAAAAATATCCATGTAAGATGAACTAGAGCTAAAACATAAAGAGTCAATGCTAAAGAGAAATAGAAGAAAGAAGGAAGAAAAGAGATGAAAGAAGTCGGACTTAGGAAGGCCTTGCCAAAACTCTATTGAATGAAAACTATTGCATTTTATCTCAAAACTCTACACAAAATTGTCACTTTCTTAATTTTATTTCTAATTATGCGACGGCTTCAGTGTTTAATCATTTGAATTTATTACCAACCTACCGACTTTTGCGTCTCTGTTTTGTTTGTACTATGTCCCCTATAAATAAGTCAGGATCTTGGGCTGAAAGTCCCTTTTATGTTACTGATTTATCATATCTTTGTCTTTATCATAAGGGTCAGTGTTGTCAAGTACAGACCAGTTCCCACTTCTTCTTTTACAAAAGTATATAACAAATAAGAAGAATTATAGAAACAACTAAAAGAGAAGGTCAGAAGGCTGAATCAAGAATTCTGGTTTAGTCTTCACTGCAAACAGAGAAAGTTAGTGGACCATATGGTGTCTGGACTTCATATGTTAAAACATAAAACTCCTTTCCCTAGGTCTATTTGAGGCAACTCAGAGAAGGAAAAGAAGAGGAAACCAAATGAAGAATGAAATATCAGATCCTCCTAAATGGATTCATCTATACAGAGTTTGACAACAAAAAAAAACCGAGAGGATAGAGGCAAACACAAGAATAAGATGAAAAGGAGAAAAACAATTCAGAATAGTAACAAACATGAAAAACATAGTGGAACAATAAAGAGGCCAAAGAAGAATGCGAAAGGAAAAGGTCAAAATGAGTCGATTTGAACAAGGATAGGAAGAGAATATCAAATGAAGAAAAAGATATCAGATCCTACTCAATAGAGTCAGCAACTTGGAAATAGACAAAAAATCAGGTGATAGAGACAATAACAAGAAAAAGAGGAAACAGAGAATGAATCAAAAGAGGAAAAATGCGAGTGGTAGGAATGGATAGAAGATGCTGAAATTCTGAAAAAAGAGCGACAATAACGAGGACAATGATGAACTCAAAAAGAAAGGAAGGTAAAGAAGGCAACTCTAAGAAAAATAATAAGAGGAACAAATTAAAATGAAATATCAGATCCTGCTCAATAAGGTCATCTATACAGGAATTGCTAAAAAACTATGGGATAGAGGCAAATGCAAGAAAAAAAGGAAAAACAGAAAGCAACTCAGAATAGTAACAAGCACGGAAAAGAGAGTGAAACAATAAAGAGGGCAAAGATGAATGCAAAAGAAAGAAAGGGAAAGGAGTCAATTGAAGAAGGAAAATAACTGGGGGAATGGGAAGAAGATGCAGAACTTAGAAAATGAGAGGAAGAATAATGACGAGGACCAAGATGAATGCAAAAGAAAGAAAAGAAAAGAAGGCAACTGAAGAAGGAAAAGAAGAGGAAATAAAATGAAGAATGGAACATTAGATCCTCTCAGCTATACAAAATTTGACGAAAAACAAAGGGCGTGCAAAGTGTCACAAGAATAAGAGGAGAAACGGGAAACAATTCAGAACAGTAAAAAACACAAGGAAGAGAGTGGAACAATAAAGAGGCAAAGATGAATGCCAAGGAAAGAAAGGAAAATGAGTCGGTCAAAAGCAAAGAAGAGAACATCAAATGAAGAATGGAATATCATAACCACTTCCATATAGTCAGCTACTCAGAATATTGACTAAAAACCAAAGAGACGGAACAATGGAAAGACCAATAGTTAAAGAGAAACGCAATTCAACAGAAATACAAACATGAGTGGGAGGATTTTACAGGAGGAATGGAGAGAGTTAGAGAAGATGCAGAAATTCGGAAAAGTAAAATAAAGAGGATAAAGGTGAATGTAAAAGAAAGACAAGGGCGACAACCAGAAGAAGGTAAAGAAGAGGAAATTGAAACGAATGACTCGCTCCATTTACTTATAAATTATTTTTAAAATTAAAAAAATCGATAATAAATTTAAATATTAGATATTTCAAATTAAAAAATACAAGGTGATTAATGTTGAAACTAATAGGATGTGCCATGGACAACAAATTGAGAAGCAACTTTGGGGGTTTCTATATTTAATTTTGTATCAATTTACTTGGAGAAATTTTGGGTATAGGTCGCAGAAATATGGATAGACCAAAGAACATAAGACATAAGCATGATTGTTGCTTTAGTTCCTAACTCAAATTGTGATATTTCTGATTAGTTCTTCACTAGAAGTAAATATCAGATCCTGCTCAATATAGTTAGCAACTTGGAAATTGACAAAAAATCAGGTGATAAGAAACAATTACAAGAATAAGAGGAAGCAGAGAATGAATCAAAAGAGGAAAAAGTCGAGTGGTAGGAATGGATAGAAGATGCTGAAATTCTGAAAAGAAGTGCAACTCCAAGAAGGATAATAAGAGGAACAAATTAAAAATGGAATATTAGATCCTTCTCAATAGGGTCATCTATACAGGATTTGGTAAAAAAACTATGTGATAAGAGGCAAATGCAAGAAAAAAAGGGAAAACAGAAAGCAACTCAGAATAGTAACAAGCACGGAAAAGATAGTGAAACAATAAAGAGGGCAAAGATGAATTCAAAAGAAAGAAAGGGAAAGGAGTCAATTAAAGAAGGAAAATAAGAGAATATCTAATGAATAATGGCAAGGAGACCGAAACAATCGCAAGAAGAAGAGGAACAAACACGAGCAAGAGGATTTTACGGGAGGAAATGAGAGAAGTTACAGAGATTCGGAAAAAGTGAGAAACAATAAATAGGATAAAGATGAATGCAAAAGAAAGAAAGACAAAGAAGGTCGAAGCAACTTAAACTTAAGAAGGAAAAGAAGAGGAAACCAAATTAAGAAAGGAAAATTAGATCCTCTTCAATGAAGTCAACAATAAAGAATTTGGCAAGAAACCAAGGGACTGGAGGAATCACAAGAAAAGAGGAAAAGAGAACATCAATACAGAATAGAAAAAACACGAAAAAATGGAACACTAAGAAGGGAAGAGATGAATGCAAAAGATATAAAGGCAAAGGTGGCAACTCGAAGAAGGAAAAAAAAGATAAAGAAATTCAAATGAAGAATGGAGTATTGGTTCCCCTTAATGGAGTCAGCCATATAGAATTTAACAAAAAACCAAGGGGATAGAGGCAATCACAAGAATAAGAGGAAAAAGAGAAGCAATTCATAATAGTAACAAACACTGAAGAACGAGTGGGACAATAGAGAGGACAAATGTGAATGCAAAAGGAAGAAAGGAAAAGGAGTAGATTCGAAAGAAATGAAGAGAATATTAAATCTCAAATGATTTATCAGCTCCTTCCCAATAGAGTCGGATACTCAGAAATTGATAAAAACCAAGGAGTTAGAGACAATCACAAAGGAGTCGACTCGAAGGAGATGAAGAAGAATATGAAATGGCGAATGATTTATCCGCTCCTTCCCAATAGAGTTAGATACTAAGAAATTGACAAAAAACCAAGGAGATAGAGACAATCGCAGAAACAATAGGCAAAAAGTGAAAAGGAATTTTAAAAGATAAAAAAAACTAGGAGGATTTTACGGAAGGAATTGAAAGGAATTGCAGAGAGTTGGAAATAGAGCTAGAAAAATAAATAAAGAGGACAAAGATAAATGCCAATGAAAGAAAGGGCAGAGGAGGTAATTAGAAGAAGAAAATGAAAAGGCCGAATATTATATCCATCTTACTTGGGTCGGGTTATATAGAGTTTGACAAAAAAACCAAGGGATAGAGGCAATCGCAAGAATAAGAAGAAAGGAGAATAGCAATTCAGAATAGTAACAAACAAGAAAAACTGAGTGGAACAATAAAGATGATAAAGATTAATGACAAAGAAAGACAGAAGTTAACTCGAAAAAGGAAATGAAGAGAATATCAGATGTTGACTGAAATATCAAATGCTCTTCAATAGAGTCAGATACAAAGAACATAACAAAAACCAAGGAAATAGAGACAATCGCAAGAACTAGAGGCAAGAACTGAAAAACAATTCAAAAGGAACAAATATGAGCGGAATGATTTTACGGGAGGAATAGAGAGAAATTGCGGAGACTTGAAAACGAGATTGAGAAAAATAAAGAGGACAAAGATGAATGCAAAAGAAAAAAGGGCAAAGGAGGAAACTAGAAGAAGTATAAGAAGAGGAAACATAGTGGAGCAATAAAGAGAGGAAAGAAAATCCAAAAGAAAGTAAAATGAGGCAACTCGACAAAGGAAAAGAATAGGAAACAAAATGTAGAATGGAATATTAGGTCCTCTTCAATGAGATCAACTACTCAGAAATTGACAAAGAAACAGGAAGATAAAGACAACCGCAAGAACAAGAGGAAAAGAAGAAACACAAATCAAAAGAGGAACAAGTAGGAGTGGGAGGATTTTACGGGGGGAATGGGAAGAAGATGGAGAAATTCGGAAAAAGAGAGGAAGAACAATAAAGAGGACCAAGATGAATGCAAAAAAAAAAAAAAAAAAAAAAAAGAAGGCAAACTGATGAAGGAAAAAAAAGAGGAAATAAAATGAAGAATGGAACATTACATCCTCTAAATGGAGTCAACTATACAAAATTTGACAAAAAACAAAAGTAAAAATGGAAGAGTCGCAAGAATAAGAAAAGAAACGGAAACTATTCAGCAAAGAAAAAACACAAGGAAGAGAGTGGAACAATAAAGAGGGAAAAGATGAATGCCCAGGAAAGAAAGGAAAATGGGTCGGTCAAAAGGAAAAGAAGAGAACATCAAATGAAGAATGGAATATCAGAACATCTTCCATATTTTTGTGACTCTTCAATGAGGTTAGCTACTCAGAAATTGACAAAGAAACAAGAAGATAAAGACAACCGCAAGAACAAGAGGAAAGGAAGAAACACAAATCAAAAGAGGAATGAGTAGGAGTGGGAGGATTTTACGGGGGGAATGGGATGAAGATGCAGAAATTCGGGAAAAGAAAGGAAGAACAATTAAGAGGACCAAGATGAATGCAAAAGAAAGAAAAGCAACGAAGGCAACTGATGAAGGAAAAGAAGAGGGAATAAAATGAAGAATGGAACATTAGATTCTCTAAATGGAGTCGGGTATAAAAAATTTGACATAAAACAAAGGGCGTGGAAGGAGTCGCAAGAGTAAGATGAGAAACGGGAAACTACTCAGAACAGTAAAAACACAAAGAAGAGAGTGGAACAATAATGAGGCAAAGATGAACGCCCAGGAAAGAAAGGAAAATGGGTCGGTCCAAAGGAAAAGAAGAGAACATCAAATGAAGAATGGAACATCAGAACATCTTCCATATTTTTGTGACTCTTCAATGAGGTCAGCTACTCAGAAATTGACAAACAAACAAGAAGATAAAGACAACCGCAAGAACAAGAGGAAAGGAAGAAACACAAATCAAAAGAGGAACAAGTAGGAGTGGGAGGATTTTACGGGGGGGAATGGGAAGAAGATGCAGAAATTCGGAAAAAGAGAGGAAGAACGATAAAGAGGACCAAGATGAATGCAAAAGAAAGAAAAGCAAAGAAGGCAACTAATGAAGGAAAAGAAGAGGAAATAAAATGAAGAATGGAACATTAGATCCTCTAAATGGAGTCGGCTATAAAAAAAATTTGACAAAAAAAAAAAAAGGCATGGAAGGAGTCACAAGAATAAGAGGAGAAACTGGAAACAATTCTGAACAGGAAAAAACACAAGGAAGTGAGTGGAACAATAAAGAGGGCAAAGATGAATGCCAAGGAAAGAAAGGAAAATGAGCCAGTCAAAAGGAAAGGAAGAGAACATCAAATGAAGAATGGAATATCAGAACCTCTTCCATATAGTCAGCTACTCAGAATATTGACTAAAAATTGACACGGAACAATGGCAAGACCAAGAGTTAAAGAGAAACATAATTCAACAGAAATACAAACATGAGTGGGAGAATTTTACAGTAGGAACGGAGAGAATCAAAGAAGATGCAGAAATTCGGAAGGAGAGCGAGAAAAATAAAGAGGACGGGTGAATGCAAAAGAAAGACGAGGGTGACAACCTGAAGAAGATTAAGAAGAGAAAATTGTAACTTAATGAAATATTAGATACTCCCAATGGAGTTAGCTATATTCAACTATACATAGTAGAGCATAGACATCTCAAACTGCACTTCTAGTGAAGAACTAATCAGAAATATCACCATTTGCATTAGTAACTAAAGCAGCAGCCATGCTTTTGTCTCATGTTCTTTGGTCTATCCTTATTTCAGCGACCTATACCCAAATTTCTCCAAGTAAATTGATATAGAATTAAATAAAAAAATCCACAAAGTTGCTTCTCAATTTGTTGTCCATGGCGCATCCTATTAGTTTCAACATTAATCACCTTTTTTAAGTATAGAACTTTAAATAAGCCAAAATCACAAAATACAAGCGAAACTATAAATCTCAAGGAGATTTGCAGTTACCATATCAATTAAAGCAACATAGATGAAGAATCCAACGACAATAAAAAAGCAGCATGCAACAACAGACCAACATGAAAATAAACTAAACACGTTTCAAAACTTAGAAAAGAAAAGGGCAATAGACATACATGGTTGCAGACCACGCCCTGAAATCCTGTGCCTTCGGTAAGTACCAAGATCGCCGACCTTTCACTTCCACCGCAGCTGCTGCTTTATTGGCACTTTTTCTCCGTCTCGGAGCTGTATGCTACTGCACAAACCAAGACATCTCATGCATTAGAAGAAAGGCAAAGTAGTCAATAGAAGAAGGAAAAGAAGAGTATATCAAATGAAGAATGAAATATCAGATCCTTTCTCAATAGAATTACCTACTCAGATATTGACAAAAAACCAAGGAGAGAGAACAATCGCAAGAACAAAGAAAAACAGAGAAGCTATTAATTTGAGAGACAAACATGGGTGGGTGGGAGGATTTTACAAGAGAAATGGAGAGAGTTGCATAAATTTGCTCTACCTTATTCTAAGCATATAAAATACGGTCTGTCAATGGCCTGAAAGAGAGCATAAGGACCTTCAAGAAAAAGAGGGGATCATATTCCTGATTTCAGGAAGGTTTATCAGCATTTCTGCAGTCATACTGGTCGGAGAGCAGTGAATGAAGGGATGAGATCGATTATAGTTAACGGAAGCATGACATCTTCAACAACATGGTACTCACTTGTGTATACAGAGCGGGGAGAAGGATAAGGTGTGTCAACTGACTTTTGGGAGTGGATTCAAGTGTAATAGTTTGTTTGGAAGCGTTCCAAGTGCCTGAATTGCATTACTATTGTTGTAATAGTCTGGCCTAGTTGTTTGGGATATGTAATTACAAAATAACATGAACATGTATGCTCTCATCTAAAAATGTAGCACTATGAAACATAAACCATCAGGTTTGAAATTTAAAAACAATTACACATTACACAAACAAAAAAGAATATAGTTTTAGATTTCATAACAAATGCTTCAAACCAGATATGCATTCCGATCGGAACTGAGGAAATGTTTAACTTCCTTTCCTTTTTGGAATGTGACAAACTGATCTACTAAATATCAGCATGTTTATCAGAAGGAATTGGCAAAAATATTTGAAGTTACTCAAACCATCATATTCTTTTCAATTGGCTAAAATAGTTTTAAGTTTCATAAATCATTATATTCCCTTCTAATCACATGAAAGTTTGATTAACCATTAGCCAGCGGGAAAACATATCTGAAGGATGTCGTGCTAGTCGACATGGAAATGAGGAAAAACACAAACATCAAGCTATAAGCAGAAAACTAACCAAGATTCTTCTTGCCTCGATTCTTCATTTCTGACCTGAAAAAAAATCAGATGGAATCAAGATACATATAAATATATATAGTGATGTGATAAAATTTAAGATACCTTTAGTAATATTTCAGTTCAATTTTTGTCAATTAGGTTTACTTCAACAATATATATATATATATATATATATACATACATACATACCTGCATATCTAAGAAAATAAAAGGAACTCGTGTATATCAGCATAAAGCAGCAATTTTGCGTAAGAGATCCACTACATTCCTGTCTACACCACCAGTAGCTCCAACCACAAAAAATATCCCAGAAGTCTTCATTGCTTTCACTGCTTCGCTTGGTGAGAAACCATGACTTTTTAAATCAGAAATACAAAAAACTTCAAATATAACAGAAGATTGCCAGGCCAAATAGCATATAACATCATATCCAAAATAATCAAGGAACAAGCAGGAAGAATGAGGTTCAATGTCATAGCTGTGAATTGAGAAAACATGTTTCTTGTTTACTCTGAACAACCTAATATGCAGTTTGCAACCTTAGGGCTCAATAATTTTCTAGATTGTGTCAGTAGTAAATACATGCTCAACATCATTAAAACAGAAACATACGAAGATACATGCTCAACATCATGCTCAACGCCTTTTCTTTTTCTCTTTTACTTATTTGGAGTTTGGGGTGGGTTTGGAGAGAGAACCTTGATGACGAAACTGTCAAAGTCATCCACAAAATCACCATAATACAAAAGCGGGAAGTGGGGGAACAGAAAGAACACAATTAGTCTGGACTTAATATCGTTTTCCTTCTAGTTGAAAACAAACAAAACCAAACTAAATATGGTACCAACAGAGAATATAGAAATTTGTCATAATGAGAGACTTAGATACCCCCCTGTACCTCCCCAATAGACCTTCCAAGAATAGATCCCAAACATAACGTCAAACTGCAGTAGGAGACGAGGTGAGTATTAAGGGTGTGGAGCCACAAACAGCATACAATAAAACTATGAAGAAACAAAGAGCAGCGCCATGTAACTTCTTCTCAAAAGGTAAAATGTAAGGTTTTTCAACTTCTGATAATTGAAACAAAAGAGAAAGCACTGACTTTCTCATTCATTGACAAGCAAAAATAAGAAATCAAAATCATCTTAAGAGAGCACAAAACATGATATTTCACAGCAAGCACTAACCTCATTTTGTAGAATCACATCTTCTCTGTGGGGGGGGGTAGTGCTCAGCATCCATTTATGCAACCTTCAAATAAACAAAACAAATATTATAAATCTTATCAGTATAAAACTTTAATTTTTCAAGAGAGAATAATCTTTGTAAAGGAAAACAGTGCCAGAGAAGAACAAAGCTGATAAAAAAGAAAAACTGATACAGAAGTAATTTTACTGGACATGTCAAATTATCAAGTTAGAAACTGGAGTTGCGCCCTGTTGGCAAAACACCAAACTCCTAATGTTTCCTTTCAGAAAACCACAACCACAGTATAGAAACTCACGTCATTCCTAAATATATTATCCCACCCTCATCCAGTTTCAGATCCTGCAGCAAACCATCAAACAAAATTAAAATAAGAAATGAGATTAATAAGCATAAACAAGATACTAATTGTGTTTTCTGCACAAAAGTAAATTACATAAAGATGCAGACAAAAATATGGGATTCTCAAACCAAAAAATAAAATAAAAAAACAATCGATATTTGCAGAATGAAATTCTCACTGCCTTGAAAATATGGTGCAGACTATTGTATTGCAACTGCGAGACAACTTGAAGGCAGATGGAAGGCAAATATCGAAGATCCCATTGAGCTGATGGGTCGAGAGTTGTAAGGCTGGTTTGATCGAACCCACATAGTCCCGATAAGCGAGGGACGCAAGCCTGAAATTATGAACAAATAAAATTTGAATATTACAGCATTGGATTAATAGTGGATTCAGCCCAGCCATTGGATTAATCCAAAGGAAATCAGAATTAGCTGAACTGGAAAACAGTTTCAGCAACTGCACATGCATTACAACATAAACTGTTTGCAACAACTATAAGGTTCTCTAAACTTATTAATAAGAAAACACTAATACACTGTTACACCCTGTAAAGGCAAAAGATTGACCAAGTACATAATGAATATTGTACCTTTTCATCCAAAATCCAATCAGGATGGCTGATGACCTTTTTCCTTTTGTCACGCTTCACAGGGTGGCTCATAACTTTGGCTCAAGGCTGTCTAATTGTGCATTTGTACCATGTCTGGATGTTTAGGGCTTTTTCAAAACACAGGATTATTAGGTTAATAAACGATACAAAAAAAAAAAAAAAGGAGGTCTTAATTAAAAAAAAACTTAAATTAACTTGAAAAAAAAAAAAAAAAAATTTAGAGTTATAAAAATTAAAAAAAAAAAAAAAAATAACAGAGGCATTTGAGATAAGAAAAAACACTTGGAAATAAAAAAGCACTAACTTATTCATTAGCAAGCTAAAATAAAAATCATCTTAAGAGAGCACAGAACATGATATTACACAGTATGCACTAACTCATTCTGCAGATCACATCTTTCTCTGTGAAGGTAGTACTCAGCTTCCATTTATAATGAATATTGATCAAGTATAATGAATAGATTCAACACAACTTTTCATCCAAAATTTAGTCGTGATGCTGATGAACCCCCTCCTTTGTCACACTTCACATGGTGGCACATAGTTTTGGCTCAAGGCTGTCTAGTTGTATTACCATGTCGGGACGTTTAGGGCTTCTCAGAACACAGGATTACTGATGTACACCTTCAAAATAACACAAGAATTGGCAAAAATAGTTAACGACTCAAATAATGATATTCACTTCAAATCACAAAAGTAGACTAACCATTAAAAGTAGGCGGAAAATTATATCTAAAGGATGTTATGCCAGTTAACATGGAAATGAGAAAAAACACAAAAATC
Source organism: Stenogyne calaminthoides (assembly GCA_037126765.1). NCBI lineage: Eukaryota > Viridiplantae > Streptophyta > Magnoliopsida > Lamiales > Lamiaceae > Stenogyne > Stenogyne calaminthoides. The sequence goes on from JBBCBC010000006.1 coordinate 4,988,498, forward strand.
AAGCTAAAAGGCAGAAAACTCACCAATTCAACATCCTGATCAATCATTTCTTCTTGCCCCGTCTCTTCATTTCTGACATGAAAAAATGTCAGTGTAACTGGAATTAAGATATATGATAAAAGACAAGATATCTTTATTCTGTTTTTTCAGTTAATAACTGTCACTTTGGCGTACTTCATTAATAAGCAAATCTGCATTACTAAGAAAGTGAGCATCTTAATTTTTTATAAGTTCGAAGAAGAAACACAAATATTTAATCCATGAAAATGTAGAATGATCAATCAGTGGTTAGAAACATGACAATCAGAGGTGGTGAATGAAGAACGCAGATCATGGATTAAAGAACAGTTGAATACAGTTGGTAATGTAGGGGGTGTTAAAAAACAAAGAATGACTTTTGGGCTCCCAAAAATGTAGTTATTGATTCAGTCAAATTGGGCCAACAGTGGGAAGCTAGCTAAAGACAGAAACAGCCCTGGCTGTACTAATGGAAATGACCAACAATGTCTAATAGATGAGTTGGAACCAGGAAAAAGATTGTAAAATCAGATCCTCCAGCTACTCAGAAATTGATAATAATCCAAGAGGATAGAGGCAATCGCAAGCACAAGAGTGAAGAGAGGGAAACAATTCAAAAGGATGAACAAACAATGAATGCAGACCGTGGACTAACATTGACTTTTTGGCCGAACTCAAGGAATTATGAAGTGTCTCACCTCGAAGAAGGAAGAGAATAGAAAATGAATGAAGAATGTAATATCATATCCCCTCAATGGAATCAGCTACTAAAAATTTGAAAGAGAAAAAAGGGGATGGAGGCAATCACAAGAATAAGAGCTAAAATAGAGAAGCAATTTGACAGAGTAACAAATAGGGAAAAAGAAAGTTGAACGGTAAAGAGGGAAAATGAATGCAAAGGAAAAAAAGGCATAGCAGACAAAAAAAAAAAAAAGGAAAAGAAGAGAATATCTACTGAAGAATGTAATATCAGATCCTCCTCAATAGGTCAGCTACTCGGAAATTGACTAAAAAGAAAGAAGATAGAGACAATGCAATCATAAAGCACAAGAGTAAAAAGGAGGAATTCAATTTAAAAGAGGAACAAACTGGAGTGGAAGATTTTATGGGAAGACTGGAGAAAAGATGCAGAGATTCGGGAAAAACACGAGGGAGAACAATGAAGAGGACAAATATGAATGCAGAAGAAGAAAAAAGGCAAAGGAGGCAACACATAGAAGGAAAAGAAGAGGAAATCAAATGAAGAATGGAATATCAGATACTCCTCAATGGATTCAGCTATACAGAGTTTGACAGAAAACCGAGGGATAGAGGCAAACACAAGAATAAGATGAAAAGGAGGAAGAGAAGACATACAAATTAAAGGGAGAGTCTGATTCAACTAAATATCATAAAATATCCAACTAAAAGACTATCGACAACAAAAAAGCAAAGCAGATTCCGCAGGTTAATATTCTAAAAGAACTTTCAATATAAATTTTTAATATGTAATTGCCAGGAAATTGAATGTTTAAGCTTTAGGGTAAAATTTACAGCTCAGGAATAGGAAAACGCCACTAAAAACCAGAGTACACACTTTGACAAAAGAAAGTAACTGCAATTCATGCTAAAAGTATGTATCAAAAAACAGGAATATAAGTTAAATTAGGACTTACATAGGTAAGCTACACGAGGATTTATGGCCTCAACCTCATTGGCAACACGGAGAATTGGTGCAATCTCAACTAAAGATGATGGCACCACCTCACTGTCCATCATTGACTCCCCTACATTACCGACGGTCAGAGTCCGCAAAATCCGCCTTTGCGGCCGTAGATCAGACCCCCTTCTCTGATAAGCTATTTTAACCTTAAACCTGCTTCAATTGGCCTGTAAAAGAACCTAAAACACAAAAATCAGTGAAAGACATGGAAAGTTACAAAAAGAGTTCATAGTAAAAAATCAGTGAAAATCTTGAAATTCAATGAGACGTTTAAAGGACCCTTTTCTTGATTCATATAACAGAGGACTCGTAGCAAAACTTTCACACAGTTTCACTAATTGAAGCATCAGGACATGAAATATTAAAACTGAAAGATTCTCCTTCGGAGGATATAAATAACCAAGAAAACTCAGTATTGAGAGTCAACACTAGTAGTCAACTTGAAGAATCAAGAAGTGCCATCAATTTCTTGAATACCAAGAACCCCCATTACCGCAGATTCTCCAAACTTTATCTTGCAGTCAAAATCAGTCGGCAAGTTTCTTGAAATTCTTGAAAAATAGACTGCGATTCATAAACTTACATACCTTAACAAATTAAACCCATGTAATCAAGCCCCGTCGAGTCGAGTTCACTGTGTATCACGTTCAATTCTTGACCTAGCAATTCAAGAAAACAAAACCTTAAAACATAACGGAGACAAAATTCTTTTTCAGTAATAGTAAATACAAAAGATAAAAAGAAACGCCAAGAAATCAAGTACCTTTCTTATAGTGAATGAAACCGAAACTAGAATCAAACCCACTAAGTCGATTCTTGACATCAACAGGAAATCGTTACTGAAAACGAGAGAAACTTGTAGGAGAATAATTAGTGATTACTTATCTTTGTTTTGTATAAGGAGAGTAAAATTTAGTATTGGCGGTGGAATTAAACGCGGGTCACGACAACGTATATAATAAATTAAATGTTTGTGGCGGTGGAATTAAACGCGGGTCTGTCTTTTTTCTTTCCTTTTTTCCCTTTTATTTATTGGGAGATTTGTATTTATCTAGATTTTTTAAATTTGAACTAAGAATATATTTCAATTTTGTAAAATTCAAAACGATTCCAGCGTTAGTATGAGGGAAAAATAAATAGATACAGATATAGTGTTTCTCTCCCTTCCTAATAATTTTTTTTTTAGAAATGTATCTTTTTATTTTTATTATTTTTAAGTATGTATTTTAATTAAGACTAAGAAGTAAAGTAAAAATAAATAGGACAAAATATATTATTTTAATTACAAAAAGAATAATAGAATAAATATTAATCAAACTTTTTTGAATAAACATATAAAATAGGAAAAAATCGAAGCTTAAGATATTTAATCTAATCTATAACTATATAAAAATAGGGTGGAGATTGAATTAATTAAAGAAATTAATTAAATGAGGGTGAAGATCTTGTAGTGCGCCACATAAACGGTGAACATATAAATTTATGTCCACATATTGACATATGATCAAATTGGTTTTTAAAAAAAAATAGTAACATTTCAAAATAACAACCGATAGTTTAGGGTTGTGTTGCGTGGAAGTCTTGGTGCGTGAGTCTTGGGCTGACGCGATCGGATCTGAGGATCTTAATTTTTGAAAAAAAAATCAGGGTGCGATTCTAAGAAGGATACGTCTACTTATTTATTATTTTATTATATATAATAATTGTAAAATATATAAAAATAACAATCAATATATACCATCATCAATCCAACATATAAAGCGTAATAAAGTTTTCAATCCAATTAAAAATTTAAAACAAGTCACATCTTCTGTTCGTGACTTTGGGTTGAAAAGGTAAGTAAAATAATTAATATTTTATATTAAAAGTTTTTTTTTCTTATTTTAATTTTTATGGGTTAATAAGGTAATTAATCTTTCTTATTTTAAGTTTTAAATTTTCTCCATAATATTTTTTTTTCAAAAATGACCCCAGAAGCACCAGATTCGCACCCAAACGCACCTGATTCGCGTATTCCTTTTTTTTTTTCAAAATTCACCACGTGGCGCACCGGGTGCGAATCTCACGCGAATTGCACCCGCACCAACGGAGTATCCGATATTGCATTTTAGTATTTTTTTGGAGTCGTGCATTAGAGGTTTAGGGTCTTTTGATTCATTACATGCCTACAAATTATAATGTCCAAAAATTTCCAATTAATGCTCATATTGATCGGCCCAAATAGATATTGGCCCAATAAGACTTTTCCTCTTGATTGGGGTTTGCCCCAGGTCCACTTAATGGTGGATCAGCAAAAATGTGGTGTATATATATTTGATAATTTTCCAATTCTTTTTTATCAGAGAAATAAAGTTTAGAACTTCGGCCCAACCTCTAATAAACTATTTAGCCCGATTGGTAGGCTTCAAAGGAATCTCTTAAATATTAGTTTCAAGACTATTTTAAAGAGTATAAATGCTATAAAATTGATTGGTAGGAACCTCTAAAAAAAGTGTGTTAAAAATAATATGTTGATTGGTAGGAACATTTAAAAGTTTTATAATTTTTGTATGTTGATTGGTAATCAACATAAAAGGGGACATTAACTTAAAATGACTCATTTACCCTTCATATCTTTAACTAAAAAACACTATATATAACAAAAATTTTTATTTTTGGGTATAACAAATTTATTTTATTTTTGGGTGTCTCATTTCTCATTTTTATGGACCCCTATATGTCAAATGTTTTTCATTAAAATTAAATATAAAAAGAATATTTATTTGACATGAACATAAATTGGTTAGACGGGTTTCAAATGGGTCGAGTCCTACAATAAAAAGAATTTCATGGTAGGATAAGTATTGAAATTGGCATGATTTTCGTGTACGGAGGGAGTATTTATTCGAAAAGAATAGATGTAATAAAATAAAATATGTTGATGATTAATTTATTTGGATTTACAAAGTAAAAAAAAAAAAAATGGTCTTTTTTTTTCATTAATTGTCACAATACTGAAGATAAACGGGTCCGGTCTATAGCGAGACAAAACAATGTGTCATGTGCTCGGTGGTAGAATGAACTATTGTAATTAGTTATTTTAAAAAACTATTGTAATTGATTACTTAATAAAAAAAAACATATGATGAAGACTTTTCTGCTTTAAACGAAAACACTATATGATAAATTTATATTACTAATTTATAATATTATGATTTTTTTTTAGAGGATTTATAATATTATGAATAATATTTAGATATGTATTGATTATATAGTATATCATACTGTAACGAATTAATGGAAGAGATATATATTAATTAATAATATATGAATATATATTAATGATATAGTATATATCCAAGTCTAACGATGAAAAATGTATTAATGTAGCATAATATATAAAAAAAACATATATAAAAAGCAATTATGTAGAATTTATTATATATAAATGAAGAATAGATTTCCGGTGAAATTGTGAACCTTGTTATGATATTTTAACTATTATGTTTATAAATTAATATTATTACATTAAATATTATATGTATCAATTTATAAATGTAACAATACTAATTTCATAATATGTACAATATGTTTTCGGACTTCCCAAACGTTTGGTACTAGTGGAAAATTGGAAATATTATTTACACTTATAAATCTAAAACAATTCCGTTTATTTAATGTATTATAATTTGATTCAATAACCAACGAGTGAGTCAGGAAATCAGGTGCATATTTGTGCGTCCAAGCACCTAATACAAGACCTCTCCATAACGAACATATCTACTGAATCGTATATATGGTATTTACAGCTATTCATATATATACAAATATCAAATCAATATATTTACATATATGATATATCGAATAAAATTCATCCGTTAATTAAAAAGAAAAATCCACTGACAGAGGATTTCAATTTCTATAAATTCTTGAGAGAATTAAGCAATGCAAAAATCTTTGCTGGATTATTAAAAGCACATGTAGCATGCGTACGATAGAGAGATATGAAGAAGATGCATAGCAATGAGTTGAGAAAGAGGCGTGATTGCCTGTTCAAAAAAGCACGTGAACTTGGAATTCTTTGTGGTGCTGACGTTGCACTTATTAATTTAACTGCACATGGAAAAATCAATGAATATGCCACTTCCAAGTACTTTTAATTCCGTCTTTATCTATTTATTTTTCTTCCCAATTTATTCGCTTGTTCTTGATTTTTAATATGTCTCTTTTTCTGTTAAAAAAATTTGTCTATTTTCCTAGTATTGCCTACGTGTATTGTCAAAATACATGGAGAATATAATCGTAGTATTTAATAATCGGCATATTTCATACTCCGTATAGTAATTCTTGTTATTTAATATAGGAGTATATTAGTTAACTCGATTGTTTTTTAGATGAAATAATAAGAAACAAAAATCTATTAACCTAGCTCATAAAAGGTTTATGAATTATGGTAAATTCAATAATACTATATAACATATAAAGTTATACCTTTCGATGTTCATAGTATCACTAGTTAGTTATTTTGTATAGAAAATAATAAATACAATCGAATATTCTTTTAAATAATAATATTTGTATACTAAAATATGATACTTCAAATACTAAAAATGTATTAATATTTTTTTTTGAATGAAGAACATATGAACCTGATTTATTGCATTTTAAGATAAATTCCTATGTTAATTTTTGTTACTACAGCATGAGGAGAATACTTACAAGATTCAACATGTACTTAAAGACTAAAGATCGTCCTACACTGTCGTTCCTGCCACAGGTATGCGTATCAATTACATAATTCATTATCCACAGCTTGTTTCAGTATTCTTGACCGACGTATAATAGTGTCTAGTTGAACGATCATAATTGCAGTATCTTTTTTAAAGTTATTTTATGCGCACTTTACCTTTGCTAGGTTATATATGGGGAAATAATTTTCTAGGACAACATTATATTTTTTTTTGAGCTTGAGGTGGATGGGGCAAATTCGGATGAGGGAAATTATATGAATAGTAATATCTTGTTTGTTTTGGGTTGAATGTAGTAAGGATGGATTAAGTTTTATGTCAAATCAATATTTTCTAATTATGATGATATATTATTTTATTATTGTTAGTTAGTATGATAATGATTGTATGAAAGAAAAGTGTAAGAAAAGAAGAAATAATGAATTGTAAAAAAACTATGAGAGATAATGAGTTGGTGTAAGAAAAGTAGTGATGTGAAAATTTTAGAGTATAAATATATAATAGGGGTGAATGTGTATTTGAATGGATGATGAGATGTGAAAATTCGAAAAGTGGACGGGACGGGACGAGACGGGGGGAGGCCCATCCCCCATCTGGACCTCCCCGACTGAAAACAAACACCACCTTATAGATGGGTGTCAAATTGACGGACTCAGAGAAATAAAGAGAATGCTATATGACATGATTGAATCGTCAGAAAGAGATTGACATTAAAAAATCACGTGCAAATCAAATGAGAAAAAAAAATCCAAAAACATCAATTTTGTCCTGCAATTAATAAACTTGAAAAATTTGTCCTTATTTAAGAGCCTTGAAGACATAATGTCCTAACCTTGATCCCTACTATACGCCGTGTCCTAAAAAAACAATATTCATGTTATGTGCATACAACGTACATATACATGCGTACACTACGAAACTACTCGTATAACTAGAAAATTGAGAATATATGGTTTTTTTTTTGTGGATAAAACGAAAAGCAGGAACTCGAGGAACAGGCGACTGAGGAGGCTGATGGCACTCTCAGACTGGACGAGCAAGAGTCGAAATCAAACCAACCGTATGATTTTTTTTTGTATTCTTTTGATGGGCAAATTCTTGTTTATACCAGTCTTGTACATTTAAATAGTATTAGTTGTTTTTCCACTGAAAATTTGAACGTATGCACTAACTCTTGTTAATACAGATATGAAGTTTGTGAAATTTTTATGGTATATTTTCAAATTGGTTATGATATGCAGAAAACTGGTGGGCAAAGATCTGAGACAAATGAGCTCACAAGAGAGGCTTATGCTTCATCAACGATTAAAGGAAGGGATAGTGCACATAAAAAACAGGAAGGTCTAAACATTTTAAAAAGTTGTTTAATTAGATAATCTGGAGATTGTTGCATTTTGTGTTTCTTTAACAGCATGTTGTGATTTTCAGAATCAGTTGATGAAGGAACAAACAGAAGAGTTGAAACTGCAGAAAGGATATGACCAAAGCTCAGTTCCTTCTACCAGCCAAGCATTGCCCCTTGCTGAAACAAAAACAAATATAAGCAGTGCTGGAGATAGTGAATATGTTGCATCCACCAGTTTTTGCCAAGCAGAGGAAAATGATGAACACTTGTTGGACACCACACTTTCACTTGTTTGTTCCTTGAAACATCCTTCTTTACATTGAATCTTTCTTCCTAATCTTTTTCGAAAACTTACAACAATTTTTGTTGTGTTTTGTCCAGGGACCTACCTGGGGACAACGCCCTAGAGGCTGAAGCAGTGCGGAGATGATCTTGCACACCAGTTGCAATGTACAACTGTTGTGTATTTTTAAACAGTATTAATTATTTTCACTGAACAGTATTAATAGTTTTCATTAAACAATATTAGTTAGTTTTTTTCCTTCACAAAATTAGCTTTTTTTTGTTGAACATTCTTAATTGTTTTTCTGAACAGTATTAGTTATTTTCAATAAACAATATTAATTGTGCACCTGCAATTGGCGCACACAAGTGATTATTTATGAATTATTGAGACCTACTTTTCTTTTTAGCTATATTCAGCACAGTAGATGGAAATGCAGGTTTATGTTTTGTGTTTCTCTATAATAAGACCATTCTTTACAGCACTGCATCTTCATTACTTATTCGCCTTCGGTTCAGTTTTAAACAACTTTCATTTAAATAATTAGAAACTTACAAGAAAATATCATTCACTTTCAAAGTGCGACTGTTTTAATAAAATTGAGGCTACAACTTACTCATCAAGTTTATAAACTACATCTACACTTGAATTATATGTTAAATTGATTTTGGCAAACGTGTAATAGAATCCAGGCAATTTCACATATGTATGTATGTTCATATAATAAAAATCCAGTTCTTTCACTTAACCTAATTAAGTCTATAATTGTACAGTTTGCGGAAAATCTGCTTTTCTTACTTACAATCGTGAAGGGGACACGAATACGAGACATTAGTTAAATTGAAAAATGCTTCTATCATTAGATTGAACCTGGAACTTAAAAAAATCACAAGAAATGTTGAAACCAAACCCGAGTAATATGACTATGAATACTGTAGATTTCATCCGCCATATTTCTACATCAACAAATACATGTCATATGTTGATGAGAAATCCAAATTCAAAAGAAACATTAATTTCAGAAGACAAAATAAAATTAACTAATAGTACCATGATTCATAGCACAAAAACATAAGCAAAACTAACCTCTGGAATAATTCACTACTACAGCCGACACGTTACCAAAGGAATAAGAACTCGAGATTTTGCTCATAGAAGCAGAGACCAAAGGCACATTCATCGAACTTCAAAGAAAGATTTTTTGGCTGCAACATAATTCCTTATATACATTGATACCCTGTTTCTCTTTGCCTCAATTACTGCTGCAAGACTCGCATATTCCAGGTCTGCAATAACTGAACGAAAATTATGGCTAGAACAAGATTCTTTATAATAATGTATGAAGAACTACTTCATGTATCATGCATGCTAAGCTAAATAAAAATTATTAAGCTACTGTCACATGGATTAATTTCTTCCTAACAGTTTCACTGGGCTAATACACACTTTATGAATTAACCACTGTACCAACACAACAACCTCTATAATTAAAGAAATTCCTAGCAATGATTTGGAGTATCAAGAGAAATTGCAATCTTACATGATATATGGCACCTTCGTTTGGCTTCTATTCGTATGTGACCATTACCAATTATAGTTAGATCCATGCGTCTCCAGAAACAGTAAGCATCAGCAGCCACACTAAGCAACTAACTTATCCTCACGTTCTCACATCAAACGGATACCTCAGCTGAGGGTCAGGACCGTATTTTCACCATTTTTTAACGCAAAGAGAACATCTATTTCCAGTCAATCACAACTGCATCACACTTTTCAGCATCAATTCTGCAACTTGCCACGAATTTCCCGCATCAACAATTTTGAGCTATCGACGACAAGTTTGCTTTCATAAACAATGCTACGGTACAGTTCATGCTTTGGGGATGGCCTCAGTGAGCTTAATTCAATAAGTGGATTGGTGATCACTGATCTATTGCAGATCTCTTTTGCCGGTTGGACATGCTTCCACCAGAAATCGGACAATGCTATCTTCAAGAGATTCCAATATTCCTCATTCCGATGTATCCTAAACAAGCTACTGCCATTAACAGTCCACACATAGAAGTCCATCCAATCCCGATCAAGTATTTCCATCAAACCTTGAGCCTGGGGGATATAATGAAGAGGCACTCGTTTCCAAGGGGTGGCTTTACTCATATCTCCACCATAGTACGGGCATTTAATTTCAAGAACACCATGGGAGGGCAAACCATAAAAATAGCTGTCAACAGCTCCATCAGGGGAAGCTGCAAGCCAATCATCCTTGGGATTTTTCTCCCCATAGACCTGGAATTCAGGATACAATACCATATTTCCGGTGATCAGCTTATATCTTTCAAGAGCTTCCTGTTCCTTAATGTTGCTCCAACAAGTAGCTAAGTTACCAGAGAATGGTTCAATCGCTCCAAGCTTCTCTAGCCATAACCGGGCCCGCCCTCTAGGCCAAAAACCAATTGCCAAACCAAAGGTACTTGCTGTAAGTTTATTCTTTCTCAAGTGTTGCCATTTCTTGAACCAATGCTGAAGCCCACTGGCTCGAAGAACATGATGAGTTTCGCTAGCAAAGAATTCAAGAGAACGACAACTGGTGCTGCCGCTGTACCTCCTCCAGTTGCCAATGTACTTGTTAAATCTCAAATTTGCAACACAAGAAATAGATTTCTTGAATTTATTCACTGCACCAGAACGGATTTTCAGGACACAAGTGTTCAGGAAATTACGGTAACTTAAAATTGAAAGACGCATGTATTCAGGAAATGCAACGTGGTGAAGAATAATTTAGCAAAAAAAGCCGACTAGTGTTAAGTAAAGAAGTAAAGGGCAAAATTAACAATCCTAATTAACAGAATCAATCAGCCAATTAAACTTTAACCCCGAATATAAAAAATAAAAAACTTCAAGAGGGCGCAAAGAAGCTTACTCAACGTGAACCAGCATCAAAACAATTAGATGATGTAGCTCAGTAATCCTCTCGTTGTTGCATAGGGGGCAAATAAGCTGTATACATGCCATAAATTGATGAAGCCGGTGGTTTTCCGGTGTACTCCGCCGGAAATGGAAAAGAAAGCAAAACTGCAATTTCTTGCCCTAATTCAATTTAGGGCATCCCATCTTTTTTGTTTTCTTTATTTTTTAAGGGTTCGGTTATTAGCACCCCCAATATTAGGAAATTCATCCACATGATTATTTAATTACCAATTATACCCTTAATTAGCAATGCACATATTCACACTGCAGTCAAACCCACCGTCTCCACCACTCTTTATTATCATCACTTCCCCATTTTCAGGCTATATTTTAATTTTTCTATTCACCAAACAAATCAAATGCCACATCCGACCAAATCGAACGAACAAGAAATAAAAACGAAAGAAATTAAATATATATAAAAAAAGAGAATGACACAACTTGGTACTTGCCGCGGGGCTGCGGGGCAGCGTACGGCGGCCTGGGGCTGCACACGGAGCAGAAGGGTGTCGTGCGCGGCATGGAGTGCTGTTGGGGCCGGGGGGTGCTGCGCAGCAGCGTGTGGCGAGGGGGCGCGACGCGGGGCGGCGTTGGGGAGCGTGGGGCGGCGCGGGTGACGTGCGGCGGCGCGGTGGTAGTGAGGCAGGATAAAGCAGCGTTGTTCGGACTTTGGCGGTGCTGTGTAGGTGGTGAACGGCGGCTGGCAGCAATTTAAGAAAACAGGAGAGAGCGGTGGGAATGGGTGAAAAGAAGGAAGAAGAATTAGGGGTTTATCTCAAAAGGTATTATTGGTAGTTTATTATTTATGTGGGTGAATTTATTAATGTTGGGGGTGTGGATAACCGGACCCATTTTTTAATGCGAGTTAGGGCTCATGGAACAGATGGGCTTTATAAGTGGATCATTGAGTATGGGCCGGCTTAAGCCCATAATTAAGACTGCATAATATTCACTACATATGATCCATTAGATATTAAGCCATACTTTTAGTTATGATTTTTAGCTACCAAAGGGAATGGGAGTCTGAGAATTTTATATTAATATTTGAATTGTACTTAAATTTAAAAATTAGAGTTCCAATAACAAATAAATAATATATCATGTAAATGAAATACATTTTATATAATTTTTTGTCTAACGGAGTAGCCATCTTGATGTGCATAAATTATATTAAACATGGATCTTATAATTTCATGATTTTCATATTTATAAAATTTAAATCACAAATTAAATAATTAAACTGCAAACTTTGAGCAACCATTATATTAGCCATTATATTTTTTCTGATGAGATTATATTTCTTTCTCTCGACCTCTCTTTAATCACATAGTATAATATTTACGTGATAGAATGAATTACTTTGAAGAGGTAATTTGTGTATTTTATAAGGAGATGGAGTGGTAGTTTCTTATTCTTTAAGAAACTTATTCCCCAAGAATCTTAGTAACACACAGTTTATCAACGTGTGAGGTTTGTTTTTATCTTTTTTTTTTTATTGAGCAAGTAAATATTATTATCTACACCTTAATATTATTAGATATTTAAGATCAAAGAGAGAAGTAAATCGGGCACAACTGTCTCATTTCTAAATATGTGACTAAAAAAAAAGAATTAAACGGTGGAATCATACTTATTAATTTGAAAATTACTCGTCAGTGATAACAAAGACTTAAAAAACTTATTAACATAATTTAGATAGTATAAAATAAAAAAAATAAAACAATCATTACTAATATTAATAAACATATATAATTTTGTATAAGGATGACAATATGGATCCCAGGCCAGTAGACCCGCCGCCTTCAAAGTGTTTGGGGCGATTAGACCCGCCACGTTCTAAAAGCAGATCGTAGCGGACATTTGTAAATCAGTCCGGTGCGGTAACACAATTTAGACCCGGACTGCCTGCGCCAGTATACATACATATAATTAAGAGTAACACTTATGTGCACCAATTGCATCTCTCATTGGTGCAATTGTATTCAATTTTAATTTGAATTAACCTCTAATCTTAAACCATGAACTATAAACCTTAAACAATGAAGCATTCGGCCCGGGTTTAAAAAAAATACTAGACTTAAACTCTAAATCATGAACCCTAAGCCCTAAACAATGAATCATTCAGACTGGATGAACCATGAACTACTCGGGCCTAGTTCGGATTGGATTGGGCCCGGGCCGAGTAATAAAAAACTGAAAATAAAATAATAAATTGAAAAAAAAAAAAAACTGAAAAAAGAAAAAAAAAAGAAAAATTTGCACCCATTATAAATTTAGTGCGAAAAGGATCTGTAAAGTATTTGCCTATAATTAATATTTTATATAAAATAATAATTATAAATTAGAAAACACGCTTAAATATTTAAGTTAGCTTTCCCTCTAAGCAGCTCAACTCACTTAGTGCCCGTTTGCAAACTCTACAAGTGCTCTAGAAGAACTTATTTTTAAAAAAAATTGTGTTTAACAACTTTAAAAATAAATCTTTTGAAAACACTTTTAAGAGTTCTAAAATAGGCTCAGCCCTAAATTCCCAACTGACGTATTTCAAAATTTTATTTTTCTTATTAACTCAGCCGCTGCCTTCTCTCGCCTCCATACACTCTATATTTTATCTCGAATATAATTACAACAACAAAATCTATATCATAACAATAACATATATACTGGTAAAATACAAATTTCCAGTCGAGGATTTAAATATGCTACAATTAATTGTAATTAGTGGAGCACCACTAATTTGGCCCAGCCCGCAGCTTTAACAAAAATTGCGATTTTCAAAAAAAAGTTAAATAGTAATTATTTTTCAACAAATTATGTTTTTTTCTTGCCTCAGGCAATAGATTTTTTTGCAATGTAAATTTGTAATTTTTTTTCTTTTTTGGTGGGCCTATTTAATTAACTTGGGCTTTCTCGAATCAATGGGCTAATCTTAAGCTTATTCCTTATTGGGCCCTGAAAAAGTTAAGAGAACGCAATTTAATCTATTTTGATTCCTTATTTTAATTTTTATATTTTTTCTCCCAATTGTTTAGATTCATAAGTTTCCGAGAAATTCAAGAGATTTTATTTTACTAATATTCTACTATCTTTATATGCATTTAATATTTTGATTTTATTATCTTTATATGCATTTCATATTTTGATTTCATAATTGATTTTGTTCTGGGTTAAAATTACTCATGGTGAAACTCAGAACGAAGGCAGGGAAAAATTCTGAAAATGAGGGAACGGGGCAGGCCGGGTCAGACTCGGTGCGGGTCATGGGGCGGGTCCGGGGCATGCAGTGGGAGAACAGGGCGGGTTGCGAACGTAAATAGGGTGAAACCATTAAACAAATCCCGAATCCCTCTATATCGCTATATCCCTTATATTACTAATAGGGAGTTTTTTTTTATGATGTGTCAACTTTACATTGATTTAACATATGTGTCATTCTAGGAGAAGTTTAGTGTACATGTCATTCATAATAAATCCTACATGTCACTAAAAATAAATTCTATGTGTACTTCTATTTTTGTATATCCTAAACAATTTCCTATATATCCCTCTATATATTAATAGGGAGTTTTTTTTTTCATGATGTGTCAACTCCATGTTAATTTAATCTATGTGTCATTCAATGAGAAATTTGAGTACACATGTCATTTTTATGTGTTATTTTTATAAAATGTGTAATTTATATTTATTATTTTATGTTTTATTTAATTATATAATATTATTCATTTATCTTTTTTTTGATAATTTTTGTTTGACTTAAATAAAATATTCATTCTAAATGTATTTTATCTTAGTGTAAATTATATTCAATTATTAATTTCTTAATAAATAATTTTATTTTATAATTGTTCTTATGTATATCTTAAGATAATTTATGTGGCAAAAATATTTTATATTACAATTAATTCACTTTTTTTTTAATTATTACATGTTAATTAATTTATTAGTCTTTTCTTAGTCGATTTATTTTGTTTTGATTGGTAGATTTCAACTTCATATTAACATGGATAAATAATATTTGACACAATAATCTTATTAAAAGGTTTAAGAAAATTACTAATATACACCTTAAAAAATTATTAATTCATATATAGTGCATTTATGCACATATTTATATTTTTAATTATCAAATATATTATTTATTAAAAATGTTGCAATTTTTATTAGAAAATCGCGTAACACGCGACACTAAACTAGTATATATATATGAAAGAGAGTGGGAGTGTGATGCATGCGAATACAGTTAGTCAGTTTTTCAAAAGATACATCTTGGCGCCACTCGTAACAGTTACGAAAGAAACACAACCAATTCCACACTCAAGTTTTTGCAGAGAAGAAGATCAACATGTTCGCTACTTCTGAGTATGATTTCCCTCACTATATCTCTCATTTCTGCTTTCTTGGTTAATAATTTTAACATTTTGTTTCTCTGCCGTTTGTTCTTCTACTTGATTGCTTGTGTTAATTTCTTGATGGATTTTTATGTGTGTTTTGATTTTGGTATGCCTCATTGGTGTTTGTTTGTGATGCGATTAGATTTCTCTGGTTTGAATTTTGCAGTTACATTTCTTCTTGGAAAAAAAATTCCTAATCTGTACGAGTTTATAGTAATAAGTAATAACTGAAAATTTCTTGATTTTCTCTACGTCTTTTGAATTAAATAGTAGTTAGGAATCTTTCGACTTGTTTCTGATCAATGAGCCAAAAAACCTCACATGTTACTGGAAGTTCTAGTTGATTTTGTATTTTAATTATTTGAAAACATGGATGCTTTCGATGCTCTGTTTTTTTGTGCCTATGGAGTTTGGGATTTTCCGATTGTTTTATTTTTCTTTTTCTCAAGATTTCAAGGTGTTCAAATTTTTGGTTTGGATATTCTCATACCATTAAATTAATTAGTCTAATCAGATTGACAGATATATCTGTGTGGAATAGTGTAATGTTAGCTAATGTTTGACTCATTTATTTGTTTGTATTTTTTTTAACTAATTGATGGATTTTGATATTTTTCATCAGAAACAATCTTATAAGAAAGTGTATATGACATTTGGAATTCAGGATGACAGAAGGAAGAATTTGGTATATTATTCATCATTTTTTTAGTTGATTTTTAGTCCTTTTCTTTTCTCTCTCTATTAAGAACCATTTAGTTTCCTCTTTTCTAGCAGTTGCCTTTTAGGCTGTATATGTTGTTCCCTCAATTTATCTTGGTCGTATCATGTGCCCAGTTTCATATTTCTAAGTCAATTTAAGCAAATTGAGATTCTATTATTTACATTCCGAATGAATCTATATTGTGTTTTCACTAACAACCACATTCATCAGATCAACACGAAGCATGAAACAGTGCAGTATACAAATCATGTTTTCTTTTTCATGATCCATCATATAATCTACTATCTTGATTAGCATAAGTGAAACTTGATATAGATGATTTGGTAATTATTTCCTTTATGCTGCAGCTGCCATTTTTTCATTAGATGGGACCATCACATTGTGTATTTCTGCACATGTTAACAACATTTTCTTGATATCATACATTCCGGGATACAGATAAAACCTAACATGTTACTAGATGTTTTAGTTAATTTATGTTATTGTGGGAATCCTATTGTGGAAATGCTATAGTAATAGTTTCGAAAGATGCTGAGATTATGGTGAAAGGATAATACAAACACCATGTGCTTGATCAAATATCAAATGCACGTGTGCAGAAATATAGATAGTTTTATGCATATAGTACAAATTTCTAGTTTTACGAACACTATTGCATCTTGGTAAACATTCTTACTCATGCAAACAGAATGGAAAAGATGCTTGCAAACTGTCTGGAGGCCGACATTATACCTGCAAATATTGATGGACCAAGTATTACAGTCTAGAATGCAGGTATGATAAAAGATACTGAACCCTGCCTTTTTTTTTTAAATAAATAGATGATCTTCGTTTAAGTATGTATTAAGACTACCGAGCAGTGATGGGAAATTTATCTTTTGATATTCATTGCAGGAACAATTGGTGTTACAAGAAAATGAGAAACAGGTAAAAAAATCTGTCTTTTACATGCCTTTGCATTCTTGGCTCTTAGACTTGATTTAACAGTATAAGAAGGCACTCACTTTGATGACACAAAATGCAGGTTAAAGAATGCAATGATGGGCCAGGTTGTGTTTCATATAGATTTAGCAAAAAAGCCTACTAGTCACTCCCTACCTCCCATTATATAGATTTAAAAAAAAAAATTAATGTCCCATATATATATATATAGGTTTATTTCCCCGTAAAGTAATTTATTTAATTAATTTATTAGTATAATCCTATACATTAATTGTGTTGAAAACTATTAATAATTATTAAATAGAGTAATAATAGAAATTTCATTTGTGTCATTTATTTTTTCAATTTATGTGCAAAATTCAATCCGCCTATATAATTGAGACGAAGAGAGTATTATTATGGAAGCAGATGTGCTTTACATATGATCCATTGAGCTGGGCTTTAGGTGTGAAACTTTGTACTAAGCCATAATTTAGTTATTTTGATTTTGAGCTACTAAAAAGAAGATGGAGTTGAAAATGAAATATTTTACAGTGGTATCATACTTATTTACAAATTACTCACTTGTGAGTTGTGACAATCAAGAGTCATTTTTTATAGATGAAATTATGTATTTTGTATTTTATTTATCTCCCATTTAAATTTAAAATGACATCAAAAATAAAATCATCACAGTTCTATTATACATAGCAAATTAGATCTTTTTAAAAGCATTGCAACTTAAATTTTGGGAACGTCAATAGGCTGAAGCCCATTATAAAAAAAGCCCAAATCTTTAATCTCCCCATATATATATATATATATATATATATATATATATATATATATATATATATATATATATATATATATGGGTTGTTTTGGGGTGACTGGGTGAACACCTGTATTGCATAGGTGTGGGTGCGTGGATGCAGGGACACACTATAAGGATACGGTGATACGAATTTTTGAAAACTTTAGGGTACGATTCGTCATGCATACGTCTATTTATTTATTATTTTATTATATATTATACATGTAAAATATATGAAAATAACAATATACAGAATGTTGGAGGCGACACAGTGTGAAGAAAGCAGAAAGGTGGCAATGGTGTGTTTTGTTCGTGTGATGAGACTGGTGACTTACTGACTTTGAGTGTTGATAAGGTAATTTTAAGTTTTCTTATTTTAAGTTATTTTACTTATTTAAAATTAGTTTTCTTATTTTAAGTTTTAAAAATTACAACATTGTCCCATAATTTTTTTATTTTTTTCAAAATTACCAAAGACGCACCGGATTCGCATCATAAACGGACCCGGTGCGCGTATCCCGCGAATCGCACCCGCACCCGCCAAGAATCCGATACTGCACCATAGTATTTTTTGGAGTGTCCGTGCATTAGAGGTGAACACCCTTTAGATGTGTAAATTTACCTTTGTACCCTTAATGAAATATTTTATACCCTGCGCGACTGGTTCATGGTTCACCCGGCCCGAATAGGTTATAATTTAGGGTTTATTATTTAATGTTTAGGGTATATATGATTCATCCAAATTAAAATTATCACTATTTCATTAAGCATAGTTAAGTCATTTTACCCTTATCACCCGGAGTGATTTCTATCACTTAGCAGCACCCTATATATATTACGGTCCGGTTATAATAAAAGAAGGGGGGAGCGTGAGTGTCACGCATGTAAATATTTTTCTGGGTTAGTTGTTATTCAGTTACTCAATTTTCCAAAGGATACATTTTCGCGCCACTATAGTTTTTAGAAGGGAGTACCAGAGAGAAATTCGAAGTTTGCGGAGAAGAAGACCAATCGCTAATTCTAAGTATGGTTTCCCTTACTATCTCTCATTTCTGGTTTCTCGATTAATAATTTTAAGATTTGGTTTCTCTGGCGTTTCTTCTTCTCTTTAATTGCTTGCTTGTGTTAATTTCTTGATGGGTTTTTGTGTGTTTTGATTTTAGTATGCCTCATTGGTGTTTGTTTGTGATGTCAATTAAATTTCTTGGGTTTGAATTTTGTAGTTGCATTTCTTCTTGGAAAAAAAAAAGCCTACTCTATACTAGTTATTTCTATAATTGAAAATTTCACGATTTTCCCTGCCTTTTCTGAATTGAATAGTTATGAATCTTTCGACATGTTTCTGATCAATATGCCTCGAATCTAACATGTTAATACTGGATTCCCTGGTTGATTTATGTTATTGTGGGGATGTCATAGTAATAGTTTAGAAAGGTGCTAAGATTAGGGTGAAATGATAACAGGAACGCCATGTGCTCGATCAAATACATTTAAGTAAAAAGATCATAGTCTTAGTTTGTCTTGTTAAAGATTCTTTAATCATGCAAAAATCTTTTAATACGTATAGAATGGAAAAGATACTTGCAAAGTGCTTGGAGCCCGACCTTCTTCCTCCTTCCGAATCAGATATACATCAACTGCAGATATTACTGTCTGGAATACAGGTATGACTAGAAGATACTGAAACCTACTCTTTTTTTTTTCAAAATAAATGGATTATCTTTGTTCAAGCATGTATGGAGACAGATCAGTGATGGGAAGTTTATCTTTTGATATTCATTGCAGGAACAATGGTTGCAACACAATCAGAAACATGTAATTCTGTCTTTTACATGTCATTATATATAACCCGTTTGCATTCTTGGCTCTTATTCTTTTTTTCGAGTATATATAGAGGCTACATATAAGTGATGGGAAGTTTATCTTTTGATATTCATTTCAGGAACAATTGATGTTGCAACAAAATCAGGACCAGGTGAATCTGTCTTTTACACGTTATGATTTTTTTTTTGATCAGGATTTACATGTTATGATTAATAGTCCTTTTCATTCTTGGCTCTTATTCTTGATTTAAACTGTAAAAGAAATTTTATTTTGATGATGCAAAATGTAGGTTATAGAGTCTCACAGCTTAGTATGTATTGAGACTACAGAGCAGTGATGGGAAATTTATCTTTTGATATTCATTGCAGGAACAATTGGTGTTACAACAAAATCAGAAACAGGTAAAAATCTGTCTTTTACATGCTATGATGAATAATCCCTTTGCATTCTTGGCTCTTACTCTTGATTCAACAGTATAACAAGACATTTACTTTGATGATACAAAATGTAGGTTAAAGAATGCAATGCTGGGCCTGCGAGTAAAGGCTGTCCTCCATCAACTAGCCCTGCGTTGCCACTAGACTCTGACAACGGCCCTAGATTAGAACTCAATTTTGGGCCTCAATTTGAAGAATATCTTCCTTCAAACAATTGTGCTGCACTAGTTGGTAGCAATAGCCAAATGTGGGGTGCCCCTTTAGATAAAAACTCGGGTATCATCATTTCGCTTGCATCTCCACCTCCTTCTCCTTCTACTTCTACTTCTTCTCCACCTCCCCCCGAGTCTCCGTCTCATCCGTCTCCAGATGCGTATCCTACGTTTCCGTATGTGTATCCTGGGGGTCCTCCATCTCCGTCTCCTTATTTACCTTTTCCTGAGCCTCCCCCTGATCCTCCCCGCCCCGAATCTCCTTGGCCTACTCCTGAACGTTCTGCATCTCCAAATACTCCTCTTCCTACCCATCCTTATCGTGCTGATTCCGATGATTCTTCTGATTCAGAGTCTTCTGCTCCTCCTCCTCTTCCTCGCGGTTCTTCACCTCGGCCTCCTCCTCTTCCCGATTCTCCTTATCCTTATGACCCCTATTCTCCTCCTCCTCCTCCTCCTCCTCCTCCTTGGATGTAACCTGTGTTTGCCAGGTGGTTCGGCTGAAAAGTGAAACCTGTTCAGATGGATGGCTGTCATCATGTCTTCCCCTATTATGCTGTAAAGACCAAATGAAGATTCACAAAAGTTAGTTTTTTTCACCCTATGTTGGAACACAAGTATATTCTGTTTCACCATTTATTTGACCTGGGAAATACAAGTACAGGTATATGCTTCTTCTCTTGTTGCAAATATCATTGTTAAACGCTTGTATGCGTCGCTGGTTTGCTGGATTAATGGGCTTCCCATTTTTGCAACACGACATCTTCTATTTTCTACTGCATTATAGTCTTCACTATACACATTAAACATTGCATGGAAACTAATAAAAGTTTTAAAATACATTTCAGTACTTTTTGAAAACTTTTTAGAAATTCTATTCCGAAATCTGTAATATAGGTACAACTCTAAAAAAAAGTACACTTAATTATAAAATACATTTCAGTACTTGTTGCAAACCTTTTAGAATTCTGTTACAAAACATTTTGTAACATATGTACAACTCTAGAAAAAGTATACTTGAAAGGATTCTATCCTGAGAACCTAAAGTTGTTTAGCAACTTATTTCTTGTACTTAAACCTTGAGACAAGATATTATCGGATTGCTTTTCGATGATCTGGATTGAATTCTCCAACATATTCAATACATCCATAGTTTTACCAGTACATATAGCCGCGCATTCATTGATCACCTCTCCCTTGATTTCTTCAACCTTTTTACAAAACCTTGAATCCAAATCTTTTATTAATTCTTGAAACCAAAGCTGAGGCCAACTAGACTGAGGAATAGGATAAGTTTCACTGGCAAAGAATTCAAGTTGCCAAAGTTGACAATATCCATGCTATATCTCAAATTTGCAACAGGAGAAATAGATTTCTTGAATTTATTCACTGCACAAAAATGGATTTCAGGACATAAGTGTTCAACACTCTAATGAACAATATATATTAACGGTAACTTAAAATTGAAAGACTCAGGAAATGCAACAATTTAGCAAAAAAGCCTACTAGTATTATGTAAAGGGCAAAACTTAAATCCATCAATGATCATAACATTCCTAATTAACAGAATCAATCAGCCAATTAAACCTTAACCTCGAATATTAAAATAGAAACCTTGAGGTTGAGGAGGGCGCAAAGAAGCTTACTCAACGTGAACCAGCATCAAAACAAGTAGATGATGTAGCTCGGTAATCCTCTAGTTGTTGAAAAACTGGGTCAAATAGGCTATATACATGCCATAAATTGATGAAGCTGGTGGTTTCCGCCCGAAAATCAACCTTCTGGAAGCGGGAACTTGAAAAGAAAGAGAAACTGCAATTTCTTGCCCTAATTCAATTTAGGGCATCCACTCTTTTCTATATTGTTTAAAGTTTAAGGCGAATTAGGGTTTATCTTGCTCGCATTAATTAGTATGGAGCAGATGGGGTTTATAAGTGGACCATCAAGCATGGGTCTAGGAGAATAACTTTGCACCAAGTCAAAATGGGAAAAATTCAATTTTAGTCACTATAAGTTTTTACCTTTTTACAGTTTTGATCACCTAAGTTCATTTTCCTTTCATATTAGGTCTTTCATTGTTACGGTTGACCCGTCTTTTGATCGACGAACCAACGAGAAAAAACGCGAATTCATCCTAAACACCACTAAAATCGAAATTTCAGCCTCTCTCTTTTCCCATTTTACACAAACCCTAATTGCTACAAATTTTCTTGGATTTCTCTCCAATCAAAGTTCCTATCACAAACAAATAAGTAATATTGAGTTTGGGCTCCTGTCTTTCAAGAGATTTTGGGCGATTCTGATTGTTAATAGCGAGAAGGGGAAAACTTGAGTCTGCACTCCAATACTGTAAACCTTCGATTCTGATTTACAATTTGCTTAGAATTCTCTTTTACTAGTTGATTCAAGTTTGTAGCTTTGAAAGACGAAAGTGATTGGTTGAGTTTCAAATTTTCAATAGAATTCTTCACACACCAAGTGGACTTGTTCCGTCCATCGACATCATAAACTAATGTAGTGTTGATACAAAATAGAAAATGCATGAAGCTAGTACCGATTAATTTTTGGTACCATGATTCTCGAATTTTAATATAATGTTGATTGGAGAGAAATCAATGAAAATTGAAAAAAAAAATAGAGTTTCAGGGAAATGGGGGAAATGGGCTATCGAATTTGGGGCTAATCTTTGTAACCCTAAATGAATTCACGTTTTTTCTCGTTGGTTCCGTCAGTCAAAGACGGGTCAACTGACGGCATGACCTAATGTGAGAGGAAAGATGACCTTGAGTGATCAATTTTGAAAGTGAGTAAACTTGGGTGACAAAAACTATAAAATGGTAAACTTTAGTGACCAAAATTGAATTTTTCCCCAGCCTTAATCAAGAATGATGGCTTTTAGTTTTAGGAGTGTAGCTTTGTACTAGTCATATTTTAGTCATACTAAAAAGAATAGGGCCAAGAATGATGGCTTTTAGTTTTAGGAGGGTAGCTTTGTAATAGTCATACTAAAAAGAAGAGGGCCAAGAATGATGGCTTTTAGTTTTAGGAGTGTAGCTTTGTACTAGTCAAATTTTAGTCATACTAAATTTTATTAAATTTTTTTAATTATCTTTAATTTTATTAAATTTTAGATATTTTGGTTCAATTTTAACACCTTAGAGTAAGGAGCAAATCCAGTGCTGATGTCGAAGGTTTAAAAAGTAGTAGATCTTAAAGTAAATGTATTTTATATATGACGCCTAAGAGTCATTGCTCCAAAAAGAATTTGATCATTTAATATTGAGCATTTTAGCTCATTTTCTGAATTTTGTAAATGGTCAGCATGAGAGTAAAAAATTGAAAAAAGAGGATTAAATAAGGGAAGTGACATACAATTTTGTTAAATAATTGTGGGGTACGAGTTTTGTGGATTATTCCACCTAATATATTTTTAAGAGTAATATTTTTGTGAATTAGGTCTATAATATGAACTATGTTTTTGTTACAATTAAAATTATGGCTAATGCTTTCCAATTTTTTTACAGAGTATTAATTATGAAATATCTAAGTTAATCAAAATAGTTTAATAAATAATGAATTTTTATATATAATTGTGAGAGAATTACGTTCAGACCTGATGAGAACTATATGAAACCAAATTCGCTAGTTCATATTATCATTTCCCCCTTTTATCAGAATTTTATAAATAGTAAGAAAAATAAAATCCACAAGTTGTGTATATATCACACAATTATACAACACCACCACTCACTTTCTTTCTTTCATGTTCCTATATATATTTAAATTGAGATATTCTCTCATACAATATGTAATATTATACTTAGGGATTAAGTTTTTTGTACCCCAATAACTTTGGACAGATTTGAATTTAATCCCGCACATATGAGAATCTTATGTAACCCCTGTATGTTTTATCTTTTTTTTTTTTTTTTGGTCCCGAAAATTGGTTGGTGCCGATTACATAACCGATCACCAGCACAGTTGGAAATTCTTTTCATTTATGTTATTTTTTACTTGTCACGTGTGTATATACTATTTGATTTAATTTTTTTTTAATTCACTTAAGTAAAGACCCTGGCGGGTTTCGGGTTTTAGCCTTTTCGGGTTGGGTTTAGGTTTTTTTTTAGTTAAGAAAATGTTGGGTCGGGTCGGATTTAGGGTTAGAACCGATCCAACCCAACCAATAAAAACTTAAATTCATCACCAAATCGCCATTTTCACAATCAAATCGAAGCAAAAAAAAGACGGTGACTTCTCATACCAGTCACGGCGGCCTGGAACGAAGGAGAAAAGAGAGGAGGTAGAAGACGCAGCTTAGGGGACAAAAGAAAATGTCATCATCGATATCCTTCTCCACCAAATCGTGCGGTCAATGTCGTTGTGGAATTATGTTCGAATTCGCACCTCTTGGACTGAAGAAAATCCTGGTCGAAGGTTCTATGGGTGCAAATATTGGAAGGTCAGTTTTCATTTTGAATTATAACCCATTGTCAACATTCGATTTTTCCATCCCTAGTCTTTGCATTTGTTCAAATGAGGTGGAGGAGGATGCAATTATTTTGAATGAATGGATACCCCAATGTCTCCGAGGGCGAAATTCATAATTCTAACCCTCCTGAAGGAATACGAGACCAAGCAAAAATTGCATCAAAAAATGGCAATTGGATGACATATGCTCTAATTGGCTCTTGGTTTTTTTCTTTGCAATGTGACTTGTTTATCGGTAGTATGGTATTAGTTCATTTAGTAGTATGATATTAGTTCAGTTGGACATGTGTGTTGTTTTAGTATATAGAATTGGGCAAGTGTATCCCCTATTTTTTGTTCAAGTTATTCAAGTAATGGAATTTTCTACCTGATACTTTTTAGTACAATAACTAATACTTTTTAATTTAACAACTAATACTTTTTAGTATACCAACTGATACCTAATAAAATTTTAGTTCCAGTACAACTAATGTGGCTCATGAATATGTGTTGTTTTAGTATTAATAGTTGGACAAGTGTATCCCTGTGTTTTTTGTTCAAGTTATTCAAGTAATGGAATTTTCTACCTGATACTTTAGTACAGTAACAAATACTTTTTAGTATAATAACTAATACCTTTTAGCATACCAATTGATACCTAATAAATTTTCAGTTCTAGTACAACTAATGTGGCTCATCTACAAGTAATTTTAACAAAATAATATATCTCAAAGTGCAATATTCATTCATTAAACTGCAACATTGATTCACTACAATCAGTTTGCTTTGTTTAGTGTTTGTAGGAGTGTTGTGTGTGTTGTGTTTTTAATTGAAAAAGAGAGAAAGAAGACGAAGAGGCGCGGTTTGAAATATCATATGGATCCAGGTCGGTTATAAAATGGGGAAAATCGACCCATTCTTATTTAATTTAAAAAATAAAAATTATGTAAAAATCAAAAAATAAACAAAAAACAATCGAATAAAATAACCGGCACATGCATGGCTCGATACTCGACGGGTGAATAAAATAAACAAAAAATAAATTAAATGCATTAGGGTGAATATCCACGTGTTGACTGCAAAATAAACGAGAAATGTAATAATTGTTGGGCTTTATGTCAGGATCTATTCAGGATGAACTTAAAACACAAATTTATATTACTGATTATTACTAACATGAATTAATCCTATATTAATTTACATAATAATCATACCAACAACATCATGCAAACAATAATCACGTAAAATTCATAGCATGCGGAATTTCTAGGATTTACGTAAACTTACCCGTTGGAGTGACAGTTTCTGAGACAGATAGGATCAGGTATCTGGCTACCAACCGAAAGTACTTCTCAAGTACTCCCTTAGCCCTCGTTCAACAACCTTGGTGGGAGGTTCTCCGATGAACAATTGTAAACAAAGGAAAATAAATATTTTGTTGCACCACCTTTGTGGATTTTTAATTTTTCCAAGACTGGAATTGTGTTGGGGATGAAAAATGTTGGGATTATACTGGAAAGTATGTTTTTACTTTGTATAATCAGACTGAATTTCGGACTTATTTACTGAAATAAATTGTTTATCACTGATGCTTTAAATATCATCGAATGTTACATATATTTATCGCATAACTGTTCAATAAATAAGACGTGTTACATTGTAGTTAATTTAGTGATACCCAGATCACGTAAGATTAAATTAACGGTCCTTGTAACTAAAAAGTACAACATTCACGACCTAGATGGAAATGAACAATCCATCGTGAAAGGTTGAAGTGTAAGACTCGATTGGTTTTGTCTTGACCAAGAGATTACACTAGTGCATGTCTAGTACCTTTGAAGAGGATTCCAGGAGGACAAATTCTTCCGAATCGAACTAGGAAGAATTAGACCTCATGGTTAGTTATTTCTTAATCTTCGCCCCTTAAATAGGATTGCGTGTGGTTAGTAACTATTGCTTTGACTTATTACGGGTAGAGAATCGAGGAGATTCAATACTTTATATCTTGAACAATATTATTGGTCACATCGCGATTGCTAAGATTTAATACGGAGAATCGCGGTGCAAGCACGCTTTGTTCGATTTGGTTCTTTGGGAGGTTCATAAGTTTTATCATACCAAATCTTGCAAGTGGAACTAGTTTAGGTATGGATAATAATGTTGAACCGATCCTTTACCAAGGATAAAAGATATTAATTAATGGAAAGCTATTTCAGTGGCTTGAATTAATTAATGGGCTAGATAATCTTAAACACGAGAAATAATAACCGGGGCCCATATTAACTGTAATATGGGTTAAGATGGATAGTGCAATATTAATTATGTAGTGGGATTAATTAATATTTATGGGCTTGAATAATATTGTGGCTCAATATTGATAATTCAAGGTCCATTGGAAGATCCAATCTTAATTCTCCTAAAGGCCCCTCAAGTAGCCCAACATAAAGTCCAATAACTAAAAAAGGTGTTTAAAAATAAAATAAATTTGTTGCCTATTTTTCCTCATTTTTTCAAAAAATATGAATAAAAAGGGAGAAAATTTTTCTTTGAATTTTGTTATGGAATGAAGATATGTATTCTTGGAATACAAGATTATCTCATTAAATTCAAGAAATCTCCCACTTGGTTATTTATATTGGAAATTTCGAAATTTTTGAAAAAGAAGGAAAAGAAAGATTTTCTTGATTTTCTTGAAATGATATTATGGAAGATATGTATTTCTTGAAATACAAGTATATCTCATAATTCAAGAAGATCCAAATCTTGGTTTTCTTTATCCTATTTTTTCGAAAATTGCCATAACAAAAGAGAGTGGGATTTTTATGGAATATTTTAATTATTGAGAAAATAATATATGAGATATATTCAAGATTTCTTGGAGATCAAGAAAATATTTTTTCCTCCCTATTCCATGCGTAAAAATCGGCCAACAGCCTCTATAAATAGGGGATGAATGTTTCATTCCCATGTGTTGGAAAAATTAGTAAATCCACAAAGGTGGTGCAACAAATTTTATTTTCCCTTTTGTTAATTGTTCGCGAGCTTCCTTCCACTGGATTGTCGAGCAAGGACTAGGGAATACTTGGGAAGGTCTTTTGGTGTGTTTTCATCGACGAGACTATTGTCATTCCAAGAGGTAAGTTCACGTAAACTCGTAGTAATTCCGCATGCGTAGGATTTACGTGAATTGTTTATATGCATGATTTGTTGTTGAATTATTATTTGAATTAATTTAGGATTAATTCATGCTAGTAATAATTGTTAGAATTAAATTTGTATTTAAATATTCATCCCGAATAGATCCGGACAATTAATTCCCCAACGACATTCATCCCCTATTTATAAAGACAGAGGTAGACGAAAATTTAGGGCTTTATTGGCTCGTGGGAAATTTCCTTGTATCTTCTTCAAGATACAATCTTGAATATATCTCATATATTCTATTTCCCAAAATAAATCCCAACAAAATCTTCTCCTCTATTTTATAGGTAATTTCCGAAAATAATGAAGGAGATTTGCAAGATTAGATCTTTCTTGAATTTATGAGATAATCTTGTATTTCAAAAACACATATCTTTCTCCATAAAATATTTTCAAAAAAAACAATAAAATCTTTTCTTCCTTCTTATTTTCTAATTTTCGAAAATTCTCCATAAAGAAACCAAGTAGAAGATTTCTTGAATTTATGGGATAATCTTATATTTCAATAATATTTATCTAATTTCCATAAAATTTTTCCAAGAAAAATTTTCCCCTTCTTTTCTTTAATAGATTCGCAAATTAAGGAAAAATATGCAACAATAATTTTAATTTATTTTAAACACATTTTCATTTAATGGATTTTAATTGGGCTACTTAAGAGGCCTTTAGGAGAATTGAGATGTACCTCCCAATAGGCTCTGAATTCGAATATTGAGCCACAATATTATTCAGCCCATTAATATTAATTAATTCCATTATATAATTAATATTGCACTATCCATCTTACCCATATTACGGTAATATGACTCTCGGTCATTATTTTTAGTGTTTAAGATTATTTAGTCCATTAATTAACTAAGCTACTGAAAAACTTTATATTAATTAATATATTTATCCTTGGAGTAAGAACATCTCAACATTATTATCTATACCGAAAAATTAATTCCACTTGCAAAGATTTGGTATGATAAAGGTTACGAATTCCACCAGGGACAAATCGTACAAGACTTTTCAAGCACACGATTCTCTGTATTAATTTAGCAATTGTCATGTAATTAATAAACAACTCTTTATACCCCCAACACCTTATCAATTTATCACATAAAATACTAATAAACAACTCTTTCTACCCTAAACACTTTATCACATAAAATACTAATAAATATTTTTTTCTTAAACTCCGAGCACACAGTAACTAAATAATCAAGATTGGGACGAAGGGAGTACTTATTTAACAACCTGAGTTAACATTATGACTCAACGACAATTAGTTTTTCCTTCGCAACACTATATTTAGATAGACAGGGTCATGTAAAGTAAAGACAAAATGCATCTTGAAGTCCCTAAATTATTATTTTTTATTTTGAAAGGTTCTTAAACTATTTTTTTGTTTTAACAAGTCCCTTAATTATTAAATTTTGTTTCGAAAGGTCCCTAAATTATTATTTTTGTTTAATGAAATCCCTAAACTATTGATTTTTGTTTCAAGCAATCCTTCTTGACGAAATTTTCTAACTAATCTAACATAACCATTAAATAAAACAATGGTCAATATTGATAATTTTGAGAATGATAATGTGCGTATTTATTTATCGGTTTTGTTAGATGATTAAAGAAAAATAGTCAAGAAGAACTGCGTGAAACAAAAATCAATAGTTTAGGGACTTCATTAAATAAAAAAAATAGTTTAAGGACCTTTCGAAATGAAAGTTAATAGTTCAAGGGCTTCTTAAAATAAAAAAAAATAGTTTAGGGACCTTTCGAAAACAATAGTTTAGAGACTTAAAAATGCATTTTGTCTAAAGTAAATAGATTAAAAGTGTTAAATTCAGTTTGGACTTAATTAGTAGTAGTAAATATGTGAAATATGAAATATCAAAGCCGGAAAATTACACAATAAATTTTTTAAAATTAAAATAATTTTTTTTATTATTTCAACGGTGGACAATCGATAGGAAAAGATGATTCAAACCTCTAACTAATATTTTTACTACTCCATGTTTCAAGATGTTCCAACCCTATTCACTGATCTGCGGTTTTGGGCTTTATAAAGTAAATTTGGTTAAAAAAAAAAGAAAACCCATCCAGCCCATCTTTGTCCACAAATGGCCCACAATAATAGCAAAAGGCCCACAATAATAGCAAAAGGCCCACAATAAGTTTGAATATGTACTGCGTGAGTTCCAAAAGTACTCATTTCTCAGTATAGAGAGAGAGAGGGATTTTAAGAGAGAGAAAGAAGATGAATTTCGTGTGGAAGAAGTTGAAGGGAGCTGAGTATGATCAACAGATGGTGGAAGAGTTCCGAAAGGAAGATGAAGTGAACGGAAAGACTGTAAGTGTTTGTTGCAAGCAATTTCCGGATAATTTCTAGAAAATACAAAATAGGGTAGTTTATCCTTTACAAATTGATTTTAAGTTGTTTGTTGAACAAATTGGTTTCTGGTATTAGCATTATGTTTAATTTAACAGTCATGTGAGGTTTGTAATTCTGTTTTTAGAAGAAGGGGAAATTATGTCTGGTTTTAAAGAGTAGTGTTATGTTTTGGAGGATAGATAGGCGAATTGTGTGTTTGTGGTGGTGACCTTGTGAAGAAGATGGTGAATCAACATGGTGAAATTGTATTGAAGATGAAGTAGTTACACAATTTGGGTGAAATCTGTTTTGGTAAATATTTATTTTGCTGATTCTATATCATTTGACCTTGCTTCTCTGTTACTTGTTGCCGATACTATTGGGTGATAATTTTGGGGGTTGTTTCCGATCGAATCCATTATTATTGAGTGATAATTTTGGGGATTTACCTTTTTATTGGGCGGAGCACTCTTTGGGGCCTTTTGGTGTGTTTTTTTAAAAATATATTTCCATTTTGGTTTTTGCTTCAGATGGACTATGCCACTTCAGCAGTAAAGTTCAAGTTCTATTGGGCTGTTATAGGAGCTTGCTATACTGCCAAACATGCTATGAATGTGGCGAGAGCACAAAACAACACTGGGCGACCATTTCTGAACGTGAACGTCCCCATTCCCTGCGTGGGATTGGGCTGTTATAGGAGCTTGCTATACTGCCAAACATGCTATGAATGTGGCGAGAGCACAAAACAACACTGGGCGACCATTTCTGAACGTGAACGTCCCCATCCCCTGCGTGGGAGTCGGGGCTGCTGCTTGTGGAGGGCTATTTGCGTGTTGTTTGACTAGAATGACGTCTAAGGTGTTGTTCCGTGATGATTCCGGGGACAAGGAGAAAGCAAGAGCTGCCTTCAATGACTGGTTGAAGGAAAAGAGAGGAGACTCAGACTGAGCATCACCAGGGATGAGATGTAAAAGAAAAGCTAACTTCAATTTTTTGGGAAAAATTATGCTGCTGCATTCTTTTATTATGCAAACTATCTAGTGCACCTTGAGTATATAAAGGGAAAAATCAAATCACTATTAGTAATGTGGTAAAAATTGTCGAAGCTTCAAGAATTATTAGTGATATGGATTAATTAATAGCTTAGACATTTTATCATTTATTAGTGATGTGATATAAATAAGCGCAAGGATTAATAGGATATATCACATCACTAATAAACAGAAAAAAATGTCTAAGCAAGAATTAATAGGAAGGATTAATAATAGTATCATATCAATAATAAAAGCGAAAAAAAAATGCTTAGAACAAAGAAGCAATGATTAATAGGATACCACATTACTAATAAAAAAAAAAAAAAAAATAGCAAAGGAAAGATATAGATAGTGCACTAGATAGTTTGCATAATAAAAGAACGCAAAGAACATAATTTTTCCCAAAAATTGAAGTTAACTTTTTTTTTTTCCAACCCCATCCTCGTGATGCTCAACCGAGTCTCTCTTTTTCCTTCAACCACTATTGAAAGCTTTTGCTTTCTCCTTGTCCCCTCGAATCATCACTTTTAACAACACCTTGATGCCATGCTAGTCAAACAAAGACGCAAATAGCCCTCCACAAACAAAGAAATTTCCGACTCCCACGCATGGACGAGGACGCGTTCACGCTCGTAAATGGTAGCCCAATGTTGTTTTGTGCTCGCCACATTCATAGCATGTTTGGCAAAGATATCAAGCTCCTATAACAACCCAATAGAACTTGAACTTTATCGCTAAAAGTGGCATAGTCCATCCAAGCAAAAACCAAAATGGAAATATTTTTAAAAAAAGAACACACCAAAAGGCCCCCAAAGAGTGCTCCGCCCAATAAAAAGGTAAATCCCCAAAATTATCACCCAATAGTAATGGATTCGATCGGAAACAACCCCAAAAGAGTGCTCTCGCCACATTCATAGCATGTTTTTTATGAGACAAATCTAGAGATTTTAATTGGAAATTTTGGATGTATGTTTTGCGTCTAGGCCTTGTATGCACCCTGGTACACCGTGCATTTTAGAAGCGTGCAACTTATTATGCTGAAAAGTGCGGCTTATTTACATAGAAAAGTGCAACTGTTAATATGAGAACATAGTTGCATGCTTCTGTTTGGAATAGTTGCACGTTTCTTTTTTGTATAATTGCACGCTTCTAAAATGCACTATGAATGCACGGTACACCCGGGTGCACATGAGACGCACTCTTAAAATAATTAAATTGCATCTCTTAAAATCATATATCTCTTATCTACTAAATATGAATCATCCCCTATCTCTAAAAAAGTGTTGGTCTCCCATGAACCAGGTCTACAATCTAATCGTCTAACTCAGAATCATCGCTCTTGGGGGATAATTTTTTTAAATTAAATCCCTAAAAGTCCATTGCCTAAAAGATGTTTATAGTGATGTGAGGATTAGCATATGCTATTAATGATTCGAGAAAAGTTAGCGAAATACTCTTAAAATAATCACCTATGTAGAGAGAAGTGGGGTCGCTTCGAAGGAAATATTGTAAAGCATATTTTTAAAAACTCTTGCAGAACAAGCGGATGTTCATGGCCGAAACGAACATAAGCGTGAGAACTGAGAGTTGTTAAGAAGAACTTGGGTGAAGTGCATCATCGTTTACACAAATAGTTGATAGTTCAAAGACATCGCATCTACTATTCAACTAGTAAAGTAAGTGTGCTTTACAAGGGAAGGTTCAAAGGATGACACCTACCTATCCTATGCAAGTTTCTAACTTTGATTTATATCACCAAAACCTTTTGGTGCTTGTATTAATTTCCATTTATGTGGGGGATTGTTGGAAAATGTTGCTCATTTTTTTATGAATGAGAAATTATTTTTCAAAGTTGTTGTAACCAATTATTGGGAAGGAAAAAATAAGGAGCTTTTGTCCCACATTGTAGAAATACAAATGAGGAAGTGTGTTTGCCTCGGTTTATTTCCCGTTTAATTGCTGACGTGTAACAGCTGCAGCAAATTAATAAGCAAAAATGTTACGTACGTTTTGAATTTATTACTGTGACGGTTACAACGAATTAATTGAAAGTGTAAAACCTGAAATAATGGTTCATTATTTAGGTTGCCGGTTTTATTTTGATGCCATTAATGGCTCATAATGCCGAGGGTTCCCAACGGTCAGATTTTCATGCTATATATAGCACTTTAGTCGAAGGTGAAAAGAAGAAGACGAATGACTTGAGACGTCTTGGAAAAATGTGAAACATGAATTGGAGAAAGGATACTGATATATTCCGGCAATTGCCAACATATCTTTCTGCTCAGATTCGTTTTTGATCCGGTGATATATTTCAGGTAACATCTCGGTTCACCTCGAACAAGATATAATGCTAATATCGTTGTTCTTAAATCGTTGTATCCTGAAAAACAAGTGTCCTAACGATTCACTAGCACCGAGAGTGAAGGACTTAATTTGTTTTAAGGAAAGCGTGATTGACACGTGCCTCGATTATTCGTTTATTCCTATTTTCAGCCATCTACGGTGCATATTTTTTCCTACAAAACCTGTTTAGAGGAATCTGTGGGATGGATGGCTGTGAATGTGATCATGTCATTTTCCCTCTTATGCAGTACAGATCAAATGAAAACTTAGAAAAATTAGTTTGTTTAGCCTCTATTGAAACACAAGCATATTCTGTTTCACCATTATTTGACTGAGAATATGGAAATACATGTATATGTTTCTTCTCTTTGTTGCAAATATCATTTTTGAACGCTTGTGCATGTTGCTGATTTGCTGGATTAATGCACCTCTCTTGTAATCGTTTTTTCAGTTCTATTTTATGTTGTTTTTATTCTCTTATTTATTTCACTATGCACACTACACAAACAAATTAAACTTTGTACGGAAGCAAATAAATATTAATACCTCCGTCCCCAAAAAATTACTTACACATAATAACACGTGCTTTTTAGTGAAATGAAGTTGTTTATTACTATTTAAAATAATAAAAAATGACTTTTAAGGATGAGTATAATAGATCTACCTCTCCTCTATTATATGTTTTCTTAATTAAAAGACTTTGGTATTTAGCTGTTTTTATCAAATCCTTGCTGGGATAAGCCGGATTGAAAGTTAGTCCAAGATGACACTACATTACTAGCCCAGGTTCTTAAAGCTCGCTACTTTCCACGCGGGAATTTCATGACAACATGTATGGGCTATGGTTCGAGCTATACTCCCAATTTGTGTATCACATTATATAATTTTGCATTAAAATTTATAATATTTAATTTGTGCATTGTATGAAAAAATTACTCCCTCTGTCCCAAAGAAATGTGCACATTTGCTGTTTTTACATGTTTTTGCGAGCGAATTTTTTATTAGTATTTGAAATGATAAAGTAATTTTTAAAGATGCATGTAAAAGATGAGAGGTATATTTATAATATATCTTCTTAAAAATCACTTTATTATTTAAAATACTAATAAACAACTCGCTTACTAAAACTCGATAATAAAGGTGGTGTGCACGTTTTTGTGAAATGGAGGCAGTACTAGTTATAAACAAAAATAAAAAATAAGATTATATAGTAGAAACAATCAATTTGGGGAGGACCCTAGGGATGACAACGAGGAGGGTCTTGGATGGGTTTGATCACTCCCAGGACCCGTCCCGTCAGGATTTTCTGTAGCACTTCTGCTTTTAAAGTTATACTATTTTTAAATTAATATTAAAATGTAAAATATGTTATTTTAACATTAAATAATTTAAATGTATACTTGTTTAAAATAATATTTAATATTCATCTAATACTTAAAATAATATATATAATCTATATAAATATGGATTAAAATGCATTAATTTACATTTAAATTCATGTAAATGTATATATTAAATGTATATATATAATATAATATAAATATTTTAATTGGGTGGGTATTAAGGAAGATTTACAGAGCATATTCTACAAAAATCACCGGTTCGGATCCCCTGTTCCATTTTTCTATTCAACATCTTATATTAATGACAAGTGTACATCTCACCATATTAATAAATTTAAAAATAACATCTTAACATAACCAAATAATCTATGAAATTATATTTATTTAAGCAAAACTAATTAATTCCTACCAAATCTCATTCCAAAAAATCTTATAAAAATATTTATAATTAATTACACATATATATAATTATATATACATTTATACTAATTAATAATTAAGTTTATTAATTATTAATTAGATTTCGTGTATTATAATTTTAATTTATCATATAAAATTTAACCAATTAAAAAATCTGAAAATTTATTAAAAGAAAAAATATACTTTTTTTTATTTTTTTACGTAATTACATTTCACATTCGAACTTTAGTATGTCTTAATATAAAAAAAATTATTTATAGCAATGGTATATGCATATGATTTCACATTCTAACATTTTTATTAATTACATACAAATTTTATATTAATTACATCAAATTTAATTATAAGTAAGTTCAAATTTTATACGTATTTAAATTTAATTTTAACTACATACAAATTTTATATACGTTTATCGAGTTTACTTTTTAAAATTTTATAATATTTTTAGATATTGAAGTTTTCATATTTTATTTTGTAACATATGTTGTCAATTTTTTCTTCTAATAAAATTTTATATTTTTTTATTTAGATTTAAATTTTATATGATAAATTAAAATTATAATACACGAAATTCAATTAATAATTAACAAACATAATTATTAATTAATATATATGTGTAGCTTAAATTAATTAATTATAAATATTTTTATAAGATTTTTTGGAATGAGATTTAGTAGGAATTAATTAGTTTTGCTTAAATAAATATAATTTCATAAATATATTATCTGATTATTCTTATACTCAGTAATATAATGAGATGTACATTTGCCATTAATTTAAGATGTGGAATAGGGAAATGGAATAGGAATCGAACCAAACTCGCTTGATCGGGACGGGTCCGAATTTAAACCTAGCCCATTGCCTTGACTAGAGGATAAACAAGAATATATCGAATATATAAAGAAATTAAAAACATAAACTATATAATGCTCCATTATTCTATTGGATATATAGCTAGTTGAAAGTTGAAAGTTGAAAGTTTGAAAGTTGAAACCCTAACATCAATATCTACTGAAAATTAAAAAAAAAAGAGTGGAACGGCTGAACCTAATTTCTGGAAATCGTTAATCGGGTTCTGGAAATCGCCAATGGGCCCCCTTTATGAGCCCTCTCTTGTCCGGGATTTCGGTGCATCTGATCCCCTCTATGGACCTACTGTAATTTATTTCGATATCCCTTGCCTCTGATTTTTTTTTTTATTTAAATGCGATTTTGAACTAATATATTCGACCAATCAAAATTTCATTTTTATCTTTGTTAATTGTTTTGGCGCTGGTTGCAAGGGAGCTATGATGGAAACACTAATTGGGTTTTTTTTATTCTGTTTGCCAACAAAATATTGATTTATTTTTTTTCCGGCGTTTTTTCCATTTTTTCTTGCCTCCATGCAATAGAATTTGGGTCAGATCATGGTCGAAATCGGGAAAGATCCAGCCTTTTGTCCCAAAAGACGAAATTTTCAATAAACTAAGGGTGAGGGGAAATGGCAAAAGTTTACGAATTTGAGGCATATATAAAAGAAAATTAAATCCTAAGGGATGGATCATTGAATTGAATGGGTAGTTATTGTGAAATATCTTAAGAGGTATTTGTGTAATGCAAATGTGGCGCCTATTGAGTTTCGATACTAGTGTTGCATTAGGTGCAATTTGATGTAAATGCTATGCTATGCCTTTGTAAAAGACAAAATGCATTTTTAGGTTCTTAAACTATTATTTTTTGTTTCGAAAGGTCCTTAAATTATTTTTTTGTTTTAAGAAGTCGTTGAACTATTAAATTTTTTTCGAAAGGTCCTTAACCTATTTTTTTATTTAATGAAGTCCCTAAATTATTGATTTTTGTTTCACACAGTCATTCTTGACTATTTTTTTAATCATCTAATTGAACCGTTAAGATACGCACATCATCATTCTCAAAATTGTTAATATTGACCATTGTTTTACTTAATGGTTCCGTTAGATTAGTTAGAAAATTTCGTCAAGAAGGACGACTTGAAACAAAAATCAATAGTTTAGGGACTTTTCGTAATAAAATTTTATAGTTCAGGGACTTGTTAAAACAAAAAAATAGTTTAAGGATCTTTTGAAACAAAAAATAATAGGTTAAGGACCTGAAGATGCATTTTGCCTTTATAAAATTACAGGATATAAGACTCTATATGTTGTGGTGCTTATATTATTTGGAAAATGAATACTTGATTCGAAATCCTGTCCATTTGTTTGGATGAAGTTGTATTGCCACCTTTTATGCTTCTAGTTTTGGTGTCTCTGTAATTACAGTGTCTTTTAGATCGTGGAATTGGATTACATACCATTAGTTATCTTGTTGTGTTTGTTGGTATAGTTCAGTCTGGCAATTAATTTCCATAAAAGTTGAAATTGAGGAATTTCTCTGCTTAATGCATGTTTTGTGTATTACTTTCAGCTGGAGAAATACCGAACTTGCATGTTGTTATGTAGGAGCTCCGCTAGGTCCTCTACCTTTAATAAGGTTGAATAATAATCTCATTGGTACGTGTCCGTTCACTATTATACTATTATTTCTAGTTCAGGATGTATTTTTATCACAAAGTAATCCATTATACTATTATAGAATAGAAAATGCATTTTTTTGGTAGACCTATTAAGCGTGCATATGTTTTATTGTTTTTGATTAATTGGCTGAACTCCACCCACCCCTACCCTACCCTACCTCCATGTGTGCTTTAGATAAAATCACCGCAAGAAGTGTTTTTGTTGAAGAAGCTCTTAAGATGTTAGCTGTGTTGCTTGCTCCGGCTGTTGGTATGTTTGCTGGATTGTGTTTGGGAGTTTATGTTGGCAACCGCTGGCACAAATTATCGGGGCAGAATGCGCCAGAAGCAGAGGCTAAATTTTACGAGTGGTTGCAAAACAGAGCTTCACCAAAGTCTTGATTTAAGCAATAATAATAGCAGGTCGCTTGCTAATAATGGAAAATTTTACGCTGATATCTCTTTCTACATTTTTTTTTGTTTATCTTTTAGTCCTTGTGCTTGGGATAGTTTTCTATAATATGAGAATACTAGTATAGAACCCGCGTATTACGCCAGATTTTAAATATAGTAATTATTTATGTGAATCTATCATTCTATTTAAATTACAAATCAATTTATATGTTAACGAATTATAATTTGTCATTAGGATGCACATGCGTAATTGTTATTATAACACTTTGTGTGATATTTAAACTCTAATCTATACTATATTTAAAAGTGCCTAGGATTTGAGAATCATTTTCTGACCGTTTTACCCTTCTTACTTTTGATATTGTATAATTTAATCCCTATCTTTTCATATTCTAATACTTATTGCTCATGTAATTGGAGATATTAAATTTTCATATATTCACCGTCTAAATTCGTTCTTACTACGAATATTTGGAGGAACCTAGAAAAAAAAGGTAAATAAATGCATACGGCGGGGAGACGAAACGGCTGCATATAGGCACTGATTGAGACAAACGCTAGACACCCGGCAGTAGTGGCGCGTGATCTATCCTTAGGATATGCGAACGATGATGGGACAAGGCACGATGGACGCGATCATGGACGACGGCGGCAACTGGTTTTCTTACGCTAATTCAGGTGCGCCGCGCTTCATCTCCTCTATTTACTGTCTTCGAGTTCTTTGATGTTGTTTATTTCTTGCAAATAGGTTGTCAATTCAAATTCTGAAATTACATTGTTATTTGAACTCGAATTATTTTGGTCGTCTTTAATTTTGTAGAGAATTTTTTTTTTTCATCCATTGCTCGCTCGACTATTCGACCTCAACCTGCCTGAGTTATCAAATTATCATGTCATATTGCAGCAAGAGTAGCAGGAAGGGGATTAAAAATCTAAAATTTCTACCAAACCTCAGGGTGGTAACTCACTTCTCTTGTATATTTGTAGAGGGTGTGTGTTTTGAGTTTTATGCTACTAGAGGCAGAACAACACATATTCAACTATATTCTGTTACATAGACTACTTTAGGAGGTATATTATGGATATAGCAATTGAAGTTTCTATTTGCTTCTCCTTGACAGTATAAGGCCAATATCTGAGCGCCACTAAAAACACTCAGGTTGTCCTCTTGCATCTGCATTATATTACTCATACACAACAAGATACAAATTTATTTTCAGTTGCTAATTTGACTCCTCTCATTCCCGTATCTACATGAGTATGCCAATTATTTCACAATTAGTGTTGGAATACTCGAGTACATTCATGCACTTCTGTTTGAGTTGGATACTAGAGGTTAAATAATGGTAAATGTCAAACCATTTTCTATGGTAACTTCAAATGATACTTCCTGCATATGGTGTCGTCCAACTACATTTTCATATAATCTGATTAATTTATGCTATAATTTATTTGTTACATCTAATTTTATTTTTGTGAGTTGGTTACAAATTATTGGATTTGAGGATGCTTTCTTATATTGCCTATATACTAATGAGTTATGGCATGCAAAATGGTCTTGAAGCAGTTTATCGTTTAGTTCCAAATGAGGACTTGATCTAAAGGCGTTTCTATTTTGGTTGGACAAACTAAAGCCAACATTCTTCTCATGTTGTTCGAATTGTTGAGTATCCTTATGAAAGTGATCTTTGTTCGATTGACTTTAAAAATTCCTTGGAGAAGACGTCCTTAGAAGCTCGATCTTAGTATCTAGGACGAGTATTTAATATTACAATTGTACTGTTTGGTGTGACTTTCTCATTTAGTTATGTCCTTTCTTGTGTTCAGAATGTGCTTCCTGCGATACTAAATTATTTTTTGGAGTTTCGAGAGATGATAGAAGCAATCATAGCGTATAAAGTGGTATTAATTCAGTATTTGGTGCTCGCTCCACAGCAAGTCCAAGCTTCATCCCCTTATTATCTCTTCCATTGGTTCCGATTTCCCTTTACAGGTATATGGGGGTGTTGTAGATGAAATATCATTGTCATTTGTGTGTGATTTGGTATGTATAGATGGCAAATATTGTGTTCACCATTGAAAAAATCTTAATTAATGAGCTTTCTAAATTTTGCCTTGGAAATTAGAAGAACCTTATTCCTGGCAGCGTTTCTACTGAAGTAGATGCTCATCTTGCATATGCACATGGAATTGTTCGGAAAGGTACACTTTTCGATGTTACATTTTGTTTCATCTTTTTGAGATTTTTGGTGGTGTGCGGTGATATTTTTAGAATCTTTTTGGAAGCCCGTGTTAAAATTTATAAGTGATGCTAAATAAATATTATTTTTAGATAATTATCTATGGATTGTTGTAATCAAACAACATTATGTATAATATGTTCAGGGAATATGAATTGATTTCTTGCTCCATTCCTTTACTTTTATGCTGATTAACTGTATAATATTTGTATAAATTGTGCTAGGGCTCTTGGCATGACTTAGCCAGCTTAAAGATACATATAAATAAAGGCCATGAAAATTAACTTGGTGAAGGTAATCAAAGTGATTAATCTAAAACCTATAAATCTATAAATATCTATCAAAGAATTTTAAGGTAGGCTCACACGTCGCTAATTTACAGGAGCCTCTGTGTTTTGATTTCGATTCAAATGAAATTCAAAATATAGCATCGATTGTAGGTTATCTCGTTCTTTTAGGAGGATCTTTTCAGTAAATTCCATGTTTTTTTGAACTTTAATTTTTTTTGTGTCTTGGTTGTAAAAAAAAATATGTTGTGCTTTGGGGAATTTGAATTATAATTACTATAGTGGTTTTATTTTTTTTGTTTTTAGATAAGCTTTTTGTAATCCTTCTTAAGAAGCAGTAACATCTGGTTGTTTTATTAGCATCATCTGGTCTTGTGTGATGACTGATTTGATTTGATTATCATCTAGGTAATATTCCAGCAAGTGTAAGAGGCTCAGAAGACAAGGATAAAACATTCAATGAAATAAACCGTGAAACATGGAAACAACAAACAAGAATCGAGCTTTGTGAATATCAACACATCAGAAATTCCTCACATTGTCCTTGAAACGCCAGCACTATCACCTACCACAGTAAGAAGTTATGTCAAGCTGTCGGCTAGCATTGATTTTCTCCCTCTCTGTTTTGTATCTATCACCAAAAATTGCTCTCCACAACCCCTAGCTCCCTCAAATAAAGAAACACAAAATTCGATTTTATTTTTGTCCAAAACATGCAAAGGAAGACCAACACCTGCAACATGTATTTTAAGTTTTAATTAATCTCTTTTTTCTTCTTAAAGTGTCCTAAATGGGGCGAGGGCAACAGAGGCGTGGAGATTGGCAGGAGAAGCTTATATCCCAAATGATTGAAAACCCCATCAAACTTTCAACCATATAATCTCTAATTACATAACTTGACCGCAGTAAGGATTAATGTTACTTTTTTTTTAATGGCATTGATTGATTAGTGTACCAATATCTGCGGTGGCCCATGTGCTGGACAAAGTGGTGAGGAACTCTCATGTATCTGTGATGTTCTAACTGATGTTATTCTGATTGAAAATGAATCTGACTTTTGAGTTTTATTTCACTATAGACCAGTGACTCAATAGTTTATTCAAGGCCAGAACATTAACCAACTCTTCATAAATACATTAAAATTTCTATTACCAAAGTAATTCAATTTCAAGTAATATTCTAAGACTACATCAATTTGTGAATAATTTCAACTTTCAAGTTTGGTGATTGTATATATGATGATTCGTCATGATAAACTTGGTAGTATGTACCTTGGATTAGATATTTTAGACCTCATAAAAATATCTCTTCCTCTCCCTCATGTGGAGCATTCTTGAGTTTATAACTTTATCGGGTTTTTTCTCATCGATATGGAAAGAGTCCAAAAGTTCTAAGATAGCCTTGTGGTAAGATTATTTGTCATGATGTGTTCGAGGCTTCATGTATTTATGAGACCCGGAGACTCTTTTTATTACAAAAAATAATTTTGTTGCCAATCATATATCAAAAAAATTAAATCTAGCAAAATTCCTACAAGATAAGCAATGATTCATATCATTCATTATTTTGAGTGGCGACTGAGATGCTCAAGTAAGGACAGAGGTAGCAAGGTTCATTTCTACAAACTCCAAGTCCAAATTGAGGTAACAGTTGCAAATTTATAAATAACGTACAATGCATGTAAGGATTTGAAATTAATATATTTATATATGTATTACATGGCAGTAGTTGACTAGATGATTGAATGAGTAAATTTTTCGAGGAGAAGATACGGGCAGTTGAAGTTCTGTTATTATACTTTTTAGATTCCTATACAAAATTACTCTAATTATTAGTTTAGTTCGGGGATAATTTTGAGATATTCTTGGATCAATCTTCTAATTGTTTTATTTAATTGAAATCGCAAAAGTGATAAGCTTATATATGTTGTTTTTTTAAAAGCAGTGTTGTGGTGTTGGAGTCAGAGAAATACTTATGAAGTGGAGGGATATTTGGAATCTGTGGGGTTGCACTTAGAGGAATTTGAACTTGTGGCGTTGCTAAAGGTAAAAAAATTAGGACCGGAGCTGAGATTTGAAATTGTGAATGAGATGTTGATTGTGTGTACTCTAATTTTGTTGTTGCGGCTAAAATTCTGAATTCTGGTGGTGTTTACTAAAGGAGAGATTGTGAATTGTTCTAATATATTTTAAATGATTTCCTCTGATTAATGTTATAAATGATGGTCTATTACTTGTCTATTTGAATTGATCAATATCGTCCTTGTCATGCTATTTGAAAATTTATAATGTATAATGCTTATTCTTGATGAGTTTTGATATGGTATTGTATGTGGACT
The DNA here is from genome assembly GCA_037126765.1 of Stenogyne calaminthoides. NCBI lineage: Eukaryota > Viridiplantae > Streptophyta > Magnoliopsida > Lamiales > Lamiaceae > Stenogyne > Stenogyne calaminthoides. The sequence continues at coordinate 5,031,818 of JBBCBC010000006.1, forward strand.
GTGGTAGAAGGAAATATATTTCCTTTTCCCTTTTCTTAATAATCTACATAAGGTATTTTAAGAGCCTTTGGTTAGTTAAATTTGAAAAAGTCGTGAACGTTCTTAATATTGATGAACTATTTTATGCTTTTGAAGGTGAGTTTTGAGACGGGGAGTGTTAACTGTTTAAGTTCCCAATCTTTGTGTGTGCAAGTTCAAACATCCTCGACACCTTTAAATGCTCAGAAGTAAATTATCAAGTATAAATAGAGATTAATCAGTAGAAAAGATACTTAAAGAACAAAGATCTATGTTTTATTTACTTTCAAGTTATTTGATAAGATAAGTTCAATGAGGAAACCTTGAATTTTCTCATTTAAATTTGAAGGAATTGCCTGGAACAACATTTTGAATATGGAACTACAATAGATAAGCAAATATTGGACTATATTAGCAGATTTTTGCAGAGCGTTATCTTAGATTGCATAGGTTCAGAAATCCCTTTTTTCTTTTTATTATTGCATACTCTTTAGTCTTTTGTGCAAAGATAGCAATTACTACCATTTCTTTTCTTCCCAGATTTTTATGTAGCAACTTGATGTTGTGGTGAAGAAGTGCATATATGTTTGGTTTTATTGATATTGTTTTCGTATAGTTTGTAAAAATAATTCTTGACAATGTTTTACAAGTGTTTTTTTTTTTACAAGAGTATTTTCTGTTGTATTCTTCGCTATTTGGTTAGTTAAACTTGAAACTTTTGTAGATAATCCTTGTTTTACTAAAATAACAAGAAGATTTACTTTTGGATTGTGCACATATTTGTGTGATTATCTTATTTATTTGATAAGATAAGGTATAATCTTATTTATGTGATTATAAAGCTTGGACTACTCTTTGTAATGTACTAGAAACTGCAATAACCATATACATAAATAGGAGTGGATAAATACCGAAAATCTAAGATATAGCAGACTTATCATACCTAAAAAATATTGAATTTATCAAATTTTTCAGATACCAAAATTTTTAAGATGCGGTGTATGGTGCATCAAAAATTTTAAGATCAGAATTCAGATATATGAATATAGAAATTTTGGTAGATATCGAATATTTTCAGATATCCGATAATATATATAAGATATCCGAAAATCTTGTATTGAATTCATTTTTTAAAAAATAAATAATTTTTAAAAAATAAATATATATATATATATATATATATATATTAACACAAAGTCACAAACCCTACATAACATTTCATTTTTGGGTTTCACCTTCGTCGCCCCTCATTTTGTGGCCCCACCACGCCGCCTCCCTCTCTCTGTCGTCCCCCCACACCACTGGCTTTTGCTCGATTAATTATCGCTACAAAAGCACAAAATATTTTGCGATTATTTTTCAGATCTACATTACATAGTGCATTTATTCATTTTTTGTTACATTGGTAGAAATCTTACAAAGAGTTTTTGCGTGAACGCGAGAAAACTTGCCAAGAGTGGGATAAGTTCTCTGAAACCGGAGGTGATTCACTCTACTCATCTATTTTACATGTTTTGTTTTGTTTTGGTTGTGCAATTCCTTTTTCATTCTTCAATATGTATTTTTCAGGTTGTTTTATTGGGGTTAGATCCCAGACTTTCTCTCGATCTTAGTCCAAATCAGGTATATATATTATATGTATGTGTGTTCTTACTATTGCTCTGGATATAAATGAAATTATAGAGATATGACGGCCAATTCTGTTTTGGTTTTAATATTTGACCAATTCTCAATTAGATTGAAATTATTTTTTGTCCGAAATAACGTTGCAATGGTGCGTGTTTGCAGAGGCCAAGGCGGATACTTGGCTCATTTTTTTATCAGCAGACTTGATTTTTATTCACACATGTAGCCAGTGCTTTATATCTAAAGAATTTGCCCCGCTAAACTCTATGGTTTTCTTTCCACTAATTTTCTTGTCACGTGATGACGCAGAGCCTTCTTCCATCTGTTCTCATTGAATCGATAATACCGCTTTTGATAAATCAATTCTTTGTCCTTTTATGAATTAAAAATTGCAATGATGAAGGTATATATTCAGATACAATTTATCAATTACTATTTCAGTTAATTAATTAGTACTTTGGAAAAAAGAATTGTCCCCTTAAAAATCACTCCTTTCCCCTTTTTTTTTCCCACTTAAGGTCTTGTATGTTGGGTTATTTACTATTTTAGTTAGTGTTTGTTGTTAGGATAGGAGTTTTAATTACTTGCACTTCTGTTTGTATTTTGAGGTTTATTCAATGAACACTTGAATAAACCAATATGTATGGCTGAGTTGGCTTCGGCTTTTGGAAATCTTTCGCATTGGATTTGAGTTAGTGTTTGTTGTTAGGATAGGAGTTTTAATTACAACGTATTTTTGTCAAAAAGGGAAATTAATGTGCTATTGGGTTGAAGTTGAGAAGTGAACTGTAAATTCTTACAAGAGTATAATTTTGAACATGTTTGGTAACTTTATTATTATACTCATGTTTTTTTTATATATAGAATGGAATCCGAATCTTCTCATTCAATGACGAATCCATCCGACACCAAACACAATAGATTCGACAATGCCTCCCACAATTCCCAAAAAGAGGAGCATATATTGGCAGCATTGTATAGAGGGGACTCGGATATTGGGTGATGGTAGCCAACAACCAATCAGGACATGCAAATATTGTGGCACAGAGATCCTAATGACGGGTGGAAGTACTAGTGGGTTAAAAAACCACTTAGAGAAACGGTGCAAGGAATTTGATTTGTACAAGAAAATTGAAGAAATTGACAAGGTATTCTCCTAATTAATCCTAAGCATAATTAATAATTTGTGAATATGGTATATTAAAGAAGTTTAGAAACTATTTGATTTTTTAAAAGTTTTAATAATTTAAAAGGGATCTTAAGCATTACTTATAAAAGTTATAGTCAACCTCAAACAAAGTTAGAGCTTAGAGTCATACATGTAAAACTTGAGTTTGTTATACTTAAATTTACTGTTATTCGACTTGATTAATGGATTCTAATATGTTAATTTTTTTTTTTTTTGTGTTTTGCAGGTTTCTTGAGATGTTATGTTGGACTTTGAGGGTGAATTGTGTTTTTTTTCTTTAATCATGATTTGTTTTATTTTAGTACTGAAAGTCTGGAATAGACCGTTTTATTTTAATATGTATTGTGTTGACCTGTTTAAACTTATTTTGTTGTGTTGAACTGTTGAAACTTATTTTATTGTGTTAGACTATTGAAATTTATTTTGTGATCACATGTTATTTTTCATAAAAAAATACAAGTAATTTTTTTTTTAAAATTGACAGGAACGGTATACCGAAAATTTCGGTATACCAAAAATACCGAAATTTTTGGTATGACAACGGTACAACTTTTTTCGGTATCGAAATTTCGGTATATCAAAATTCGGTATACCGAAATTTTCGGTATGACAACGGTATGAATTTTTGGAATACCGAAAATTTCGATACGGTAACGGTATGACGAATTTTTTTCCGGTATGTCGTACCGTCCACCCCTATACATAAATAGAATCAGCCCATATCCCATTTTCCTGACATCAGAAGCTTCATCCGTTGAAGGTTTCGACGCATTTAATAGGCGAGGGCACATTTTATTTACTACTGTAAATGATGCAACTATCGTGTCTGATTATGCTGCTAGAAAATTTGGACCCTCCCAACGGACTGTGCAATGGATGCCGTTTGATTTTTTATACAAAAGTTTTGATCAAGGCAAAAGAGAAGCATTTGACCAAAAACATTGTGTACAATGAGATTTTAATGTAAAGATGGAAGAATAATAAAAATTGATACTATCAAATAGTCTTTATTTACTCTCCGGCAATTCTAAAAAAAAAAAAACAAATTCGACATGCACCACCAAACTATAATACTTCAAAAGAACATATTTAAAAAAAAAACAGCAAAAATATGCTTTCTTTTGAAAATTTGAAAATTTTATTTGTTGATCAATATGCACTATCATACTTCGATAAATCGGACACAATTGCACGTGCCACGTGCAACACACGTGTCAGAAACCTAGTGGTATAAAAAAGGATGTAGGAGTGGGAATGATGGGGATGAATGAGAATACGGGGAGTAAGAGTAGAAATGTCAAATAATGGAACTTTTGTGAGTTGAAAAGTTTTGAGGGCATAAAAGAGAAGTGCAATTTGAAAAAGAGTAAAAAAAAGTTTGTCCAAGTATTAGTTTGTATAATGAAAAATATTAATTTATATATACAAAAAAATAAGGGAGTCTTGTCCTATGAGACGGATTTCCACTTTGACATATGCATGATAATTATCTATAAACCATGATTCAGAAGGGACTCTATAAGTACATGGTCATATAATGTAAATAAGATATATTTCGTGTATGAGACCATTTCATACTAGTTTTTGTAAAAAAAGAAATTAGTTTATAGGCTAAAAAATATTGACACTAATTTAATATACAAGTAATACATTTCATCACCACATGAAATACTATTTTTTAATCATTTTCTTTCTAATTATGATTTGAGAAAAACATAAAATAACAGTTTGGTTATTATTTTTTAATCAAAATTGGGGCAAAATATAGAATTACAGCAGTGTTACTCTTTCAGAAAAAGAATTAACCTATTTTCAGATTTTTTTATTTATTATTATTTATATTAAATAATTTTCGAAATATTAGTTTATTTTTAATTTTACGTTTTGGAATTTTGATTTTTTCTTTTTTAATATTTAAGGGAAAGCCAAATAGGCAGCCGCCAAAAAGAAACTCTTCAATTGAAGTATCAAGTATCAAGTATAAGTATATAAGCCAGTAGGAGTAGTTTTTTTTTTAAGTTTCAGGAAAGTTTTGATAACTGCTGGGGAGGAGAGGGCATTCTGAAGTAAATTTTCAAGGAAAAAGCTTCATGCAATGGATACTAAACTTGAAAATGGTGATGAATCTCATCTTCTGCGTATATATTGCTCCTTCGTTGATATTTATTTATGTGTTGTTTCTTCATACATTTTGTTTCCGTTTCTTCAAGTGTTTTTCGTAGTTGATCTGATATTTTATGCGTTTTAGGCAACAATTTGAAGATTTTTGTCGATTTCTTGATGATGAACGTGGAGTAGTATTTAATCTTTTGTTATTTGTTGAATTTGTGTTGGGCTGAAATTCAATTTGGAATGTTATATGGACCTTTTAACATTTGGGCCGTAGCGGATGGCCCAAATTGTTTCCTAACCCCAAGGCCTGGGATGCCTACCAAATCCGCACTTCTTTGTTCCTCGCAGCCGAGATACGGTTGCGCCGCCTCGAGTCCGGTGGCTTCTTTTTCCGCCGGCAGCCTCCATTAGTGGAGAAACCAGATCCGACGCTCGTACAGCTGACTCCGTACGCGACTCTGAGCGCCGCCGCCTCGATGCCGATGCCGTCAATGACCAGATCGCGCGTCAGGGAGAAACCAGATCCGTCGCTCGTACAAATGCCTCCGTGCGCCGCCGCCGTTCGCGAAGCTACGGGCTGGTGGTGGCCTTTCTCTCTTCCGTGGGTATCGCATCGTCGCGCCTCCGCCGTTCGCGAGGAACAGGCTGATTTCTGGTGATGCCTTCGTCGGAGCAACATGTTTTGTCGAAATCCATTCGTAGGATTTCGATATGGCTTCTCTTTAACCAGCTTACAGACTTTGTGTGTTAGGGTTATAGTTTTAGGGTTGCTATTATTTTTTTGCCATATAATTGATGATTTCTCTGGTTTTATGTCTTGCTGATCTGTATGTTAAATTCTGCTCAGAATGTTAAATTCTGTTTTTTCTGCATCTTTGTGTTAGCCCAAATAACTGATAGTCATTTGAACCTAACCTCAAATATTTTAGGCATTCAAGAGGCCAAAAACTGATCACCTTGAGTCATAAAAGGATAATTAGAAGCGCTGAGATTTTATAAAACTATGCAAGTCTAAAGTCGCATTAGGATTTGTACCTGCGAACTCATTGTAGCAATATAAACATGTGAAATCATTTTTGAACATTGCTCCACAAGGTTGGGAATAGCATGGGCAAGCTAGAAAGTAGTAATGTTGTTCTTGGTTTGTAATACACAGTTTGGCTTTAACCGAAAACGATCTTGCCTGCTGTGGAAAAAGTGTTCATATTACTCTATGTTTAGATGATATTTGGATGTAGGTTAAAGTAGTTGTTGCATGAATTTGAAATTACCTTTTCTGCTGAACTCAAGTCCTGGCTAATTTTTTCGAATCTGAGAATCAAGTGGAAGATTTTTGCTCTGATTAACTTTCTCATATTTTTTGTTGGTTTTCAACTTGGGAAAATATGTGTATATTACTAACTCAGTTTGTAAAATATTTAGTGGCTGGGAAAATAAGTTCTGTAGAATAATTAAATAGGTGATTACAGTACAAATGTAGGGAAAGAAACATTTGATTCAAATAACCTATGTTTATTAAATTCATATAATTGTATCGTGCTTCGCAATGAACAGTAACGTGCTTGTTTTTCAACTATATGAAACTCAATGTATTGAGTATGTGCAGGTGTGTCATCCTTTGTATATATACATATTGATAATAAGTTTACTTGTGTCAGGGGATACCCCTCTTATAGTTGCTCTAAAGCAGAAACAGGTGGATACAGCTGTGGATCTCATAAAAAATGGTTCAAACATTAACATCCCTGATTGCAGGGGATGCACTTCGCTGCATTTTGCAGTTTTCTTTGGTTTGGACTCTCTCTCTCTCTCTATATATATATATATATATATATATTATTTTAAAACGTTTTGTACTGAACTAATATTCATATATATATATATATATATATATATATATTTATCAAAGGAATGGTGAAGCTAATGGAAATATTAGTGAAAAAGGGTGCTGAAATAAATGCCGATTCAGTGCTCGGAACACCCCTGCATTGTGCAGCATCCCGTGGGAATCCTGAGGCAGTTCAAATTTTATTAGCTCACAGTGCTCAGGTACTTCTTTGCTTTGTCTCCTCAACTTATTATCAATTAAGAGGTACATTAGTTTAATTATTTATTTTTGCAGCCCAATTTCGTTTCTGAATATAGTGGCATCACCCCTTTAATGAAGGCAATCGGCTCTAACTGTGATGACCATCATGATTGCACTAATCTGCTGTTGGAGGTATATGTTAATCATCGGAATTTAGTATATATCTAATAGTTGTATTAAAATAAAATTTCTGTGTAGGCTAGGGCAGATCCAAACTTTGAAATACATGGCATAAGCCCCTTGGCATTTGCTGCGTCAAAAAGAAAATCAAGATGCATTCCTCCTTTGATTGAGGCTGGAGCAAATGCGGATTCCATTAGTCCGGTCATTACTCTTGCCCTTTTTTTTCAAAGTCCACATTTTTTAATTGTTCTAATTGCTATATAATTCTCTCTTCCAGTATGGTTTGCGAGCTATTGAACATACAGCATTAAAAGGTGGTCTTGAGGCTGTCGAGATTCTGTTTCCAAAGACGCAACAATTCGAAGGTTATCCTAGTATAATAAAAATATGCAATAGTGTTTGTTCTAAGTAATATGGTTAGAATTGAAATTCATTAAAATTTACGGTGACTTTATAAATGTTATAAAATTTATTATGGGATAGAAAACATATCATTAATATTTTTATTTTCTTAAATGAATTAATTTTTAGAAATTATCTTGAATTAATGAGTTGATATGATATTCAGTACTTGTTGCAAACTTTTTAGAATTTCATTTCCAAATTCTGTTACAAGTATGTACAACTCTAAACTTTTTTAACTTGGAAAAGGATTCTATCCTGAGAATCTAAAGTTGTCTAGCAACTTATTTCTTGTACTTAAAACTTGAGAGAAGAGATTATTGGATTGTTTCTCAATGATCTGGATTGAACTCTCTAACACCTTTAATCTCCTCTTCAATTCATCCACAGTTTGACTGCATCTTCCATCACATATTGCATTGTTCACCACTTTCACTTCTCCCATGATTCCTGCAACCTCCTTGCACAACCTTGAATCCAAATCCCTTGCAACAGAATCATCAAACACCCCCGCAAATTTTCTAACATCCATGTACGGTTTAGCATCACCACACAAGCCTGATACCACGAAACCAAGCGCCAAGAATCCAACTTTCTTGGACACAATCAGAGCCTGGAGAAGCACTGATTCTTGATTACAACCAGGCTTTTCTTGAAACTTAACAGGCCTCTCAAATTTGAATTCCTTGATGATACTCTTTGGTGGGATCTTCTTCAGGTATTTGGATTGATCAGATGAGGGTGAATTTTGGAGCAGGCTGACGGCGTGATGAAGTGGCAGCTTGGCCTGGTTGAGATGAGAAACAGAGGAGTTAACGGCGTTTAGGAGCTCCATCAGGTTTAGGGTGTAAGTGAGATAATCCTCTGTGAGTTTGCCACCCCATTGCCATTGGGTCATGGGGTGTTCTATTTCCACCGCTAGTTTTGCGAAAGCCGAGTTGGTGGTGTGAATCAGCTGGAAACATGTGTTGAATCCTGTGAGGGACAGAAACTCTGATTCTTGATCAGGGTTCAACATGGTTTGAGTGATGAAATCCCTGATTTTTGATCGAAAATTGAGTAAAGATTCAGACAGGGTGTGGGAATTGAGGGGCTGGTTTTGGATATTGGATGGAAATTTATGGGATCGGCCTAGTTTTTCGACTAAGAGTACCATGGCAAAGAAATGAAGAATAAAGAACTAAGAAAGTTTGGTGCAAGTTTTTGGGTTTTTGTTCTGTGTCTTGGTGTGTGTATATGTGTCTGTGTTTGATCTTTGTTATATATATATATATATATATATGTATGAAGGGGTGGTCGTGGTTTTGTGAAACTGAAACAAGTGGTAGTGAAATTTGTAGTGGATGTTAGTATTATTTAATTGTGTAAATTGGCAGGAAAACCAGCAAATACAGCCCCTGGAAAAAGTAAGAATAATAATGTGGTCAAATGTTCTTATATTGTGAATATGCAAATTGCTTCACTGCACACGCATTGGGCTTACATTATGCCCACTTGGTGTGCTTGCTTCCTACGCTATCTCATAGCTTCAGATTCTCAGAATCACATTCTAGAAACAAAGCCCAAAGATCATTTACAAAATAATTACTCCATCACAACCGTGAAACTTCATTTTGTGGTTATAATTAATTTTTGAGAGATGACAAAATCTTGTATGAACCAGCCACATATGTGAAACGGTTAAAAATTAACATAAATTAAAATTTATAATTTACAAAATGTTAAAACATTATATTCAAATTATGTCCTATATCACTTGAGACTCTCTCATGAAAGTTTACCTCTTTACATTATTTAGTCAAACTTTCGCTTCTTTTCATCACATTTTATGTTCTATCATCGCCGATGAATAACATGATATGAAATCGTAAACAAATAATATAATCAATAAAAAATGTATGTAACTAATTATGTGGGTGGTGTAATTTGAAATATATTAGAGCATTCACAATGGATGAATGAAAATTTATCCATCCACTCTCCCTCCTTCACATCACTAATTTATAAAAATTCAATTTTTTAAACACACTCTCACAATGGTTTATCAATTATTCATCCATCCATCCATATACCTTTTGTGGACCCCACATTCACCTCATTTCTACCTACTTTTCTCCAAAAAAAATATTTTCTCTCTCCATTCATTTCAGTTGGATGGATGACACACTCTCTCCAATCTAATGAATACTCACAATTTAATACAAATTAATTGTGCAATTATAATTGTGTAGTCTATAAAAGCAGAAAGCATGATCAATCATCAATTATATATAAACGGAGCTTGAAACGCAAGGATTAAGATATCAAATCACTAATAAGCAGAAAAAAAATAAGACTACAAACAGCATATGCAGCAACGATTATGCACTAGCCAGTTTGCAAAAAAAAATAAAAAAAAATTGTAAAATAAAAGAATGCCTAGAAACAGTAGAATAGAAGAAATTAGTTTTTCCAAAAAAATGAAAGTTAGGGTTGTGCTTGGATATAGAGCTCTTTTCTAATTTTTCATCTTTATGAGATTTTTTGTTTTGAATGAATAGTTGTGAAAAATGAGAGTGCGATTGAATGTGAAAAAAGTGTAATAATTATAGTTGATGTGATATGTTTGTTGAAAATAAAAGTGTGATTGGATGTGAATTTTTATTTTTATTTTTGTTGTGAATAGTTGGTGTGATGAAATTTAATTTATATTGTTTTAGTTATTTTTTAATTTAAATATATTTAAAAAATATATAAATATATAAAAATATTATATTTTCAAAAAATATAGAAAAATAAGATAAATAGCATTATCTTTTTGTTACTCTCTACGTTCCATTTTTGTTTGAGCATTTGCCAAAAAAATTCGTCTCAAGTTTAATTGAACATTTTATAAAGAGACATATTTGCGTGAAACAGTCTCACGGTGAGACGGGGCATAACTTGGGCATGGTGTTTTGACTCTTTGAAAGGGATGCATTTTGTTTTGTGCTAATTATATCTCAGTCTTATATATGAAACCGTCTTATACGAGTTTTTTATCTTTTAGAAATAATAATAAAATAATTTTATTTATATCCCTCAAACATCTCAATATTACGTCTTATGTTATGCCATTAATTTATTCACACTAAAGTCAACTTTTCTCTCTATTAAGTTACAAAAATATCATTACTTTACTATTTAACCCATATCAAAAAATAATTTTATCACTTTTAATAATAATAAATATTTCTTATATTAACACCCGGTAATGTTCAAATAAAAATGAGGCTAAAAAATAGAAAGTTTTGTGTGAAATATTGCACACTAGTGTTATGTGCAATACAATATAAATAAGACAAAAGTTGCCTAAATTTCGCGGGTCAGGGTGGCGGGTCGGGTCATGGCGGGTTGGGCGCGGGCAGTGGGTTCAGGTTTACATAACAACTTGATGTGTTACTACATGAACAAAAGAGTGTTACCATATGAGCAAAAGAGTGTTACTACATGAACAAAAACCAGTACAAACACGTAAACAAAACCAGAACAAACGGAAAAGAAATTCTCAGTCCAAAATTACAGATTTACATAACAACTTGATGTGTTACTACATAAACAAAAGAGTGTTATCCTATGAGCAAAAGAGTGTTACTACATGAACAAAAACCAGTGCAAACGCGAAAAATATTATTAGTAAAAGAGTGTTCTTTTTTATGGATAAATAACTGAAAAAAATGGATACCACACTTATCGTGACGAAAAAAAATCAAATTTATCAAATTTTGGGACGAAATATTTTTGAGTATACTGAATATTTGAGATACCGTTTATCCCATAAATTTCTTTCAATTTTTTTAAATAAATAAGTTTATATTCTTTTTTTTGTGCACAAAGCCACAAAAGTAGATTCACAATCACATTCTCACACGATCTCAGTCTCACACCTTATGCCAAACAACCTCCTTCTCTTATTGATTCATCCCATTCATTTGATAATGCCTCCCCCGCCTCACCTGCAACTGCCGCCCCCAACCTCCAAATTTTGTGAGTCTAAATAAAACCCCCACCCATTCCACCCATGACTAATTATTATCCAATGTATTCGAGTTACCACGCCTCCCCCACGGGTGATATGTTCGTAAAAATGTCTCCTACCAAAATTTAACCTCAAATTCAAATATTAAATAAACAATATATACATATACCATGCCTCTTCATCACGCCTCCCCCTCCCCGCAGCTCTCCCACCTGCTTCTCTGGTAACATATTATGTCTTTCTCTGTTAACAACTATTGAAATGGATGAATCTCGGACTTCTTGCATTTTCAATTTTTGGGACTATATTGAGACTTGTAGAAATATTACGGATGATGTTTATCCCATATATTACATTAATTTTGATTTAATTATTGATGCATCATTTAAAAACTTCCAAGTGGTGATTGAGTGTATTGAGGCAACTTTGATCTCTTCCTCTTATGAACTTTTTCATTGTCCCAAATTATTGATTCATTTCTTGGATTTGATAATGCTCTCTTCTGATCTGCAACAATTTTACCAAATTACAAATTTTGTGAGTCTAAATAAAATATGGAGATTCTAATATTACTAATTATTAATTGCATGTATTCGAGTTATGGGGTGAATCGGGTGATATGTTCGTAAATTAGCATACCAAAATTTAAAATCAAATTCAAATATTAAATTAAAAATATATACATATATAATTAACTTCATATAAATGGTAATGTGCATTTACCATGCTCCTGCTTTATGCGAATATTGGTATTCCCATATGTAAAAAATGGATGTTAAGTGTTTGATCCCAATTGTGGTTCATAGATTCATTATCTAGGTTAAATTTTAAAATCATTTTTATTTGTTAATCTAATTTGAAGTCTATTAATAATTTTTAATTCCTCTTTTACAGGTCTAAAAGTTGTTCATGACTTTTCTTTTAGCTCTCACCTCGCCCACATTGAGAACTCACATCCCCTAACAAACCTCAAAAAGTTTTTGTAAAAAAAAGCGATTACTTTCAATTTTTTGTGATCACAAATGAAGGTTCTTATGTATGATTTAGGTTTATAATGATAACTCCAAGAATTAATGTTCTTATGTATAATAATAATTACTGAAATTTTGATATATCCAAAAAATGAAGTTTGTGGAACTATACTGTTGATGTCCCATTTCAATTGTCTCATACAGAAAAGGTATTCTAATAATTTGTCTCAGGGCCCTGAATTCTCATTTATTGTTGATGACTTATTGATTCTCATTTAGTTGCTTAATTTCTTGTCTTTTGTAGGTTTCTTGAAATTTTGGACTTCAAAAGTGATGAGTATATTTATCTTCAATCATGATTTGTATTATTTTAATGCAAAAAAATTGAGTTTCTTTTTAAGTTGGGTTTCTTTTTAATGTGTGTTGTGTTGGACTTTGGAACTTATTTTTTGTGTTGGATTGATGAATACTTGAATCTTATTATGTGGTCAAATATTTTTTTTAAAAAAACTGAGGTTATTTCAAAAATAATTTCGATATGGTATGGTATGCGGTATTTGAAATATCCATGCGGTATCGATATCGATATCAATATTGACATCAGATACCAAAAATTTGATTATACCAAAAAATATTGAAATTTTTTTCATTTAAAAGTATTGAAATTTTTCGTTATATCAAATTTTCATATAAAATTAAAAAATTAGTTTTAAAGATAAAAATATGAAATTTTGAAAAATTTTAAACGGTATGACTTTTTTTATTTTTGTTCGAAATTTTAGATATATCTAAAATCAACATTTTAAATTTGTATAAAATTTTCAGATACCAAAAATTTCGGTATTTATTGATACAAGACGACATGATGAAAATTTTGTTTAAATGGACCGCAGACTGGGGGGCATTCACACCCTAATCCTACTCCTATAATATTTTACCTGTTGCAAATTAAACCAAAGTTTCTAAACATATCTACGACACCATGGTTATTCTTTCTTGACAAACTTGGGAAAGTGGATCGACGGCTTCAGGGATGCCCGACAACGACGGCTTCCGGGAGAGAAATCCGTGGCGGCGGTTGCAGGACGGTGAGACGGCTGCAGATCGGGCGGCTTGAGAGGAAGGCGCGACAAGACCCGACAAGGATGGCTTGCCGGAAGGGGAAGGAGCGGCGGCGGCTGTAGGACGGTGAGACGGCGGGAACGCAAGTGGATCGACGCCTTCAGGGAGGCCACCGACGATGGCTTCAGAGAGGGAAATGCGCGGCGGCGGCTACAAATCGGACGACGACGGCTCGAGGGAGGGGATGGGGAGGCGACCGTAAAAAAAATCAGCGCTTACAGGTGAAAAAAACTCGGCAATCATTACAAACTCCATCTTTGCCCTATTATATACACACAACACACGCACACAACACGAACACGAACACCCTAACAAGAGTTTTTTGCACTTTTGGTCCCACAGGACACGCCTCCTCACGCTTTTGGTCTCAAAGCTTCCACTTTTGGTCCCAAAGCCGAAATTTTTGACACTTTTGGTCCCAAATCGCTCGTCCTGTTGGACCAAAAGTGTCAAAAATTTTGGCTTTTGGACCAAAAGTGTCAAAATTTTCGGCTTTGGGACCAAAAGTGTAAGCTTTGAGACCAAAATTGTAAGCTTTGGGACCAAAAGCGTGAGGAGGCATGTCCTGTGGGATCAAAAGTGCAATAAACTCCCCTAACAAAGAGTACTCTCTGAAGCTCGCAGAATTGTATTGACAGTGGAGATTATCAGCTGCTAAGGTATCTCTTCATGTATTCTGGAGTCATAGTTAAGAATGATCTGTGTGGTTCGGTCTTTTTTTAATCCCTATTCATTCAAAGATTTCAAGTATGAATTCATTAGGGTTTAAAAGAATGAGAGGTTTATAGGTTCTGGATGCCATATATATGTGCAGTTTCCAGTTTTGTTTTTGTTTAATGGCGATTAGATGTTATAAATCTTGGGGAGGTAGTGAAAAGTGAGATTGTTTATTGTGGATTTATATATATGTACAAGGGATTTGGTTAGCTAACTATAATTTGATTGGTTAATATATTAAGCATCAAAAAGTTAGTAGCAGATGACATAATGCTGAAGTAGTTGTAAAATACTTTATAGAATGCCAATGTGTTGTTGAATGCAGTGGTGCAACGTTAATTTCATTCGGTTCATGACGTTTTCGCCTTTTATGTTCCAGGTTAGAAATTTATATTTAAACATTTTTTGTTTCATAAAAGGGTTAGGTAGTAACAAAAACAATTTCTACATGTGTAATAGGAAAATAATCAGTGCATGGGAAGATCTCCATCAATGTATTGGAAGACAGCTGATTACTGCTATTGTTTGTTTTAATTAATACTGAATGAGCCATGTTTTGCAATTTGAAATACAAAACTTGTGATGATTTGCATATCATGTTGATTCATGCTTTCAATAATTCAAAAAGTCTGTTTTCTTTGGGCTGGGCTGAAATGAAGTTGCTTTTGTAAATAAAGCATGGGTCGATATCTTCTTACATTTTAGATGATTTTTTTGGCTTGCTTTGTGAATGTTACTTTTGGGGGGAATTTTCATCATCTCCATCTTTAACTAACTCTTATGTGCTTAATATATAGATTTTATGTTCACTTCCTCCACAAGAAAAGAATTAGTGTAGATATATTGCTGAGTTTTAAGTTTTATAATCCCCATAAAGAAGAGTTTCATTTGGCTATCTCTGACTAAAACAGCTCCAGAGGTTGCTAATGCAGTTGGTTTGACTTTTTTTTAGTTCATTTTTTGTTTGGGTTTTGATTTATTTACTGTGATAGATAGGTGGCTAATGTTGCATTTTTTCAATTAACTGCAACATCTAAGACACTGAACAGGGAGATGTATGATTTTGTTGTGTTGGCAGGTGATACAGAACTATTTGAAATACTTCGTCACCATCCACCTCTTGACAGGTGATTGTCTGACTATTATTTAAATTGGTTGCTACTGATTGTATATCTAATTTGAATGCATCCTTTATATTTTGCAGCTTGCTCTATTACCTGGATATGCAAATGATGAGCTGGGGTCAATTTTTCGTTGTTTTCGAAGTAAGTGTTGGTAACTCTTTCATTACTACAAGACACAACTTGGTCATTACATTTGAAAGGTAAAACTCTGTTTCTGCACATGCTCAATAGCATGAAATGTGATGAGACTTGAATCCTAGACATAGTGTAGATATATTGCTGAGTTTTAAGTTTTATAATCCCCATAAAGAAGAGTTTCATTTGGCTATCTCTGACTAAAACAGCTCCAGAGGTTGCTAATGCAGTTGGTTTGACTTTTTTTTAGTTCATTTTTTGTTTGGGTTTTGATTTATTTACTCTGATAGATAGGTGGCTAATGTTGCATTTTTTCAATTAACTGCAACATCTAAGACATTGAACAGGGAGATGTATGATTTTGTTGTGATGGTAGGTGATACAGAACTATTTGAAATACTTCGTCACCTTCCACCTCTTGACAGGTGATTGTCTGACTATTATTTAAATTGGTTGCTACTGATTGTATATCTAATTTGAATGCATCCTTTATATTTTGCAGCTTGCTCTATTACCTGGATATGCAAATGATGAGCTGGGGTCAATTTTTCGTTGTTTTCGAAATAAGTGTTGGTAACTCTTTCATTACTACAAGACACAACTTGGTCATTGCATTTGAAAGGTAAAACTCTGTTTCTGCACATGCTCAATAGCATGAAATGTGATGAGACTTGAATCCTAGACATAGTGTAGATATATTGCTGAGTTTTAAGTTTTATAATCCCCATAAAGAAGAGTTTCATTTGGCTATCTCTGACTAAAACAGCTCCAGAGGTTGCTAATGCAGTTGGTTTGACTTTTTTTTAGTTCATTTTTTGTTTGAGTTTTGATTTATTTACTCTGATAGATAGGTGGCTAATGTTGCATTTTTTCAATTAACTGCAACATCTAAGACATTGAACAGGGAGATGTATGATTTTGTTGTGATGGCAGGTGATACAGAACTATTTGAAATACTTCGTCACCTTCCACCTCTTGACAGGTGATTGTCTGACTATTATTTAAATTGGTTGCTACTGATTGTATATCTAATTTGAATGCATCCTTTATATTTTGCAGCTTGCTCTATTACCTGGATATGCAAATGATGACCTGAGGTCAATTTTTCGTTGTTTTCGAAGTAAGTGTTGGTAACTCTTTCATTACTACAAGACACAACTTGGTCATTGCATTTGAAAGGTAAAACTCTGTTTCTACACATGCTCAATAGCATGAAATTTGATGAGACTTGAATCCTAGACATACTCATTGGTGTTTGCTTAATTTAATTTGTTCATATGGTCCCCTGTGAATATGGGCTTTGGTGTAGGCATATAATTATATATTTTTTGGGTACTTTTTGAGCCCTAATTTATGATGTATCATTGCTGCCATGTATGGCTTTTATAATGTATATCTGTGTGAATGTGGAGTATTACTTCGTCATATTATAATTATAGGTTGTTTAGTTTCTTGAGTTTGTCCGTAGGTTTAGTATTTTTGCATTGATTTTGATTTTGGAAACTTCATCAAAATTTATCCAACGTATATTCGATTCGCCATACTGATTTCAAATTTTTTTTTGTTGTTGGTGTCTGGCAGTGGCATTATTGCAAAGATGTTTCCGGCCAGTATGTTTCTTGGACGATATTCAGTGCAACAACTTGGTTCGTTCCCTCCTAATATATTTCAGTTGAAACTTAGTACCATGTGTAATAGTATTCTTCGAAGATAATGCATTTTGATTTTGATTCCAGTTTGTTGGGTTTCTCAAGATTTAGTTTCTTTCCAAAGCTCCAAGATTCTCATCCCCACCTTAAAAATGATGGGCGATTTTGGCCAGGTGAATTCTTGCATGAACTTTTTTAATTCGGATATATTGAAATTTAATAGTCTTTTGTACTCCATTTCTATAGCTTGTGTTTTTTTATTGCAAGTTGCTGATATGTTTTTCGTGACATGGCCTACTTTCTATATTAGACGTTTGTAAATTGCAGCAAATTTTTGTCCAAAAAAGTTCGATTTCTCGAGCCAATACTCATCTTCTTGATGTCATTTCCAGGTGATTATTTGTTAATTAGTTCAATACATATTTCTTGATGCCATTTCCAGATGTCGTTCCCAAGTATCATTTTCTCCTATGTTCCACTTTATGTTATCCTCATTATCTCAATATTTTGCAGGTTTTTTTAAATTTCATAATCACCATCTTTACTAATATTATATGGATTTGTCTGTTGAACGTGCTGGGATCCAATAACTTTAATTTCTTGGGTCTTTGTGTTTAATTCACTAAATTGGGGGCTATTTCATAAAGTAAATTAAATCCCGACATTCACAAATATTTTCGCTGGAAATTATGGTCCTAGGTTCCGGAGTTTTTTAAATATTTTCATGGTAACGTAGTTTGGAAAATCTGGATCGCACAGAGATTGCTACTTAATATTTTACTATCACATTGTGAAGGAAATATTGAAAATGGGTTCTTGTTTAATTCTTGATTATGTGTTCAAAATTGGATAGATTTAATGTGTTTATGTTAATTTTTTCATGAGCATTTGTTTGAAAGATGGTGGAGTTTCGGATTTCAGTTTCACAAGTTCAATTTGAAGAATTTTATATTTCTCATTTCAAAATTCTGCAAAGAGAAGGGGAGAAGAAAACGAAGGTTACCAGGGGAGCAAGCGAGTTTTTAGAGGCGGCATTGAATGGTTGGGCGAGGATGCAGAGTTGAGAAAGATTAAGGAATCATAAGTCTCTAGAAATTGCTATTATTGGAACTCCCATGTTGGAAGTCTTCTCTCACTAATTTCATGGTATGTGTACTTTACTTAGCATTTACTACACAATTTAATTATTTGGAATAGTATATCAGAAGATATAGAACCAGAGAGGACCCATAAGATATGCATGGTCTAGAACATGTCTTTTTTTTGTCTTTTTAAAGATCTTAATTTTTTTTTTTTTTTATGTTCTGATATTTGCAAGTCTTTCTCTCAATGAACCAAATCATTCCAATTAAAGGTGAGTTTGTTGTTGCCGTGTAAGGGGATTGGTGAAGTGAAATCTTGAGATTTCAGTTGTTGAGAATCAGTAGAGTCATTATTTGAACTTCAAAATGTATTTTTATTGGACAACTCTTTTTCATTGTCTACTATCTTATAGGCTAATGACTTGCAGAGCTGAACAGAAGGATAAATAGATAAATAGAATCAGTAATTGGTATAAAATCATTGTTGCTGATATTAAATTAGTGCTTGATGATATAAAATCGGTGTTTGGTGTGTATTTTCTTTTCTGATAAATAAATTAGACTTTGCCCTTTATTATTGAGAATTAGAATTACATTCAAGACGTGTGTTGCCTATTTATCGTTATACTAAACATTATTATGATATGCCAAATTTTTTTTCATGTTTATTTAATTGAGATGTTTTGTCTTATCTTTATATGATCAAGATTATGCATTCATGGTTCTGTCTCTGTTTCCACATTTGGATATTGATGCATCTTTGAAATGTTCTGTTTTGATTTGATTTGATTTTTACACATAGTATGTGTTTTGAAGTTTATGCTGAAATTTAGGCTTTATAGGCTATCTTGCCTTGGTTATCATTTGGTTTTGTTGCAGACGAGAATTTTTCATGATTTTGTCTACATGTTCCTACTTTGACGTATCATGTTAAATTTTGCTTCTAAAGGTTTTTTTTCCTTAACTTTGATTCTATCATCCTTGTTCTATATTTATTGCTGGTATATGTTTTTTCTTCATTGTTTACTTATTTACATATTTATTTATCCGGCTGCAGTGGGATATTTTCGAACATGTTATGCATGACAATGCCATGATAAAGCGAACAAGAACTGCAACAGTGAATATTTTATATGGAGTCGTCCCATGGTCTAAGATTATTGTAAGAACTATTTAACGTCATGATTAAATTAATATAGAGCTTTGAAAATATGTTCATGCCAACAAAAAGTGGATGTTATATGTATTATTATGTTACTATTCAATTGCTCAGACAACTTAGGTACAATTTGTATTAGTTAGTATTTTGAATGAATTAATATTTATGAATTTGTAGGATCACATGCTTGCACAAGTTTTTTTTATTTCAGTAATGATTGAAAACACTTGGAAAGATTGGTTATGAGTTCATCAACTTTAGTTTTTTTTTTTTCAACTTTAGGCAAAATTGTGGTTTCTTCTGATTTTTTCATTTTCTTTTATAACAATATTCATTATCTTGTACATCTATAACTATATAATATACCCACATCTTACATTTTTGGTTTCCCGTCCTTTTTTTATGACCGTTGATCTCTTTTTCTTGATCAATCTCAGCCATCAATTTTATTTAAGAATGTTTGATGATATTCAACTATATTAATTAAATATTATTTTAACCTCCTCATCCATGCTTATCAAATCCTAAGAATATGTTTGTTCCCAATAAATGTGCTGCATTCTATTTTGGCTTCCTTAATTTTGTTTTCTTACAATTATTTCGACGACCCAATTTAGTGCTATATATACCTATGGGGAGTGCCGAGTGGGAGTGAGCTTCAATTCTATTCATTTCATTTCTTGGATTCTTGGATTTTTTTTTTCAAATCTACTGTGTATATTATTATTATTATTATTATTATTATTATTATTGTTGTTATTGTTATTATTATTATTATTATTATTATTATTATAATTACAATTATTATTATTATTATTATTATTATTATTATTTCTTCTGTTTTTGTTTATAAGATTTTGATTTTTTGTTATTAGTTTATTCATTAATTCGATTTTTTTTCCGGATTCTGTGGATTTACTTCTTGATTTGGGTTGTCCATCAAACACTCTATTTCAAAAATCTCCTCGACGGAACGAAGAATCTACAATTAATGGAAGATAAATCACGACAGCGGATAAATTCTTTTTGTGATTATCTTTGTAATGTTTTAAATTTCTTGATATTCTGGTTGTATAGGCGTTAAGTTTTGCAATCGCTCTCTAATTTTTTTGGTAGCATCGACATTTAGTCTTGCATTCACTGGAGTTCTATTCGATGTCACATTTGTTCAAGAAATAGGTCAATTCTTTCCAGTTTCGTCGGATATGATATTTCAGAGTTCCATTTACTATTTTCGGCGAAATAACCTTGCCATGCACAGTGACGTTTACAATTGTGCACTAATTTGTTGACTTAATTGACGTTTCCAGTCGAGCACTGATTTTGTGACCTCCCTTTAATTTTGGGATTACTTCACTTCTAATTATTATATTCCCTTATATTTATAATTAAGCAGGGAATTATAATTGATTGTGCAAGGGGATGATAATTACTTGTGCCATGAATATAGTTATATTAAACTTTATCCCTACAACTCTTAGTTATATATATGATGGTACTTATATTATTTTTTTGTCGATCATTTGCAAGAAATATAGTAGTGGGCCTACTAAAATGAAACATCATTGGAATCATCTATATTTTATTCGCTTTGTAATTGAAAATAATCAAGAGCAATGTAAATTTTGCACAACATTTTCATCATTAAATTTAATGGATTATGGGATATTCAATTATTTAAGCATTTATAAATATAATTTTTACCTTTTATGAGAATTTAAATCACAAATGGTCCAATAACTTTGGCTACAAATAAATTCAGACCTATAATTTATTTATTTTTTTATCGATTTAGTCCCTATATATTTGCCAGTGTCCAATTTACATCCCAAGTCCGTCGAAAAATTTAAAACTACGTTGTTTCGTTGATTGCATTTAGGATTTTCGACCGAGGGTGTTATATGCATCTTTGCTTTTAATAGTTTATCTATTCATTATTTTCTATAAATTCGTAATTAATTCTCGATTTAAAGCCACGTGTATTTAAAAAATTAAGGTACGTGATTAGTTGTTGATTTATTGATCAATATTAATATAACATTTAATAATTTACATGCTAATTACAAGCAATAATTATGCATAGTATTAAATTATGATGACTATAGAATTAAAAAAAGATTGATTAATTATATCTACTTTCTAAATATTGAAGAATTATTTTGTATATAAATAGATACGAACATCATTTTTAACTCTACAAAAAATCATTTCCCTATATCTTCTTATAAAAGTTCCTATTCATCCATATCAATAAGTATATGTTATACTTTTATGCATGTTTTTATCATTTTTTTCTGTATGTCTAATTCTTAATTTTAAAACTATTTATCTAATGTTTTTATTATTTCATCAGGTTTCACAATATCTGATACAATATCGTCAACTTTATCTATAAGTAGAGATATTAGTTCGAAAAAAAGCCTCTATTGAAGTTACGGTGTTTAAGTCTATACGAGGCTCCTACTTATGGATTGAAGAACTCTCTAAAAAATATTTAATGTGTAATTCATGACAGTGAGGTATCACTCTAACTTTATTCTAATCACTATTTTTTATGATAAAAATATTTATAAAAAATATCTAATCATTTTATTTATTTTCTTATAGTGTAATCCGGTAAATGCTACAATTAAACCGCACAACATTGAAAAGTATCGCAATACTTTTCCAGAGGGTGATTTATATGTTTTACGTAACTTTTTGGTTACTTGTGACAAGTCTAACTTTTAAGACTACTTCCAACAATTATAAAATTTAATTCATTTCGACCACTCGAGTATCAAAGTGCACTGATTAAAATTTTTCCAGGAGTATGTATCTCTTTACTACATTTCAGACTCAATTTCAAACTCTTTTAATATGTAAAAATTGTGTATGAAGATGATATACAAGAGATACTCGAAATGAAAGTGAGGTATAGTTTTTCTATTAATACACATCAAATTCATATATATTTTTGTTTATAAATTTTATATTAATTTACCTTCTTTTTTTACTTTCAGTTTTGAAGTTGTTCCAAAGAACCAAAACCACTCTGGTATTTTTCACTTGGTCGTCCTTGAGTGAAAGTGTTAGTGATGTTCGTGATCTTCATATCACATCTATTGACATAACCCTTCTAAATCTAAAGGTAATTTTTACAAATGATTTGTAATTAAGTAATTATTAATCAAGAAATTTTTATTTAAAAAATCGATAAATATTAACTTATTATTTATATAATTGTAAAATTGTAATATAAAAATGTATAGGTTGGTCAATTTTAGATTTGCACAAGGATTGTTGATTTAAAGTCATTTGATTATGGTGCAATATATTTTATGTAACTTGAAGATTTTTCAATTTTATTTAAATTATTCTAAATATAAAATTAATTATTTTTTTAACATATCCATACATAACAATTCATCAATAATTGTTATAACTTAATTTTAAACGTTAAAGATTATTTTTTTTAATTCCAACAATCAATTGAGTATAAGTAAATCTATTTTGAGAAGGTATTGTGTACACCACTTTCACAGTACACCACTATTATTATTGTTGTTAAGAATCAACACTTTAATACACCTGATGATTTTATGTAAATCTATTTTGAGAAGGTATTGTGTGCACCACTTTCACCGTACACCACTATTACTATTGTATGGTGCAATATATTTTATGTAACTTGATGATTTTTCAATTTTATTTAAATTATTTAAATATAAAATTAATTTATTTTTTAACATATCCATACATAACAATTCATCAATAATTGTTATAATTTAATTTTAAACGTTATTTTTTTTTTAATTCCAACAATCAATTGAGTATAATTCAATCTATTTTGAGAAGGTATTGTGTGCATCACTATCACCATACACCGTACACCATTATTACTATTGTTTGAGTTATTCAAAAAGATGTAGTAAATATCTAAAACATAAAACAATTGTTAGGTTTATATTGATCAATTAATCATATGTTTGTAAACCATCGATAATTTATCTATCTATAATAATAACTATATAATACACCTACAGATGACTAAAATAGTTTAGGCGGGAAACTTTGTGGACCATTGATATATATTACATGCATTGATCTTGGACGTCCATTTTTTTTGGTAATTTTACATGGTAAGTTTAACAATTTATTTAATATCATTTTATTACAAATTATCATCTTGACCGTTGACTTGTGGTGATGAAACATGCACCTTTGGATTATGTGCTTATTTCAAGGATTTTTTTTATACTATTCAACAAGAATGTTCTATGCTTCATTTTCATCATCACAATTCTCCATTTTCTGTCAACGTCTGTGATTTAGATTTATTCTTTTGTAATTTTCAAAATATTTATTGACATAATGGATCATCAGTGAAGGTTTGTTATATCTTTAGATTAAACTTCTAGATTTTTGAGTGAATAAAAATTCATTCTTTGTGTTTTATGGATCAAATTTTTGTAGAAAAATTTATATATTCCTTACAAGATCTCAAGCCCTAAAATAATAAGAAACTGATTCTCCGAGACTAAATGAGAGGCATTGATGAGTCATCACATATGAAGGATTTACAACGTCGCAGAGAGTCACGTGGCTTCCCAGCACTTGGGTCAAGTGGAATGACATCTTCTTCTTCTCCCCATCGCGTGAATCATGTGATGGGTTATTCACTCAGTACATTTGGCAACAATTTGTGATCCGGCAACGAGGGCGTCAAGCTAATTTTGGAATGCTAGAATTTATGGAAACAATTATTTTTTGTGTAATAAGTGTTTAATTATTTCTTTTCACAACTCAGTGGTATCTTCTCATTTCTTCTCCATCGTTGATTAGTTTTTCTCCTTTTACATTACTTTATCAATCAGGCAAATTAATTTATTTTCTTCTGTAATTTGTGCATATTTATCCTCTCTTTCACCAATTTATTTTGCTAGGTTTACGATATATAAGTCTTTATAGTTAATTAAGTGATATATTTCATCAATTATATGACTCTATTATTATGAAATTTTATGGCTAAAATTTATTCTCTAAATTGATTATGATTATCTATAACTATATAATACACTTACATGTTTCCATTTTTTGTTTTCCCGCTCTTTTTCTTGGACCGTTGGATCTTCATCAATCGATCTCGGCCCTTCATTTTTTTCACAATTTAATCATAATAATTTTCCCCATTTAATTGATAATATTAACACCTCTTTATTATTTAATCGATGATAGTAATTTCTATTTATTACTTTCTTATTATGAGGGAATTTTTTTTGTTATCTCACCTATTTAAAGAGATGTTTTACATCCACATTATTGGTGTCGCGGTTGAAGATGATGTGTGTGATGGTGCTTTCAAAGTTGTGGTGGTTTCGTCTCCATTGAGTGGTGTAAAAACATTGTAATATTATCTTATTATTATACTTACACCTTTATTCATTTGATAGTTGTAATATTATTCGGTTGAGATAATTTTTAAGAGTTGAAGGTATGAATTTTTTTGGTCAGACAAACGAGCAAGGGAGATAAATTGTTTACACGTTTTGAGTTTTTTTTTAACCAATTGTAACAGCATCCTAACTATTGTGTCTCTTATTTTTCTTCTAATTTGGAGGCAATATGTTGTTGAGAAATTATGAGTAAATCAACACTCAAAGAGATTATAAATTTGCTATTGTAAAAATTATTATTTTGCTGTAAGAATTATATATTGTTATTTTTTTAATTAAATAATCATAGGAATATGTTAATATTAGGCAATCTTATTTAATACAATACTATAATTTTGAGCATAAAATTAAATTCTACAAATTAGCCTAGAAGTATGATTATTATTACTGATATATGTGTATTCTTTGCCCTATTATCTTCTTAATTCTATATTTTGGACATATATTTTTTTATATAAAGTTTCGCCAATAAATATTCATTAGATTCTTGAATTGTAAAAATGTACATAAAGAGAATTCAGATTTCATATAAGTATTAATTGACTCATAATTTAATATTAAACTGTTGCACTCATGATTTTTCAAATAAAATTGAAGCAAATTTCGATCTCATTTTAATTCTTTTATTATTTTCAATTTAGTCATAGTTTAGCCTTTTTTTTTTCTTCCCATGTATTTGGTTTAAAAGGACCAAAATTTAGTGCAAAATGTACAAAGATCATCAAATGGTATTCTATATCTTGGAGAATTTTCTTAAAAAATTGTTATCTAATGTGAAGCAAACAAAAATAGAAAAAAAAAGATTGAAAATGGAGGACAAGAAGACAAAAAATTATGGAAAGATATGAAATTAAATTATGGAGGACAAGAAGACAACAAATTACGGGTTCATTTATTTATTTTATCATGAAAAGAAGAGAGATATGAAAAAGATTTTACTTATAACATGATGAACATTTAAATATGGGAAGATGGAATGAAGAACTGCGGGTATGACCAAATTAAGAATTTGGATTATCTATCAGCTCTTTTCAATTGCACATCCATTATAGATTTCAGTTATATATTTTTTCATGATCTTCAATGTACTAAGTGGATGATTTTTTCAATTCATGAATCGTGTATCTTTTCAATGTACTAAGTGGATGATCTTTTCAATTCATGAATCGTGTATCTTTTGTTTTGTTTTGTAGGTTAGATCAATGTACTAAGTGGATGATTTTTTTCACCTAATATCATCATTGTTGTGCATTTCTATTCACCATTGTTACATTCATCCTAAAAGGTGATATCCGCATAAATCGTCTCAATTTGGTCCTTTTAAAAAAAATTGATTGATTGTGAGACTATGACTTAAAAAACTAACAACATTCATTTTAATATTTAGTATTCTCCTAAAATGTTTGCACTCATGATTTTTCTAACAACGTTGAAGCAAATTTTGGTCTCATTTCAATTCTTTTATTATTTTCAATTGAGTCAGTGTCTAGCCTCTCTTTTTCTTTTACTTTTTGGTCCAAAAGGACCAAAATTGAGTGTAAAATGTACAAAGAACATCAAACGTTATTCTGCATCTTGAAAAATTTTTCTTTAAAAAATTATTTTCTAATGTGAAAGTAAACAAAAATAGAAAAAAAGGTTGAAAAGAAGACAACATGTATAGAAAAAATCCGACTAATTAATAATTGGGGAAGGTTCCATACAAAATTTTGCTTTGTTATAATCATAAATTTTCTTCATTTTCTTTGTCTTTTTTTTTTTGGGATACCTAAAGAAAGCAGCTTATGCAAAAAAGTTAGTCAATAGCACGTTCTTTGTGATAAAATGTTTATTTTAGACTTAATTAAAATAAGATTCTCAATTTAATTTTAGGCACTAAAGACTAATTATTTTGGTTCTGTCATGGAAATTTTTCATACATTTCACCTTATTAAACATTCACCAAAAAAGATTCTCTAAGAAATTTAAAATTGAAATGTCTTTTGATCAATCAGGGTGGGAGAAATGAACAACACAAGAAAGTACATATTTTTTTTTTTTTCTAAAACTGAATCTAAAATAAATATGAGACTTTTAAATTTTGAAAATTAAATTCATGACACTTGATTTTCACTCTTATTGTTTAACAACCAAATATTTTGGAAGTTTCGATGAATCTGTATATAAGTATTTTTTTTAAAGTCAAATGTAGCTTGAGTTGAGTTCTTACTGGGCGATGAAAAATTGTTCCAAATTTGAGAATTGACACACTTAATTTTATATTTGTATGTTTCTTTATGATTTTTTTTTATCATTTGTGCTTAAATTTGTGTTTTCAATTTCAACACATAAATTGATTTTTTTTTTCGATTTTGTGGTTTATTTGACGCTTGACAGAAGATTTTTGTCCTTTAGACGTACACTAAAAATATATGCAAGTGACAATTGGTTGGTTGAGACCTTGAAAATGAGATGCAAGTGCAAGATTTGACCTCCAAAATGGACCTTGGTTGGTGTTGATGAGTTCGCGGGAGAAGCCAACCCTATTATTACTAAATTTTTTTTTTTTGGAAAGTATGATGAAGTATCATTTCGATCATTCAAAGTTGACGTCGTATTCTATTCAACTAAGTTTATTAGCAGATGCAATTTTTTCTGTATAGTTACTCACTTTTATAACTTGGTTATTAGTAAGTTTTGTAGTAAACTATTCCAATTCTTACGATAACTATTAAATTGGGGGAATATGTCTGTTGAACAAATTTCAATGATTCTACGAAAAATAAGTCAAAGTGAAATAGTAATATACTAAATAATTTTGATTTACAAGACTTTTATCTTGCAAACTCTTTGAAGTGATGTCCTCTTTTAGTAACAGTGTGTACTCAACATTTTCTAAAATCCCTACTTAAAATGAGAATTTGTCGATACATAAATTTTAATGTTCATAATTAATTGTGTCTTTCTAAATTTGGTATTTTACACAGTATCAAGATCTATTTCATCTATGTTGCTAAAAAGGAAATAATTACACAGGGGAATCAAGATATCAAACATCTTCAAATTCAAGATGTATGATGCAACATCATATTTTTATTGAATTTTATGAAAAATAATTTGAATTCTTTATTCTGAATAATTATATCTTTCAATTGTGCTCAATTTGGTTGTGGCTTCAGTTTTCCTCAAATAGAACGCAAAATGCAATCTCATATTTAGGAAAACTTAGAATCAAAATTCCTCATAGTAAGCTTGAAGAACGTGTTTGTGAACATTTCTAGAAAGAAAAAGGGAAGCACTTGTTGGTGAAATTGTCATTATTACTAACACAAAAATTAGTTCATGGACCCTCGTTTTTTCAAAGAAAATGTCACCATTGGTAAACTTTCTACTTTTTTGTATAGTGTTGAGGGGTTCAATTTTTTTTTTCATGAAAAGAAGAGAGATATAAAAAAGATTTTACTTATAACCTGATAAACATTACATTATGAGAAGATGGAATGAAGAATTGCGGGTATGACCAAATAAGAATTTGGATTATCCATCAATTCTTTTCAATTGCACATTCATTATAGATTTCAGTTACATATTATTTTCATGTTCTTCTTGGTGAATGATTTCAATTGTCTGTTTTTCTATTTATGAATCGTGTATCTTTTGTTTTGTTTTGTAGGTTAGATCAGTGTACTAAGTTGATGATTTTTTTCACCTAATATCATCTTTGGTGTGCGTTTCTATCCACCGTTGTTACATTCACCCTAAAAGGCGATATCCGCATAAACCTTCTCAATTTAGAGTTTTTTTTTTAAATGATTGATTGTGAGGCTATGACTTAAAAAACTAACAACATTCATTTTAATATTTGGTATTCTCCTAAAATGTTTGCACTCATTATTTTCTAACAAATTTGAAGCAAATTTTGGTGTAATTATTATTCTTTTATGATTTTCAATTTTAGTCCATTTTTACATTATCTTTTTTCATTTTTGGCCTAAAAGGACCAAAATTGTGAGCAAAATGTACAAAAACCATTGAATGTTATTCTGCATCTTGGAGAATTTGCATAAATAAAATATTTTATGGTGCGAAAGTAAACAAAAAGTAGGAAAAAAATGATGAAATTAGAGGGTGGACAAGAAGACATCATATATAAATGAAGTATGACTAACCAAAAATTGGGGAAGGTTCCATACAAAATCTTGCTGAAGTAAATTTGATCATAAAAAATCCAAAAAATTAAGGATGATGTTCGACGAATTGACCAATCTGAAATGGACACTGACTCAAAATTGATAGTTGCTCGCCAAGTGTTCGATAAATTATTTAGCATAAACAAAAGCTACACCAGTCTTTATGATTTTTTGTTAATCTATTTTTTAGAATTTTGGAATTGCGTATTATTTGGTTATTATTTTTCTCAGGAGGTTTAAAACTTAAGATGACATGTGCAACACAACCAAAATGCATTTTAGATATTTATTGATGTTCTTTGTTTGATATATTTTTTATAATTTAAATTAAAATATAACGCATGATAATGCATAAGTTTAAAATTATAATTATAACTTATACAACATTATTAAATATGTATTGAAATAATATTTTAATAATGTGAATACAACAAACTTTGAACCAACATGATATACAATTGTATATATATACTATTTAAGAATACATTTAGTTTATAAATTAGAATAAGAAATATAAATATATTGTAAATATACAATATTAAAAAATGGTATAAAAATATTTTTTTTCTTTAAATTTCACTAATTCTGATTTTAGTCCGCTAATTTTTCCAACTTTAGTTATAGTCCCTTAAGTTAACCAAATTCAATTGTTTAACCTTGAACTAGCTAAAATAGGTTTACAAAATTCAATATTTTCCTCTCTAATTTTAACTGGCTAATAGGATGAAAAAAATTATTTTTGTCATTATTTTCTTCCATGTTAATTATATTTTTTCGTACCCATTTTTCAATTATATTTTTATTTATTTTGCTAGATTCAATTGATATGATAGTAATTGTTTTTTCCTATAAATTGAGATTAATATTCAAAATTATAACAATCACAATTTTCTTTCTTTTTTTGCCTTTTTTCCCAATTACCCAAAGAATCCATTTATGCACAAAAGTTTAGTCAAGTGCAAGTACTTTGTGATAATATGTTCATTTAAGACTTAAAAAAATAAAAAATCTCGATCTGATTTTAGGTACTCAAGACTAATTACTTTGGTTCTGTCATGAAAATATTCATACTATTCACCTTATTCAATATTCACAAAAAGATACTCCAAGAAATCTAAAATTGGAAAGTTTTGGGATCAATCAGGGTGGTAGAAATGAACACAAAAATTCATACGTACATACATTTTTTTTTTAAATCCGCCTCTAAGATAAACATGAGGCTTCTACATTCTTGCAAATTCATGACACTTGATTTTAACTCTTATAGTTGAACAACCAAATATCTTGGAAGTTTCGATGAATCTATTTACAAGTTTTTTTTTAAAGCCGACGTTGCACCTTGAGGTTCTTACTGGACGACAAAATGATTTAAATTGTATCAAATTTGAGAATAGATGCACTTAATTTCATCTTTGTACGTTTCTTTCCCATTTTATAATCATGTATGTGTCGATTTGCATTTTCAATTTCAGTACATAAATTGATGTTTTCTTTTTTTCGATTTTGTGGTTTATTTGCCGCATGGATCGAGAGATTTTGGTCCTTCAGACACTAAGAAATTATTCAAGTTACACTTGATTTTTTGTGCCCATGAAAAGGAGAGACAAGTGCACGATTTTGGTCTCCAAAATGAATGTTGGTTGGTGAGTCCTCAATTCTAGGTTTGTCATTCCAATTAATGCTACCAAAGATTCTACTTGCAATATTAATTAGGATAGTCATCGTGTCGAGCTTTTGATTAATTGAGATTGATTTTATTATATAGGATGAAGCTCCGATGGTATATAGACATTGTATTGAAGCTCTTGATACTATTTTGAATGATATTATGTTGTTGTTCGGTCCGTTATCTTTTTGGATTACTTTTATGGTGATAAGATTATTGTGTTTGGAGGCGATTCTGACAGATATTGTAGGTTATTCCAAAAGGAATGAGGCATAATATTGTTCATGTTACAATAAATTCATCTCTTTTGTGGAAAGAATTGTATTTTACTGAAACTTACAAGGAACATGCAGTTACAGAATTTGGAATCGATGGATGGTTTACAAAAATTGTGAGTTTTTTTTTTTTAATTGGTGAAGTGAAGGATCACAAACTGAGTATAATTTTGATGTACAAATTCCGGATGATACTCTTTTTAGAGGTAGTGATGATCTGATCGGTCCTATTGTTGATAGTATTTATCGTGATTTTAAAAACATGACGGACGATCACAATTATTTGCATAACTGAGCAATTTTTAATACTATGTTGGATGTTGCAATGTCCAAAAATGGTTACTTGATTCAGGTTAATGAAAATGAATCACGTATTTATTTGAGCTCTGGTAGTCCTTGCCATGCTGATTCAAATGTTTATCATCTTTCTGATATGCATACTCCTAAACTCTTGAATAGTTAAAGTGTTCGGGTGTTCTTGATCATGAACTGAATTTCAAAATTGGAACAATGATAATGTTATTTAGAAATATTGATCACACAAGGGGTTTGTGAATAAAACCATGTTTGAACTTTTAATATTTTTTATTTTATTTTTTAAATTTTTTCCTCATCTTTTAAAGCTGAATATGTATTAATTCATTAAATCTTTAATGAAATGTTTTTTCCCAATATATAGATTGGTTATTACAAATGAGTGATATAATTCTTGAAGCTAAGGTTCTAATAGAAAATAATGCCGAATAGTTAATTTTGATACATAGGCTTAAAAACTCCTTCTGGTCATAGATTGTCATTCAAAATTTCAACGGAGATAATTTTCGTAGGTTGTTTCATATGATATGTCTATATATAAAAGTCAAGGACAATCGGGATCAATTTAAAAAAAAAAATTAAAATTACAGGACCAAAATCGAAAAGTCAAAACAATCGGAGCCAATTTCAAAACAAAATAAAGTTACTGGACCATAAAAAATTTTAATCTTAATATTAATTCTTCTTTTCAAAGATTTCTCTTTAACATATCACATTGCTATGAATAAAATTAAATGTAATTTTAAAATATTAAAATCTTAATTAATTAATATAAATATTATAATAGATGTCAATATAAAATTTAAATTTTATATTAATCCAATATAATATTTTAACATTTAAAATGTTTGGTAACAATAATGACCGTGCGCTAACACGGGTGCAATACTAGTATATTCAAAAGCTCATCATTTGGGTTGTCAACTTTCTTTGTTGTTTTATTGATTATTTACATACAACGTGCAAAGCACGTGATATACAACTAGTAGTATTAAAAAGAAACATACCAAAAGGGTGATTTTCTTTCAATTAATCCAATAAAAAAAGATAATTACTATGTAAAGTTATAAAATAAAAAATAAAATAAAAGATGGGAGAAGCAAAAGAACCGTAAGTAGCTAACTAACTATTAAATAAAATTACAAAATAAAATAAATAAAAAAAGGGATAAAATTGAACTAAATAAAAGTTGGTAGGGATAAAATGATCCAAAAATAATTCTCTACCTCAAACTACTTTTTAATATGTTATAGATTATAGATTAATTATAAAATATATATGTTAACCAAAATAGTTTAATAGAAAATGAATTGTGATTTCTACAATCCTACTAAATTATGAAGATCTAATTATAATTGAAAATCATTAATATTAATATGATAAAAAATTAACGTGATAAATTTTGTGCATAATCGTGATAATTTTTATACATAATAGTGAGAGAATTTACGTTTTCCTCTTCATTTATATGCGGCTCAATTGTAATTTAAATAAATAAATTCACGAAAAAACTTATACTTCCACCGAAGAATTTTATTGTGCACGATTACTCGTAACTTAATAATGAGTTGATCTCCCATGAATAAGTTTCATAGTATGAAATTGGATTATTTCACCCATTTCAACACACTTTTCTAACTCACTAAACTTGACACGCATCATACCCTAAATAGCTTCACATGCCCATAAATTAAAATCAGTTTCATAGCATGACACTTGTTCAACCTAGAATTTACCTTTAATAATAATAAGTGGACTTTTAGGGCATGATTGGTACATGATCCATCAGAAAAGAAAGAAATCGATATGTATCTGATGGAGTCTACATCGTACATAGAGTGCCCAATCTATTTTTAGGCCAACTCAGTTCTCTTATCCACCGGTCGCTTAAATGCGCTTTAAACAGGAAAACTAGCTGAACTACTAACTCTGGGGTAGTCGCTTATGAAGAGAAGACTGTTTTAGTACTCGCTCATTGACCTCAGTTCGCTACGTTTACCGGGTAAATAGAAATGGAAAAGAGATGTTTCCAATTCATCAAAATGTGAAGGCAAACATGAAAGCACACATAGATAGGATGCCTCGTAAGGAGAGAATGAGTGGATTTTGTATGAATGAATGGGGAGAAAAGAAAGATCTTAGTCGGGCTTAGTCCCTGAGGTGTTAAGCAATCAAGGAAGACGAAAGTCAGGGTAAAGAGGGAAGTCAAATCTTCGATTGCAAGAGGAAACTAGTCCCTTCTTTCTTGTGACAATAGAGGGAATTCATCTCTGTTTCGCTTTCGCCTATGATTGAATGAAATTATGAATGAATGAAATAAGTTAATAAATGGAATGAAGTCAAAGTATAGGGTGAACAAGTTTCACACAAAAATCGGTGAAACTGGTTATGAGGTGTGAATAATATTACTAAAGGGTATTAGTTGTGATAACTGAAGGTGAGACTTTTTACTATAAAGGGTATTACTTATAACATTAAAGGGTGTGACTTATATTACAACAGGGGTATCAGTAATGATAATTGAAGGGTGTGACTTATACAACCAAAGGTTATTGGTCGTGATAAAAAAAAAAGAACTAGTTTCACGATAAACAAATTTCAAAGCATACCAACTCGGGAATGAAATAACATTGGAATGATCATTCTCCTGATTTGTATTCATAAGGAATGAAATGTAAGTGTGTAAATTTATTTTAATTTATTATTATTAGGGTTGGAATTATTATTTAATAATATTATCATTGTTCATTATTGTTGTTATGTAAATTTTTAAATATATATTAATTAATAGTATTTGTATTTTAATAACGATTATGGATAGATGAGTTATTATTATTAATAAATATTTATATTATTATTGATCTTATTATTTATTATTTATTATTATAATTTTGGGAATTATTATATTATTATTTATATTTTATAAAAATACTACTACTACATATTGAGAATTATTTATTATTATGGCTTTCTTACTGTTCATAAGAATTTAGTGATAAAGTGTTGGGGTAGAAAGAGTTGTTTATTAGTATTTTATGTGATAAAGTGATGTGTAGTTGGGGGATATAAATAGTTATTTATTATTATTTTATGTGATAAAGTGATAAATCAACTTTACCATAAATTATGGGACAAAAATAATGACAACTTTACCATAAACTATGGGACGGAGGGAGTATTATTATTGAAAATGAAAAATAATAATTTTTTTATATCTATTTATTAATTTTTATATTTATTAACATTGTTGAAAAACAATCTACTATTGTATAAATTAATATATTATTATTTATATATTTTAAAATTCGGTATATTATTATTTATGTTATTTATTTTTACTGTTGTTTATATTATTGAGATTATTATATTTATATTTTATTAAAAATAGTTATCTTATTTTTATTATTAAATAATAATACTATTATTATTTATAAAATTGGTTCATCAAATAATAAAATAGCTAAGGATTACTTATTGTTTATTTTTTAGAATCACCATTCTTTATGAAATTATGATTTCAAATAAAAAAAACATACTACAAATTATAGGATTAAGAATAAGTCCATGAATGATGATTCTATTCTTAGTCTATTCCACAGTACTAATCGGGCCTTATTGTTAAAGTTAATTACTTGAAAGTTGATAAATTTATTGTCAAGCACAAAAATTACATTTTACACATTTGCAGATGTAATCTTATTTTTTTTAAAATTATTATATTTAGAAGCACATTTGTATGAGACGGTCTCACGATGAGATGAAAAATAAATTGAATATTGATATTTTAACACTTTGAAATGAGTGAGTGTGATTTGTGCTAATTTATATCACATCTCATGCATGAGACAATCTAATATGAGTTTTTGTCTTATATTTAAGGATGGATTCAACCAATCAATTGAATGACTGACAACTAAATTCAAACTTCAACCTTAACTTTTCAAATAAAAATAGTAACCCCGATTGGTAGCCCAACAATTTTTATTGAAAAAATTGTCCCATGATCATTTTAATGAGGAAAGATGCTACAAAATTGATTAGTAGGAATTACTAAAAAGAATAGGTAAACAATTATATATTAATTGGTAGATTGTATTAAAAGTGAAAAAAAAAATTAAAACATTAACAAATTACAAATTTATCCTCATCTTCAACAACACACCATCATCATCTTCAACATCATGAATAAAATTACAGCATGAATTCCAAATCAGAATATGAATTCCAAAACAAAACCATCCAATGCAAATTTTTGGTACATGAATTTGCTTCGAGAACCTTCAAAACCCATCCAATGCAGCAACACCATGTTCTTGGCTACAAATTGGAAAAAGTTGCAGAGGAAAATTCACGCCCAAATCATCGCGCATCATCGCGCATTTCTTTAATCGATTCACTAATTCACTGTTACCTCCACTCCAAAAACCTCAATTTCGCAAGAGCCCTGAAAAAGTGAAGCCCTGAAAAACCTTAATCGATTCACTAATTCACTAATCCACTGTTACCTCCATTGAAAGTGAAGCCGCTGCGAATTTGGGGGAAAGAGAACACTGAAAAAGGTTGCTTCTGTGATTTTTCAGTTCGATGGACTCCATTTGTATGCTTCTCTGATTTTTCAGTTCGATGGAGAGGGGCGGCGAGGACGTTGGGTGCGGCGGCGAAGGAGGTGACGATGATAGTCTTGTTTGGGGTGGAACTTGGAAGGAGAAGATGAATGAAGACGAAGTCACGAAGCAGGTCAATTTTAGCTACAAGAAGAGGAGCAATTTTGGAAGACAAAACACTGTTCAAGTCTGATTATTCTTAACTCACCTCCGAGGGGGTATTAAATTTTTCATTGTGAACAGTGATTGGAGGGATAGTAATGGCGGCTCATTAGTTTCGAAAACGGGTCCAAGTGCTTACTATCTTAGCTACCAATCAGTTATAAAAATAGTACAACAGGTCTTATAGGGGTTATTAGATGCTATCAATCGGGCCCTAAATTTAAATAGATAAAAATTTATATAGATACCTTATTTTTAATTTATGACATTTAATTTTACATAGAGTATAATATGGTCGAGTTTAATAGTTTTAAAATGTATTAAAAATAAATAATATGAGTCAAATAATTAAAATTTATAGCATAAACCTAATTTATGGAAGTCAAACCCATTTAAATAGGATTTTATGAAAGACAAACTCATTTAAATAGGAGTTTAAAAGGAGAAAATAAGGGTCTGTTTGACTAAACTTATTTTAAACATCTTATAAGTTGTTTTGAGAGCTTATAAGCTTTTGATTTTTAAGTAGCTTATAAGTTGTTAAAGTGTTTGGCTATAGTAAGTTATTTAATAGTAATTTTTAAAAACTATTTTTTAATTTTAAAATTAATATAATTTTTTTGATTTTTTTAATAATTATTTTTTTGAAAATAAATATAATTTTCCAGAATATTTTTTTTTTTTTTCAGACAAAAAAAAATTAATAATTTTTTTTTTTTTTCAAAAACAAAAAATGGGCCGGGATAAGTTGGGATATGATAGAGCTTATTTAATTTTTATAAAATAAGTTGGGATATCTTCACTTATTTTTTTGAAACTTATAAGTTCTAAACAACTTATTTTTAAATTTTATTAGACGTTAGATATCTTATTTTATCAAATAAACACCCCTCTGATAACTTTTTGCGAATGGTCTTTCACCACTCTTTATTACCCAGCGATAATACTGACTCCAAGCTCCAAAATCCCTAACCTCAAAATCGCTTCCCCCAATTCAAAGCCATCCGATTGAAATCAACCATGGTGTGCATCAGGAAAGCAACGGTGAATGACTTGCTGGCTATGCAGGAGTGCAATTTGTTCTGCCTCCCGGAAAACTACCAGATGAAATACTATATTTACCATATTCTCTCTTGGCCGCAGCTCCTCTATGTGGCGGAGGATTACAACGGAAAGATCGTCGGGTACGTTTTGGCGAAAATGGAGGAGGAATCGACGGAGTGCAAAGGCCATATCACCTCCCTCGCCGTCCTCAGAACTCACCGGAAACTCGGCCTCGCCACTAAGCTCATGACCGCTGCTCAAATCGCCATGGAGCAGGTAGGGTTGCGGAATTTGGTCAATTTGAAGCTGTGGAAATTATTCTTTGTTAATAGCTTTTTTTTTTCTTTTTGCTTTATCTCCTTGGTCAAATGCCACTCTGTCTGTGTGTGTTTTTTTTTTTGTTAGGTAATTGACTGGCTGTATATTTATCTGTATTATGATCTACTACTCGAGATGATATTCTCAAGCTAGGAAAAGTAAATATTACGTGATTTGTTTCATATTTCATCATTTGTTGGGAGAATAATTAAGTATATATTGTATCTTAATCTGCTATATTTGTAAATTTGTAATCTCTAGCTAGAATTGGTTGATGCGGGGTTGCTTTTATCAGTCTACAACGTTCGTTACTTGTGCTATGAAAAGAATTGCTCGTATGCTGGGATGATTTTACTGATGCTCCATTGAGATCTGTACTTCCATGCTATTAAGGGAAAGCAAATTGCTGAAAGCTGATATACTACCTTAACGTTTCTAATTTAAAAATGCCTGGGGAAGTAGTCTTATATCATGAAGAAAGAAATATAAAGCATTTTATGTATTAGGGGGCATATCACTCATTAAAGTGTTTCTAGCATCATGTCCATCGTAGTTTTCTTGTGCATTTTTTAAAGGAAAGTTGAGGTGATTAGTTATGTGCTCTTAGAGGTTGTATTGTCTGATCATCATTTGTATCTTCTAAGAAAAGTTTACAAGTGGAATGGTGCTTTAGTAGAAGTTTTTGGGCATGATCATCATCTGTATCTTCTATCTGTGATATAAGTTGAAGTTATACAGTACATAATTTGGAATAAAGAATTGATTATTGGTTGCTGGCTTCTGTTGATGATGAATCTGTCATGCAGTGGATATTTTACAGTAATTATTGGCTATTTTTCTGCAAAACTGTAGCCTCTCCATGTTGTGTACTTTTGTGGCCCAATGATCTTAAGCAAATCTGAATTGAATCAACTTCTTTTTTGGATAACATCTATCATGATTTGGCTCATTAACAGGTATACGGGGCTGAATATGTGTCACTGCATGTCAGGAAAAGCAACAGGGCTGCATTCAATTTGTACACTGAAACATTAGGGTACAAAATTCATGATGTGGAGGCCAAATATTATGCCGATGGGGAGGATGCTTATGATATGCGGAAGCAATTGAAGGTTAAGAAGCCCCCCACCACCACCACCACCACCATCATCATGGTGGTGGGTGTTGTTCTGCTGACTCGAAAGCCGATGAAAAACATGGATCAGTAGAGGCTAAAATGGAGTGATGAGGAA
This sequence comes from Stenogyne calaminthoides, assembly GCA_037126765.1. Classification (NCBI taxonomy): domain Eukaryota; kingdom Viridiplantae; phylum Streptophyta; class Magnoliopsida; order Lamiales; family Lamiaceae; genus Stenogyne; species Stenogyne calaminthoides. The sequence continues at coordinate 5,070,553 of JBBCBC010000006.1, forward strand.
GGGTCAGATTTGTCTTCTTTTTATTCTCTCACTTGGCTTTGATGGCAAGCACCGATAATCCTATTTTCTATGCATTGTAGTTGTTCTGTTTTACATTTGAGTTCAGATGATGGCCATGGGACTCCTTAACTCATATACTCGTGGCTGTTTGTGGATTTATGAATTTTTAAAATTTCGTGGATTTGTTTTTTGTTTAGTTCCCTTAACATTTAATATATTTGGAGCATCACAACTTATTCCACAAGACATTGCATTGTACAATAGCAAAAGAAAAAGATATACATTGCAGAATAAATTGTAGATATTATGAGTAGCCAGTAATATGTATGAGAAAAAAAATGTTGCAGTTTTGTAGTAAAAGCTATACTGTTATGCGGTAATCCCACAAATATGTTAGTTGGTATTATGACAAACAACCAAGTTGTTGTTTCACCTAAGTTGGTTGAGGGTTCAACCTTTTAAGATAACCTTGGTGAGTTTGGCACCCTGTTGGCATATGGGGGTAGTTTATGTCCACCGCCAGTATTTCTAAAGCAGAGTTTGTGATGTATATCAACTCGAAACATGTTTTGAATCCTGTCAAGGGCAGAATCTCCAATTCTTTCTCAGGACAAGATTCGGCTGATGAAATTGGAAGTTTTTTTATTTGAAATTTTGTAAAGATTCCGAGGGGAATGAGATTCAAGGCCATGGTTGATTTGTGAACTTGGATGAAATTGAGAGAGATGAAATTGTGGGGGATTTGTGAAACTAAGGATTTACTACTTTTTAAGGTACTAGGTGTAGTGTAGATGACATCTTATATAAATGAGGCTAAGAGAGGATTATGGTGTTGCTTCACTGGGAAAGAGTCTTTATGCAGTTTTTCTTTTGAGGAATAGTCTAGGAACTCTAGAAGTGTTATCTGAAGCTAAGCCGTTGTAAACTGTTCACTGTACTTTCTGAAGGTATTTCATACACCCAACGTTTTATTAAAAAAATTGCCTTTTACTGAGAATTTTTGTAGGGGTTGGGGGGTAGAGCAGCTACCGAAAAGAGTCAAAGGTGAATCAGAGGTGATTAACGGATTGAGGGTATTTTGTACGAGACAATCTCATATAAGAGTCAGAGCTCCACTTTGATATTTGAAACATGATCACGTTAAGATTGTAAGTCTTGAGTCATATAGTATTATCTCATATACATTTGCACCCAACATCATAGTGTATATATATATATAAAATATATTATCACCCCTATATTCGAAAGATTTAATGCCAATTGAAGCTTCGAATTTTTTTTACGCAAATGAGAAAAAGAAAAAACGACATCAAGAAGTTTAAAGGTAAGCAAAAGTGATTTTGAAAGCAATTTGCAGTGATTAAAAATAGACTATAAATCCTGCCCCCTAGCCCTTTCGAGAGGGAAAAAAGCAATTTGATACCGGTATAGAGATCGATCCCGTCATTCCTCTTCCATTCAGAAAAGGTTTTGGATGATAAAAAATTATAAACATATATATTTCGAAAAAAGGAAAATCTTTTAGAGATTTAAAAAAGTTACTAAATAAACAGGTTTCTTGATCAAACAATATTACATTAAGGACTAGGGTATTCGATCAATTTAAAACAAGTCTCGCAAGTTAATATATATTACTCCATAAATTATGATACTCGATGTAAATAGTTCTAACGAATTTATACTAACAAACTGATTCACTATAATGATATAAATATTGCTTAAAAGTACACCTGATCCATTCAACACTTGAGTTTGCATAGTTGTAATAACACAATGATGAAGTCAAAACTCTACCCAATTGTTTTTTAAATATAAAAACTTCTAGTACAACAATTGCTTTCAGAAACAACTTAAAAAGATATACAAATACAGTAGACGAATAATGATAGTTTTACTATTAAATATTAAGTGAAATTCGGGTGGATAGATTACGCACCTGTGATCACAATTCACAAGTGGGGGCAAGTCGTCATAAAAAAATGAGTTGACGAGTTGACTTGGTGTTTTCTTTTTCCTGCAAGTCGTCATAAAAAATAAGTCTCCAATTAATTCACTGTGAATAAAATCAATCATCAGTTGTGGGAAAAAGAAGAAGACAGAGGTATAAGGCTTCAGATCGACAAACGCCGGCCCGATGGTACGTTCTGCGACATATTGTATCGTATAATATGTTGGGTTATCCGTATGATGCTAATTAATATATATTTTTATATATAAAATATAATTGAATATAATTTTATTTGGATTAGTCAATATGTATGTTTGTTTTTTGGTAGAGCTACTGGATACCAGCGCGCAAGCTTTATATTGCTTGGGGAAATGATACCAGATTCTGGAGATGGATTTCCTTTCCTCCTGAGTTCTCTCTCTCTCACACACACATTTTCTCCAATCGCGAAAATTAATTTTTTTAGGACACTATCTAATGAGGGTTTAGCAAATTAAACTAGGATACTAGGAGCTTGCAAAATAAGGACACTGTCTTTAAAATTGGGCAAATTTAGGCCAAAGTTGACCGCGTGTTAGCCAAAACTCACGCTGGAACCCAAACCCGATTTGGCCCCAATTTGCCAAACTTAAAAGATATATAGTTTTCTAAATTTTGCAAGCCTGCAAAAATAGCGTCCTAGTTTCACTAACCTCCTCCATAAGATAGTGTGTCCTGAAAAAGTAAAGTTTCCGTTATCCAAAGCAACATGACATATGTATTGTATATATATAGAGTGGAGGAGGTTGCGGAGCTGGTGGAGGTGTGCTGGCTGGAAATCAGGGGGCGCGTGGAGTTGAAGAAGCTGCTACTAAAGACTAGCTACTCAGCTTATCTGGTGTTCAAGCTTAATAAGAAGCATAACTATGGGCTGAGGAAGGCGATGGCGGAGGTGGGAGTTGGTAACAAAGGAGACAAGATCTGTTTTGTTGAAGGTAGAGATGAGGGATACAGCTGCAGTGTGTTTATCGACAGGAAAAAAATCCCCGGAGAAGGGGGGGAGCTGGTTTTCCGCAGCCACGGGGAAAAGAGTGGATGGAGATTAAGCTTGGTGAGTTGTCCAACGATCTGCAGGGAGCTGGTGGTGATAAGGAAGCCGAGGCTGCTTTGTTTGGGGTTCAACAGAACCAATGGAAGTCCGGCCTCATTGTCAAGGATATTCACTTCCGCCCCAATTATTATTAGTTTTAAATCTTTGTTTTTCTATCAAACACTGTATTTTGCAGTGCAGTGCTCTCTTTTTTAGTTGGAACCTTAATTATCTACGTATATGCATCAATTTAACGCACAAACTTATCTGGCTTTAGGTTCACGTCAACACTCTTTTTTAATGTATTAGTATTATTTAGTATATGAGGCGGTGTTGTTCATCGTACAAAATATAGAGTGGGTGTGGGTCTCATGTGCATCGTCCACTCATAGTGTATTTTAGAATCATGCAATTTTTTATATTGAAATATGCAACTTGTTTACACTAGATTGTATAATTACTTTTTCATATTAATAGTTGCATGACTCAGTGTAAATAAGTTGTATCTTTCAATATAACAAATTGCATGATTCTAAAATGCATTATGAGTGCACGGTGCACTTGGATGCATCAAAACTTAGCAACGAAATATCAATGCTTAGTAATTTTAAGAAGAGCAAACATATCAAATCAAATATTTTTTAAGTAGTGGTACTTCATATGCTAAACAACAATTTTGTTTCATTATTACGTTTTTTGACCATTCATCTTTTGGTGATTGTTTTCGATTCTAATTTGAGTGGGTTTCCTTGCTTGCGATTTAGGGCTTGAGATTTTTATAAGAATTGTGATTTTTGTTGCAAAAGTCATTCATTTGGGATTAAGATTTTAAAAAGTGTGAACGTGAATAAATATAAAAAAATGATTTAAAACCTGGCATTCCATTCCCACGTGATAAACATGACGGACTGTAGGATTAAGTTGGGATGGAAAGTGAATTGGTGTAAAAATTAGATAGTATTACAGAGAAAAAAATATATGTTGATATACACCCAAACCAAGGTGGTGATATTTTTTACAATTAATCTATTAATCCAAGTATAATAAAATGCGTTATAATTTAAATTTAATTGCAAAAGATATTGATTCGACAGTAATTATGTATTGGTCATATTCCCAATTTCATAATAATATGGGTCCGTCACTGGGTTTATTGTAAAGGAAAAACGGGAGCAATGACCGTGGAGCTTCCCACATCGATTGAACAGAGATATGAACAAGACCTTGATATTTAAAATTTATACTCGAAATTTTTATTTTAAGTAAATAATAGAAACTAGAAAGAGAAAAATCGGGCAATATGCAATCCTTGCCACGCACATTTTTTATCAGTAGACATGCAATACATGTTGTTTTTTGTCATTTATTTTATGTATCCAAAACTATTGATTGATTGATATATTAGTGAGAAAAAAAAAAGTACTGGGACCTGGAGTTTGGGCATAAATTTGCCAACCACCTAAAATGTTGATTGAATATTGGTACATTAATTAGTAAGACCAAGACATTTCAGTAATTCACCAAGACCTGTTTCCTCTATCATGTCTGCCTCATGTTGAATATTGATAAATGAATGATCAGTCTTTTGTGCAACAGTTTCACCGTACAATACAATTGAGAGTGCGTAGAAGCAAAATATGCATACTAAAATAACTTGAATGTAACACTTAGTCTGACTGAAAACGTAAAATGAGATGCACATAATAATATAATGATATGCAGTTTTTTTAGATGTTGAGAGGGGATAATTGAAAATTGTTCATTTACTTTATTGTTAAGTAAATGAATAAGTAAATATGAGATTGAGTATTTAAGGAAAGGAATAAATAAGTATTTGATTGAAAAAAATAAAATAAACAAATATGTGACAAGTGGAGTATCAAATAATTACATACATACTCATTACTCATTAGGGGTTGTGTAGAAATGACAATTATTTTGGTAATACACTGTTTGACTTAGCAATTATTGTAGCAACATCCAACACTTTAATTTCCAAAAAAAAAAAAAGCAGACAAAATTCGAAACTAGAGGATATGAAGCAGGTACTTAATTATTTATATATATAAAAGGAGTAGATGCGAATATGAGATAAATTGCAGGAGTAAAGTTGGAATTTTGCTGGTGTTAAGTTAGAGAAGGTAGGTAGCAGATAGTATTTAGTGAATGAATGAATATTGAAGATCGAGTATGGAAAAAGAGTTAGTGTGCGCATACCTGAGGAGCAAATTGTCGGCAATCCTCCATGAAGCAGAAGGCGACCCCAGCATCCCTTCGGGGATCATATCGCGCTTCCGATCCATCGAAAGACGCATCATCTTCATGGGCGAGAACTCGGTACCGATCTCCATTGACCTGCTCTACGACCTCATCGACCAACTGTCGGAGTGCCGCGTCTTTGCCTCTAAAGCCAACAACGGCTTTCGCTTGTTTCGAGTGTTGTGGTTCAAGAGAAAGATGAAAAGCCGGCTGGTTGAGATGGACAACAAGCTCCCCTCAACTACTACCGCCCAATCTCGCCCCACCATTATCTCTCATTATCGGGTTCAGCAGACGTATCCCGCCCACGATCCGTCCCGCATCATCGGCTTCGAATCGGAGGCGCAAAAAATCGAGGCCTGGCTGCTGGGGGAACAGATCGATCGGGTTGGGATAGTGGGGAGGTGCGGGAGCGGGAAAACCGCACTGGCGCAGAAAATGTTTGGTAGTAGTCGAATACAGGCGGAGTTCTCTCCGAGGATTTGGGTGTGCTTATCCAACATGCTGCTGTTGGAGAGCGATGCAGCAGCGGACCCGAGGGCCAGAGTTTTGAAGTACATTCTGGAGGAGATGGGGCACGACGTCGTGGATTCGGATTATAGTGTTGACAAACTGGTGGAGAAGCTGCAGCGCGGGCTGACGGGGAGGAGATACCTGATTGTGTTGGACGACGTGTGGCGTGTGGACGAGTCGTACCCCAGTGTTGTGCTGGCAGACGGTCTGCCCAGAGGGAGTGGAGGTGCGGTGATTGCGACGGGCAGGCGGGAGAACGTGATTACAAGGACCGTCGGGGATCATGACCACCTCATCCGGATGGAACCCCTCCTCAACGACCACACCTGCTGGAGCATTTTTTCCGATGTTGTCAGCAGGGAACACCACCCCTGGATACCACTTCAAATGGAACAGGACATTATCCAAAACTGCCATGGCCTCCCTCTCGCTGCCAATGCTTTAGCAACTATTATCGCTGTACCCTACCATCTCAATTATTATCATTTTCCCAAACTTATGAAATTGATATCATTATACTTATAAACTATATCTACTGATATTAGTTTATAAGAGATGAATGTTATGGTATTAGCATAGATTCAGTTTCATAAGTTTCACACGAGAGTTTGTGTGTCTTAATCATAAATTTTTGCTCTGGATTAATAGGCTTGAATTTATTTTTTTATTTAAAAGAGACGGTTCTGGATACCAGCGCGGGAGCTTTATATTGCCTGGGGAAATGATAACAGATACTGGAGATGGATTTCTCCAACTCCTCCTGAGTTCTGTCTCTCTCTCTCTCCCCACACATATTTTTTATCCATATATATCATACATAGTAATTAATGTTGATTAAGATTATTTTGGGGTATATATATAGGGTGGAGGAGGTTGCAGAGCTGGTTAAGGTATGTTGGCTGGAAATTAGGGGGAGCAGGGAGTTGAACAAGTTATTACCAAAGACTAGTTATTCAGCTTATCTGGTGTTCAAGCTTAATAAGGGCTGCAGTGGGCTAAGAAAGGCGATGGCGCAGGTGGGATTTGGTAGCAAAGGAGAAAGGGTCCCTTTAATTGAAGATGGCGAGGGATGCACTAGTGTGTTTATCGGCAGAGAAAACACACCCCAAGAAGAGGAAGGTGGGTTTCCGCAGTCTCGGGGAAAAGAGTGGATGGAGATTAAGCTTGGAGAGTTTTATAACGATGTGGGAGGAGGTGATGGGGCAGTCGAAGCTATTTTGTTTGAGGTGCAAGAGGGCAACTGGAAGTCCGGTCTCATTGTCAAGGGCATTCGCTTCCGCCCCAATTACTATCGAAATACACTTGTGTGAGACATAATATAATTTGAGTATTTACGTTTTAATATTTTGGAAAGAACATTCACATATGAGTTTTTGGCATTATTATTAGTATTAATTACAAGTACTACTATTGTAGTACAATATTATATGTAGTGAAAATACTAGTGGAGGTGCACCTCAATCTGTGAGGTGTTAGCCAGGGAATATGCATATTGGAGGAAATTTGCAAACCTCTGTAGAGCTATGTATTTACTTAAAGTCCACCATAAACTAACTCACATATTCAATGGGATAACAATATGTGGAGAATGTATGATTGTTCGATTAGCAGATCGAACATTAGGGGCTTGGTTAAGCTTCAGATGGATAAGACTTCGCAATATGGAAGCCAGAGTTCGAGTTCTTCAAGAGAGAATCCGAAAACAAGCTGAAGCGGAGTTTGATTTTTAACAATAATTGAGTGATTTCACTCGAAAAAGGTGACTTTGAACTTTGAGGTTAAAGAATATGTGAGCAAAAGAATGATGGTAATTTGAGTTGGCTTGTGTAAATTCAACTGCATTGGACACGCATCCATTGATTAGATAATTGTATTGCCTATGAAATTCTGAATGTGCTAAACAAAAAATGATGAACAACCAAATGCCACTATGATTATGCCTTATATATTAATATATATGTACCAACACATACACGTTCAAATCTATTAATGTATCTTGAAATAGTACCAACGTAATCGCCCATCAAAAGAATTGGGAATATTTAGTAGAAATTTGCCATATATTAATATTAATGATAATTCCGAGGACAAACTTGTGTAATTACAACACAAACTTGCCTCATCCAAATGTATGCCATTACAAAAGAAGAATAAATATACTTTGCCATGGAAATCATACTTAAATGATAAAAATAACATGGCATATCAAAATGGCATGCAACCAACAAAAACACCTGAAAATCCAGATTTACAAAAGCGAGCAGCTTACTTGGTACATCTCAATACAACTCAATCACGTCATGCTTGTCTTCTTTAGCAATCCGCATCTGCTCAAGCATGAGTTTCAACGAGTCGATATGCTTGTGAATTTTCTCTCCTTTATAAGGTAGTCTAGAGACCGCAGACTGGATAATAATCATAAATTAAAATAAGATAATAAAGATAATTGATCATGAAATAATTAGAAGACTGGGAAATAGTGCATAAGAGACAGGTTGAAGAATATTAACAGTCCAAATATACAAACAGTAATTTTCCATCAACTTAATTGAAGATAATTAAATCAAACATAGGATGCTAGAACTGTATCTTTTGCTCTAGTGTCAAGATCCAATTATAGAGAGACATTCCATTGAAATTTTTAACAGTCAGTTTACTTATTGTATTTATAAGATCAGTTTACAAATTATTAATTTACCAATTACTGAAACCTCTTGAAAAATAGATTTGAAGTGTTACTGTTGAGAATTAAAAGAAATAACACAAATAAGGTAAATAACACTCCGGAAACAACTTCCGTCCAAGCCTCACGGCCGAAAAACTCCAGTAATCAATTCGATCCCAAAAACTCCAGTCTTAAAACAACGTATAAATAATCCCTATGCCAATGGGCTGACTCTAACAGAAAAGGAAATAACTTCAATAATCAAAACAGCAACATAAGGAGATAAATAATAATATGAGCAGGCCTAAGGCCCACTCGGCTTCCTCCGTCTTGCGTGAACAATGTCTGTAACAGTTACTATGCTAAAATTTGATGTAGGTGTACAGAAAGTGTTAGTATATAATTAATTTCCTGTGCTTGGTTCTTGAAGAAATGCAGATAGCTGATTATGTTGCTTAGGTCATTGTCATTCAATTCAACAGTACTTGCAATTGAAAATACATTTTTATGTGGATATTATTTTTCAATGAGTCCGAATTACACTTTGGATTGGTAATTTGTCCAGGGTCTCATCATTTGCATTATATACTTTTATGTTTCTTTTTAAATTGGGTTCAATCAGGTTGTTTGCCTGGGGTCCACTGCAGTCGTTTTCTTCCCGTGTCTTTTAGCTTTTCAGGCTGAAGCTCATGACCGAGCTTCCATATATTATTCAAAATTAATCAGATATTCACAAGTCATTTGTTCAGAGGATAATTCACAGCCTAGTTTACTTAGGATTACTGAAAGGAGCTAACCTATTCATCAAACAGAATCATCAAGCACAAAAATACGTACCTGATCACTGTAGATATGAGATAATCGATTAATCCTTTCTCTGATTTCATATTCTGATGGTTCCCCAACATCAGGGCTTGAGTTCTTCTGCACTTACTTTACATCTTTTGGGTTAAAAGCATATTGCGCTCTGCATAGATAAATGACTCTTTTATTGCATGAAAAATTATTTATGAATAATGATCAATAGTGGCAATGTGTTTTATTCAAGAGCAATACCCATCAACATTTCGCTCAAGTGATGACTGTGCATGCCTATTTCCCATTACTGTAGTCCCTTTTAACCTGTATGGAAACAAGAGGGATAAGAATTTTCTTCCGGATAATTCATGAATGCAAGTAATAATATACTGTACCAGCCAATTTGAATAAAAAACAAAATATACCTTCCAGCTTCATCCTCTAAGTCAACAGCTTGTGCAGGAGCTGCCTTTGAAAAGAGCAAACTGTGTTGGCTAACTCCAGCAATTTTGAGAGTTTGTAGGAACTCCACATGGTTTCTAAGAGACTCTTCCCTGGATAAACAGCAAATATCAGAATCTGATAAGTGAGAGTTAGGTGGTGTTTAAAACAGTGTAGAATCACTTTTTTTACAAAAGCAACTCCTCACAGCTTTTGAAAAAAAAAAAGTGATTCTAGAAGTTGTTGATACAGTTTGCAAACACAGCCGTAATAACTTTTGATGTTTTGCACAAATTCAAGAAGTTTAACAATAATTTCTACAGGACACACAACCTCATATGCATAAAAATCAAATCTATGCAGAATTATAGAACGAATCATCATGTATAAGAAACAACTCATTACATGATATGCTGCTGATCATGTTCTTCAAGCAACTGTTGTTGAGTGAGGGAAATATCAAATCCATGTTTGGGCAAACTGAAAAGATCTTTCAGATCCTGAAAATATAAGAACAAAACACAACAATGGAATCAAGAAAGAGATACTATATGCACACCAAAAATTATGATATTTTTCACCACATTAGTGCCTCAATAAATTCGCACCAATATGTGAAACAAACAAATTGGTGACCAATACAAAGAGATTTACATATTGTTTTTCCACGAACATTCTGTACCAGTGTACCCATAAAAATATAATGATACATTGATGAAATTAACTTTTATTTCTCTCTTAAAATTGATAATATAGGATGAACCAGTAGAGATATTTAAGTAAACAGCGATAAATTTATTTCTAGCGTACAAGTGTGGTCCTAAGTAGACATAAAATACCCTGTGGATATAAGAAGGTGCATGTTTATTACCCATCCCATGAACAAAGAATGATATGTTACTCTCAAGAAAAGTGGATGCCTATTGGAGCATGGAAATAGAATTACAGATTTTCTCCCTCTATGAACATTTAGATTCACGACATACCTGTTGGCTGAAATAGCGAATCTGTTCTTTATGCTCAGTTGCACTTTTGAACAATCCTCCTTTGAATACCTGAATCACATATTCAATTTTGTAATACATGAAACCAAAAGGGACTCTAGACACATATAAAATTGAAACAGAAATTAAAGTAAAATGCTATTCTGGAATACAGAACTAAAGATATCAGAAGATAAATAAAGGCATTGAGTGTCTTTATTAGCAGATTTAGGTTTAGTAAGATACTAAGATAACAACAAGAAAGTTCTATGTCCATTATCTACTAGAGTTCTGGCATACAAGTTGATTAAATCTCCAAAACAATAAAAAGGAGCCAAAATTAATTGATAAATAGTAATGCAACGAAGTTTAACACACTCTCACTCTCTATTTGTACATCAACTAATTAGTTTTAAGACATTAGGGGAAGGTCCCACCTTAAAAAAAACACAAAAAAAAAAAAATCTACCAACCTGCTTTCTGTAAATTTTCTCTTCAACAGTACTACATGTCATTAGTCTGTACACAATAACATCCTTCTTCTGCCCAATTCGATATGCACGATCTACACTCTGATTGTCAGTGCTGCAGATGTTGCAAACAACATTAATAGTGCTCCCGAAATAATTGAAAATAGACATTTCTGAACAGGAGTACATGTTAAAGTCCAGTCACTGTCCATCATTTCATATGTGATGGGAATGAAGGTAACATTTTATATTATTAATTATTCCAAGCAAGATTACTAAATAAATATCAATAGAAACTTCATAAAATTCCAAAGGTATCAGGGAATATAAAAATATTTGAAAATTTTAGACAATAAAGAGTAGTACATCTCAAGTAATATAAAAGAAATTTAATGTATATTCTCCTAAAAAAAACCAAGCTAAAGGGTAAAGTTTTGCTACACACCTTGGATTCCATGCTGGGTCGACCACAATTACACGATCTGCATTCGTGAGTGTAAGGCCCAATCCACCAACTTGGGTAGTCAAGAGAAAAATTGTTCCACCAGAACCCTCTTGGAATTCCTTTTAAAATGACAACCAGATATAGGAGATTACATTTTATAAGAAAAATATAAGTTTATTATTAAACAGGTGCAAACATTGACAATTTTAGCTCTATCAGTGATTTTGGTAGTACCGTCTATCCGCATGTACTTATAGTGATTGGACATCAATGATTCCTGAATATAAAATATAGCATGAGTTCCAACCAAATCAACAGAAAGTTCGGATGAATGTGGTGAGTGGGAAAAGGAAATACAAAAGTGTCAGAATACAGTAGTATGAAAGTCAAAAAATTGAAAAAAGAACACGAAAAATCGATTAATGGATATCCGTGTAGAACAGTAGAAGGGAATCCTCAATTGGATTTCTCATTCTGCATTTCTGTCTGAGCCTCACATATCTCTTGAACACAGCAGAGATTTAATTGTAGCTCTGATAGGATCTAAATCTCAGATATCTATTGCATGACTCTTTAGCAAAATATTGATTCAGCAAAGTGAATAATTATGTTTTGTATCTGCATGTTTAGAAGGTGGTCAGTTCCCATAGGGGCCCACCACATGATGAATGTTGTGGAATAATAAAAGAAAATTTCGATAAATAACAACCTTGCCATGAATCATATGATTCATATTAAGAAGGACAAAAGAATATGTTTAACGTAAGAATCAGTAATTAAATATTAAATCTAATACCACCATCATCAACAAACATTGTAACAAAAACTTCCAATAATGGATATGCAACTTTTAGTTATCACATATGACAAAATTATAAGTTAGAATGCCCTTTTGTCTTAGAATGTGATAGGAATTGCGTGTAGATCCTTCAGGATTCAACCTAACATATGCAAGAACATGTGTAGTAATTTCTCACAAAAATGACTCAAAAATTGAAATGATGTTTAAAATAGTTTAAATTACGATAGTAAAGTAGCAAATCATGTGTTTCAGAATATTTTTCAGTTTGACTGACTTATGTTGCCTTCAAAATTTAAGTAGACCAAAGAACAAGCAGATTTACTTGTTTTACTGAACCATATCCAGAACAGAATGTCGGTAGACTAACTTTAGACCAACCTGAATTAGATTAAGCATCTTCCTAGTCTGGGAGAAAATAAGCACGTTGTGTCCATTTGGAATTAAATCTCCCTGTAACCAAGAATTAAATATAAGGAGAAAATTACCTAGTTAAAGTACATTTATGCAAAGTGGTTAATTCAAGGTCATACCAGTAAAGATAATATAAATGATAATTTGCAAGAGATATCACTATTCTCAACAATATCAAATCTCTCAGCAACATCTGCTATGTGCATTGCCAATTTTTCAGCGACATGGTGATCTTCCTGGCCCACAACGGAATACATGCCTTCTAGGACATCTTCAGCAGCTCGTTTAGTCAATAGAAGTGGATGATCACATATTTTCTTCAAGATCTGCTTTCAGACAAGGAACTATAATTCTGAAACATGTGATTTTTGCAATATATAGAGGAATTAAAATAAATAATTTTCGAGGATCATATGTCTATTCCAATTAACTACTTGTAAGTCTTAACTATTTCACTAAATCGATAATTTAAGCCATTAGGCCCATTATAGTCATCTAAGCAAGTAAATTGTCAAAATCTGATTATTACATAATATACCAGGGCTTTATATTTACATCTGCATCCTTGAAGATTTTTGGTTTTTTTACCTCCATTTCAAGCCAAGAACTTGTGAAACTGAAAGGAATTCTAAACAATTAACCTTCAGCGAGGTAAAAAAAAACTCCTCTATGGTTTATAAATAGATACTAACATCAGAAAACAACAAATAACTGATAATTAAGACAAACTTCATAACATGGATAAAGCATAAATCATGGATAAACAAGAATTCACTCCATAAATTTGTAACTATGTCAAAGATACACTAGAAAGCAGTGGGATGAGAAAAGCCTAAACATGATCACAAGATAAAAACTTTATGCTTTATGCATATTACCGTAATTGCAGCAAGGGGGGAACCATCATAAGCTGAGAGGACAATTTCACTCTTTAAGAATGCTTCATAAAGTTGATGCTGGATTCATGAATTAATAACATACTTCAGTCAACAAATTTTTCACAAAACAAAACCGACAATATTCATTAAAATGATATGACATAAAATGTTGAACCATTACCTGACATTGAGTTAACCGTAGCCATACAATAATCTCATTCTTTTTGGAAAGTGTTGTTTCATCACGAAATACTTCACTCTTCAATCGTCTCAAGAAATATGGTTGAATGCAGTCTCTAAGGTCCTATCAACGTAAGATGCTATTAGATGTGGCCATGAATTATATTAATCAAGCCAGCTTGAGGATTTCATTTCTATGACACAAACAGGACATACAAAATTCAGAACTCAAACTAAGCATGTGAATTAAAAGGAGTACAACCTTACAGATGCTACATACAATTAAGAGGTACACAAGACATATTACAAGTAAAATTTCCTATAAAAATACTGTTTAATTGATCATCCATAGAACAAATTCTAATACAATACTAGGGTACAAACTGTTACCAGTGAAATACATTCCAATTTCCAACTAACTTCTGTAGGTGTTAAGTCGTTTAGTGTCAAGACATACAAAACAGTTAGTATTACTTATAGAAATAAATGATGTTCTAAAACAGATGAAACACATTCCAGTTTCCAACTAACTATAGTAGGTGGTAAGTCATTTAATTTCTGGAATTACAAAACAGTTGTACTACTTCCAATTCTGTTTATCTAAATTGCAACCGTCCACATCTCAAGAGTGATTGTCTTATTAAATTGCAATCGTCCATATTAACGCCACTACACAGTTAGTAAATAGGCAGCAACGCTCATATACTAAAACAAAACAATAGTGGATGTAATATTTTGATGAAATTGAAATAGAAAGGCATACCCAAAACTAAATCTGATTTTCATTATGTGTTGAAGTGCCAAGCTCAAGACAGATGACAAACGAAAAATGACAGTTATGCCTATATATTTGTTTTGAAAGTCATAAATCATCACTCTTAGGTTTTCTTTTAAACAAGGTCTAAAAATGGCTAGATAGGTGACATAGTTAAGATTTAAAATAATGGTGAAAACACGCAAGCTAGTCTAGATATCAGAAAGTGAAAGCATCAACATATTCTTGTTTAAAAAACAGAATTACATGAGCACATTCTTGAAAAAAAAGAATAAAGATGATTTACTCATAAGAAAAGATGATGAATCCATGGCTCAAGCAATAAAGTCTCAACAATATAAAAGGATGTAAAAAAAAAGTTGCACAGACATTAAAGCATCAATAAAAGCAAAAGAGAAGATCTCCAATGAAAAAATAAAAAAATAAATAACTCAACACTTCTAATACATCGTATATGCTAACTCAAATAAAGCTGTCATATAATCCACCAGAATATTATACAACTAATTGAGAATAATCACCTTTGCAACTGATGAACCAATACGTTTTTCCCTATCCGAAGCATTTTTCTCATTTCCTCGATTAATGAAGTGCTCATCTTTCCTTAAACCTGGATAAATGTATTGTGGGAAAAAGAATAAGACAGTCACTCAACAAAATATTGAATTCAAAGCAAGGTGAGAAGATTACTCTTTGTTGTTACCAAGCAGCTCAGGACAGCAGAAATTAAATAAGGCCCACAGTTCCTATAATAGGAGCAGAGACACAGAGATTCCATAAATACTTAGTTTCCAATTGTTAATCATATGCAAAGGGAAATTAATACATAGCAAAATCTGAATCGAATTATACAAAAAATTCATAAGTTGAACCATACTACCTTAAGATTGTTCTGGAGTGGAGTGCCACTGATAATGACACGATGACGACATGGTATCTGAAGCAAACTTTTTGCCCTTTGAGTACTCGGATTTTTTATAAGATGGCCCTGAAATTTAATAATTGAAAACCTTAATAAAAATCAAGCAAGCTTGTGCTTAAAAAATAGACATTGTACAAAACAAGTAGATCAACGAAAAAAATAGTTATAAATCTATCGATAGTAGAAATCAATATACCTCGTCAAGAATCATATAGTTCCACGTAATTTCATCTTCTTCCCAATCGTTATTGTAACGTTGATCACCACATAAGGCTTGTGCATTGTTCCGCACAATATCATAGGTAGTTAAGAGAATACCTTTGTCCTAAGGTGACACACATGGAGAAACAGTCAAGGCCCGAAACGACAATTATTATTTCCATTGAAAAGAAAAGGTTATGCAATAATTATTAAACAATCACGACTTAGAAAAATGGCACTTCTCATGCAATGAAGTAGAAAAGTTATTGTAAGTGCAAAATTTATGCATTTCCGAATCTGTGGCAAAAGACTATTGACATACAATAAAATGAGTCTTGTAAGAACTATTTTGTTTTACTTGTTCGAAACTATTTTACTTTATTTTTCGTATTATCTAAAACATTAAAGGGTTTGGAAAGAGTACCTGAAGTACATATTGGAGTTCATAGTGCCGAGTTTTAACACTAGTTGAAAAATACCTGAAAATAAATGTAAAGGATAAGATATAAAGAAAATGGCGAAAGTAAGAATCATACAAGAAGTTATTGCAACAAGCAAGGTAGTAGATCATTAAGAGAATGCTATACTCTCTTGTCTTCTCTGAGAGCCCAACTGTTGATAGTTCCTTTATCCAATGTGTTAACAGTGTTTTTGGTGCAACAATCAAGACCCTTCGAATCAAATTCGAGTGGAACAGTCCAGCAAGAAAGCTGCAAATCTGAAATGGGTACACATTATGAAATAGGGAGGTAAATTGCACAAGATCATTATGGAAAATAGGGAAACAATCATTAATACCTGCATTGTTTTGCCAAGACCCATATCATCACCCAAAATACCACCCTTACCCTTACAATGAAGAGACCATAGCCACTTTAGCCCTTCTCGTTGATGAGGATATAACATATTTGCTATTTTACTAGGTAACTTGTACGTGCTCCCAAGACCACTCAAAGTGAAGTCATCTATAGCAACGTCATCAGATTCCTCGTCGGATACCTCAACAACCTTCCCTTGACTCAAAAATGCATAATTGTCAGTACCACAACTTTTATCTGCTCTTCTGTAATTGTAAGGTCGTTCATTTGCAGACCTTGACTTTCCATGCTCTCCCACAAGTTTCTTACTGACAACTTCTTCACGCTTATAGATGTTTCTGTCAGTCTTACCAACCCTAATGTCAGCACGATAAGCTTGCTGCTTTTGGTGTTTATTGGTAATTGCACGTCCAGCTGTTGACTCACTTGTGTCCTCTGGGAAATCGGAGTACCCTAGATGTGAAGAAGCAGACTGATATTCATGTGGTACCTCTTTTACGGTCACATCATATAATTTACTTTTCAGTGACTGTGACTCTTGGAAATCCTCCTTAATATCTGTTTTCTTGGGAACCTTTTTCTTCTCAATGGAAAGAAATTCAAGCCTTGAGCTCAAATCATTAAGTATATCCCTGATTTCATTTCCACTGCTCTCACATGCTTTATTCGTCGGAAGAGGTGAATCAAAATCTGAAATGCCATCAAGTTTTGGCTCTACATCACTTTTACTTTTTCCCGCTGCTCCAGCATAATCATCACTGTTCTTTGAAATTCTGCAGAGGCGACGCCTGCCTTCAATTCTCACCTTCATTTTCTCTTCTCCTGAGATTATATTTTCATCCTCAAACTCAATGAAAATGAAACATATTGAAGAACCATTCATCCTAATGGGAGATATAAACTAGTCATTAATACCTGGGATATTGGATTCAAAATCAGCCAGACCAGATAATGAAGATTCTTTGTTGGCAATATTAACTTCTTCAGATATTTCACTACTCTCTAACTCAATATGGCTGAGACCCACATCAACTGTATGATCCAAACTAGTACATTTTTCACCTGAGTGAGAAATGGTTGGACTAGTCTCAGAAGAACTGTCCTCTTCTTCAGTAATCTTGCTATGCTCAGGGGGAACCAAGGCTGTCAGACAGTTGTTAGAAGAATTAGAAAAGTAATAATTCTTCTTGGTAAGAAATTACAAAACATATGCATCATATATCAGCAAAAGGATAACCAACAAATAAAGCACCTTCACACATATTGCTCAACTTTTATCTATTATCTGATTCCTTTCTACATTCATATAATGGAATTAAGCTCAGACTCTATAAATGTGAAATGATCCACACGGCAGTCACAAATACAACCACCATCACCATCCTTGTGTCTAGCTCTCATTTGGCTAGAAAATGAACTAGGTTAGAGTGTGTGATGTCAAAATTGATACACAGCATGGTTATGGATATATCCTTACCCTTGAAAGAAGTCACTTGCACAGATAAATTAATGTCAGTCCATGTATTTGCAACTTGCAAGTATGGGTTTTTTTTCAATAAAAGCTATACCGGTATCATTTAAAAGGTCATATAATGAGAGTCACCAGAATATATACCAGGAGCTGAAGGCGGGGAATCGAAATCGGCTATGCCAGCAAATAGACGAGGGGATGAATTGTTAAGCTTTCCCCCAGACTCTTCAACATTCACTTCTCCTTCTCGATTACTTTCTGCATTCATATAAGGGAAATAAGCTCGGATAGTATAAATGTGAAATGATCCACATGGCAGTCACAAAATAGTACAACAGCAATCCTTATTTCTAGTTCTCATTTGGCTAGAGAATGAACTGGGTTAGAGTTTGTGAAGTCAAACTTGATTCACAGAACGGTACTGGTTATGAATATATCCTTACCCTTGAAAGAATCACTTGCGTGGATAAAATAAAATCAGTCCATGTATTTGCAAGTGTGGATTCTTTTCAATAAAAATATATTGGTATCATTTAAAAGGTCATGTAATGAGAGACATCAGGATATATACCAGGAGCCAAAGGCGGGGAATCGAAATCAGCTATGCCAGCAAAGAGACGAGGGGATGAATCGTTTAGCTTTGTCCCAGACTCTTCAACATTCACTTCTCCTTCTCGATTCAAACAAAAAGTTAAACCGTCATTTTTCCTCACAAATAAAATTCTAAGCAGTAAAATACAACAAAAATACCTTGAGGAGAAGGAGTACCGAAATCGAATCTAGGACAATCATCAAGTTCCTTTTCAAGCATCGCCTTCAATTGGGAAATGTCATCCACTATGATTTCCGAAATCAATCCACAAAAAAACACATTAAAAAATACACAAGCGTAAATCAACGCATAAGAAACAATCGATTCAAGTGTGATTACGCTGAACATATATCGGCATTTGAAATATACCTGGTTTGGTTTTGGTTTTGGTTTTGGCCTGAGACGCGGATAGAAGAAATCGATTGTGGAGCTGATTGAGGCTCAACGGCTGCTTCTTTTTCTCGTCCGCCATTGATGATTTCTGCGATGGGGTTGAAGCGAAAAAGGTTCTTCACTTTCCCGCTTTCAAATGAGAATTTGAATTTTGGTATTTGGAGAACTACCGATTTCGAGGGTTTAGCTTCATCTTATAAAAGACGGGGCGTTTTCTAATTCCGCCTTTTCCTTTTTGTCATTTTTCTTAATTAAATTTATAATTTACAATTAAATGTGGTTTGGTACATATTGCATTATTCAATTAGTGAATCTCAAATTCCCAATTTTAGCAGCAAGTCGGATCATTTTAAATTTCTATGTGATAAAGCCCAAAGTTACAGGTTTGACTTTTGTTTAATCTACACGTTGAATTAAACAACAATCAGTCAAATTGTGGATAATAATTAAGCACGTTGCACATAAGTTATTACTCCCTTCGTCCCATTGTATTTGTCTCGCTTTTCTTTTATGGGCGTCCCACTATAATTTTATCAATTCATAAAAGGAAAAAGTAACACTCCACTACCTTATATTTTATCTCCCATAAAAGGAAAAATTAACACCCCACTACCTTATACCCCTCATTTTTCATCCATAAAATAGTATAAATGTTACTAACTATTATTTTAATATTATTCTTTAAACAATTCAACCAAAAGAAGTGAGACAAATATAATGGAACCAGAGGCGGACGCAATATTTAATTCCAGCCAAGGCACAATCAACTTTTTTTTAAAAAAATTATATATTTTGTGTGTGGTAGTTTACTAAACCTTTGCGAAGAAGCAATATTTACAATCATATCGACAATGTTTACTGGTGTATCAGTCAGATAAAGGCAATTGTTTATCAACTGTATGAAAATACTTGCCAATAAATATGGCTCTATTGCAACAACAAAAATTAACAAAATGATTAACTATTATGTGAAACTTGTTCACAATATGAAATTGGTACAACTGATGCGGTTAAACAAAAATAAGAATTAATGTTTAGTAAAAAACACCTAATAATGACCAAGTAATATTGTTTAGTGAAAATTAATCACTGAAAACAATTAATATTATTGGATGAAAACAAAAAATACTATTTAACGAAAATAAGTAATATTGTTTAGCGAAACAGGAAATACGATTAAAATGTAACCATGAACAAGTTGCACGTGATAGTTTCCAAAAGTATATGACAACTTAGACAAGATCCAAGGCATAGGGTAAATACAATATGAATTACCTCAATTGTAAAAATGCAATCTCTAATTAACTAAAATTCAATCTAAAATCTACTTGCATCCTAATTCCTAACCTAAATTTCATGGTTGTTGCTTTCACTGGTTTAGAAAATCTCAATATAATGATCCAAACACCATCTATTTAAAACTAAAATATAAATGTTCATAGATATTAAACGGATTAAAAAATCTAAATTAAATTCTAAAAGTACACTACACTACACTACACTACGAGTCTACGACTCACTTAAAACGAAGTGATACACTGAAGAAGAAAAACTTTAACCTCTTACCCCTATGTGACTCTGTCTCAATTTCAGTTGTTCTTATTCAAAAAATCCAAATAGAAATAGATATTGCCTACTGGCTTCTCGCTGATTTAAATTTAATAATTAATTTTTAAACAATTTTTTAGGAATATATATAGTATTTCACACAAAAATTTCAGGTGGGGCATTTGCCCTGGCTCGCCTGTGTGTAAATCCGCCCCTGAATGGGACGGAGGGAGTACTATTTATATTAAATTTGGGTAAGACAATTTAATTTTTGCAAAACACGATTAAGAACTTAAACGAATCGAAACAAATAGTACAGTATTCGATTCAATTGTGTTGTTCAGATTATCCAATAGTTCATCTATTCGTCCAGAAATTATATTTTTACATTTTCACATAATATATATATATATAATAGTTATTGATTGTTCAAAAATAAATTATATTAAATAATATATTTCCGCATTCGATGGTCATTTGTTGTTTGAATAATATTTAATGTAATAATTGATTATTTAGGCCCTATTTTCAAATAATACTCAATAGTGTATAAGTGTGTTTTTTGAAAATTGGTGTGACCCAACTTCTTTAAAAAAAATACTTTTTGAATAAATTAAAAGATCCAAAACACCACCTTAAGGGGGTAAAATAGTTTTTAGCTGAGGGTATTATAGATCTTTCAATTTTATTGTTAAAGTAGATGAGATAATAAAATAGTTTTTAATGTTTATAAAAACTCGTATGAAAGGTCTCACGCATGAGAAGGAGTACAACTTGATACAATCAACCCTCACCCCTCCCAAAGTGGTAAAAGGTTAATGTCGCAAATTACATTCCGTTTTATCATGAGACAATCTCACACAAGTGTGCTTCGTCGTTTTATCATCACTTATGATAGGAGAAAATAAATATAACGGATAAAAATGAAAAAATGGGAAATCGAAAGGGACGGATGGAGTGTTAATTAATTGTTGATTTTTTATTAGCTATAAATTGAATATTCTCGAATACTAAATTAAATACAATGATGCCCTAATTTTGAATCTGAGTAGTTTTTAAATCGGAAACAAAATTTGCATTTGAATTTGAATAAATGGAATTCCAATAATATATTAGAGAATTAATACGTAATCGAATATAAATATTTTATATTTTTACATCCCCATATGCAAATTCTAGATTATTCTAGATCTTCACAATTCTTTTATGCGTAAATTTATGGTTGGGTCTTATATGCACAAAATGCACCAAATGCATTGTGTACTTCATTAAATATTTTAAAAATATGCAATTTGTTACACTGAAATATTCAATTTGATACATTAAATCGTGTAATTATGTTTTACGAACACAAGTTGCATATTTTAATGTACCAAATTGAATTTTTTTAAATATAATGTAAAATGGTACACCTAGTGCATAAGAGACTCACTCGTAAATTTATAAAAATTTGCACGAGATTATCTTATATATTAGACGTGATTTAACATATATCAACATCTATTCCTCTCAAAATATCAAAATATTAATGCTAAAATTATATTTCACTTCACGTAAGACTGTCTCGTACAAATTATAAATAATCTTCAACTAAATTAAATCTCATGCGAACTAGTTTGGTAGGTAAAATGTGATAAAGGGATAACAATATTACGGGAACCCTATACGTTTATTCAAAAGACATAATGCATAAAAATATCTCTGAACTTTCAACTTTTATCTTGAAAGCTTTTTGAACTAACTTTATTTTAAAAAACTTCTAAATTATAATTCTTATTTCATGGGGCTCTGACGATGAAAATTTATGAATTTTCTTAATTCAATTTTTTTTTATAAACTGTGACCCACCAGTCCAATTTTAATATTATTATATTCATATTAAAATTCATTAATAAAAAAATATTTTTATTTTTTGAAAGACAATCAATTACAATAGTTTTCTAACATAATCAATTACAATAATTTCTTCTACCATCGGGCACATGACAACATCATTTCATCTCGTTGTAGACCGAAACTGCAATCACCACAAGAGGGGGACCACCTGAAACCGCAACTCGAAAACCGCAACCGGAACCACAACCCAACAACAGGGGAACCACCACAAGAGGGAATATCCGTGTCTTGAACCAGGGGCGCCGAGATTTCGGTGGTGGTTTCTACAACCACTTGAAATTTATCCACACTTGACAAAAAAAAAATCTTTATTGAAATGTAAAAAAAGGCATTGTGAAACAATAAATACATATATATAGTTTAAGATCTTATTAAAATAAAAAAATAGTTTAAGAACCTTATGAAACAAAATTATATAATTTCACGATTTTTTAAAATAAAAAATAATTGAGGAATTTTTAAAACAAAAGTTAACAATTTAGGGTCTTTTTGCATTATATCTATTCAAAATTATAAACGAGTTTTATGCTAGTCCAATCGCGAACCAAGTTTGTTTTAATTTATTAACAAGCTCTTGTTTTAATGGAGCTCGAACTAGACTCATTTACTTCTCTAGCATACTTTTCGCCAGGTATGCAACAATAAGATGATTGAAGGAAAATGTAAGAAGTGTAATTAATCAAAATCAGATAATAATAATAATAATGGGTGTATATTGAATAAATTGCCTAAGGCTCCATTTGGATGATGAATTTGAAATTCATAAATTTTACACACAAATCATTACTCTCAAATAGATTTATAAATACTTAAATTTGAGAATCTAGTTTAAAATAAAGGATTTCAAATCCTTATCAAAACCTAGTCATTTGTGAAATCCCCTCATCTCTATTCCTTCCTCCTCTCCCCCTTCACTCTATTTACTAAACTCTCAAATCTAAGTATTTATAAATTTATTGGAGAGTATATTTTGTGTATGGAATCCATGGATTTCCAAATCCATCTATCCAAATGGAGCCTAAGTGTCAATAAACTCGACCAAATGCCCAAGCTAAAAAGTAAAAGGACGAAATTCGTATAAGACGACTTATACATTAACATAAATTAATACTCCCTCCGTCCTAATTTTGACTATCCGGTTACTGTCGATCCGGAGTTAAAGAAAAGTGGGAAATAATAGTATTAAATGGTGTAAAATGAATTTGGTGGAGGGGTATGAATGTCAATTCAACTTTAAAAAATATGTTGTTTATTAGTATTAAATGATGTGAAGTGGATTTAAGCGTGTGTGTGGTGGAGTGACATGCGATGTAAATACGTGTTGTTTTTAAGGGGTATTGTTTTGTAAAGAAAGTTATTTTATTTCCTAAAAAGATCAATCTAAATTAAGACATATATTTATAGAAAGTGACAAATATAAATTAGGACGGAGAGGAAGTAACATTTATGTTGCGTTTGTTTTGGGATTTAAGTGTGCGGAACAAGTCAAGATTTTAAAATTCAGGATTTAGAATCGTTGATGAATAATAAATGTATGTTTTGTTTTGAGATTTAAATAGGGTGAGATTTAACTTTATGTCAAATAAATTTTTAATAATGATTGATATTATATTATTATATTATATTGAGAAGAATAATAAAGTGTATAAAATGTGATGTATTGAGAAAAGTAATTATAGATTATATAAGTATTTGTAGATGTGAATTGAATGTGAAATTTGAAAATCAAACTTAAATCTGTCGATTTGAAAAAAAACAAAATTTCTTAAGTTCATCTCGGGTGGAAAGTCCAAAACAAACACAACCTTAGTTTTTTTTAAAAATGTGAAAAGTATTGTGCCCATTTATCTGAGTGTTAGCTCAAGCAATTCTCTTTCCAAAAAAAGAAGAAACGAGCTCCGAAAAACAAAAACAATTCTGCAATTGTTTGCCGACATCACTAGATCGATTAGGACAGGGCAATTTTCATTTTTGGCAATTGGGAGGACATGGCAATTAATCTCAAGAGCTTCTAGCCTCGGGATTGCACTTTTCTTTCATTTTCCCACCCACTCCGCCAAGTAGATTGCTGCCACGCTTTGAAACGAGCTCCGAAAAACAAAAACAATTCTGCAATTGTTTGCCGACATCACTAGATCGATTAGGACTGGGCAATTTTCATTTTTGGCAATTGGGAGGACAGGGCAATTAATCTCAAGAGCTTCTAGCCTCGGGATTGCACTTTTCTTTCATTTTCCCACCCACTCCGCCAAGTAGATTGCTGCCACGCTTTGTCGTTCATCCCCTTTCTATAAAGTTCAATAACTCTTTTTATTAATAATTAATTAATGCTGAATTGAATCTGGAGTTTAAATCATGAATCGCTCGTCCAAAACAGGTTTTAATCTTGATATTTTTTAGATTACTGAAAGACCCTTTTGTAGTGATATTCCCATCGTTCTTGACGGAAAGATCGTCCCTTTTTTTGTCATAAATCGCATCAATGGTTTCTGATGTAAGTGAGAGTGAGAGTAGGAGATACAGGAAATTGTTGTTGGGAATTGGATTTTTTGTGCAGGGAATGAGATGCTTCCCATGGATGGGTGTGAATTTCTTCCTTAAAGATGGGTTGAGAGTGGAGCCTTCAACACTTCAGATCCTTCAAAGCTCCGCCAATTTGCCTATGGTGGCTAAACCCTTTTACGGCATACTCTCTGATTCACTCTACATCTCCGGCCAGCACCGTGTTCCCTACATTGCCCTTGGAGGTACCATTTTTTCTCTATTTTATTTTACCTCTTTTTTTGTTTTAGATTCATGGTGTAATTTAATTCAGCAGCTTTCTATCCACATGTTCTTTGCTATATTGATGTGTTTTTTGTAATTAAGCATTATGATGCAAAAATCTTGCTCTGTTTACCTATAGTTAGTGTAGTTGCTTTCATAATGTAAGCTAAATGGTGTTCTGTTCTTCTTGGTAGAGCGTATACTTCTAACCAGGGGTGCTTAATGCACATTAAAATGATAAAAAAGTACACTTAGATTAAGTTATAAAGACTTGAGAAAGCCATCCTTTGAAATCATAATCAATTGAAGCTAGGATGTATATAGTAATTTAGTTATGAGATGAAGGGATAAATTGCTGAATACAGAAGATTTATTATTGATGAGGAAATATCCGAGACTTTCCTTTCTTGGCACACGTGCTGGTACGAAAAATGTAAGTTTGGTTGTTGAAATATTCATAGTAATGGGGACTGGAAAACTCATTTTAAGAGTTCTTTTGTTATTCACTATCACATTTTGGCTTTGAAAGTTGAAATCCTGCTATTCTACCTTAATATGCTATGTTAGGCTTCAATAACGAAGCTATATTTATCTTCCGTTAATAGAACTATGTGAAGTGAGGTATTATGTAAAAGTAAGATCCACTTACTAAAAACTATTGGTGCTAATATATGAGTATCAAGAGCTGGATGATTTTCTGGGCCATTTCTATTTTATTTTATTTTTTGTCGATTTGATGGTGTATTGGTAACAATGACTCCGTATTGTTATAATACTTGATTGCTGATTTGTTTCGTTGTTTTGTTGACTAAGAAATAACCAATTTTTTTGCAGCATTTCTACAATCAATATCATGGATAGCTATTGCGCTCTTTGCTCCATCAGGCATCTCGTTTGTATCTATCACATTTTATCTCCTCCTCGGGAACTTGGGTGCTTCCATAGCTGAGGTGGCCAATGATGCCATGGTGGCCGAGACTGCAAAGCAACCCACTTCTACCAAAAAACCCAAATCAGCTTCATCGGGCGAGCTACAGTCATTTGTCTGGATGGCCTCATCGATTGGTGGAGTTCTTGGAAATCTCATCGGCGGTTTTGCTATCGATAAGTACCCGCCTCAAAAGATTTTCTTCATCTTTGGTCTTATTCTCTCGTTGCAGTTCTTAATAACCATATTTATAAAGGAGAGCTCTCTCGACCTTCCAAAAACCCCATCCAATATAACTTTCAAGAAGCAAATCTCTGAACTCTTAATTGCACTCAAGAAACCGGAAATCCTCTACTCGATAATCTGGTTTTCGTTTTCGTATGCTGTAATCCCAGTCCTTACAGGCACCATGTTTTTTTACCAAACTCAACACCTGAAGATCGAATCGTCATTGCTCGGTATATCAAAGGTGTTGGGGCAAGCGGCCATGCTATTATGGGGGGTTATCTACAATTGCCATCTGAAGTCGATCTCATCGAGGAAATTAATCGTGGCCGTTCAAATCTCCATGTTTGTTTTCATGATGTCTGATTACTTGTTTGTGAAGGGGTTTTATCAGGGGGTCGGTATTCCCGACTCTTTGTATGTTGTGGTTTTCTCGGGGTTGCTGGAAGTTCTGTTTTTCTTCAAGATTTTACCGTTTAGCGTTCTAATGGCGCAGCTTTGTCCACCGGGGTGTGAGGGCTCGGTGATGGCATTCGTCATGTCAGCCATCGCACTTTCGTTTATACTGAGTGGTTATCTTGGTGTTGCTCTTGCGTTGTATGTTGGGGTGAATGGAGACGATTTCTCAACCCTCCCGAAGGCTGTTTTAATACAGGCGGTGTGTACGCTTCTGCCTATTTTCTCGGCTTCATGTATCCCAGAAGATGCAAAGCTCAAAGCGAAGTCAAAGGTGAAATAATTATTTTCTTGCTTTCTAAGTGATACAGAATGTTGGGATATTGATCCCCAGAAATTCATGTCTGGTTCTTTTAGGTTGATGTAACAATATTGACATTAGATTCCTGTTTATAGATATATATAGAGAATCTCAGATTGAATGTCATATATTGATTCTTCTTCCTAAGAAATTGAATGAGATATATTGATAAATACATGTGTTCTGTAAGTTCATCACTTCTCCTATCGCGCTCGAATTTATAGTGAGCTGTTACGCGGGAGTTGCCTCGTATATCGTGTTAAACGGAGATGATTTCTCCGACCTCCCAACAGCTCTTTCGATACAGGCAGCGTATGCAAGAAGAAAATAAACATATACTCCCTATTGATCAATACTTAAAAAACAGATGTTTTCAGAAATGAACAACAGTGACATTGTATTCAACAGAGGCATCCCCTGTATTGGGATCATACCAAAGGGTATGTGCAAATGCATACCCTCTTGCAAACCTAAACAACCCGGTCCCACCGACGATCGGCATCTCCCTCACATCATCCATCACATGGTTCCTTCCAAGCATGCTAATGCCACTCCCATTGTACTTCCCTTCTGAGAAAACAAAAGTCACAACCATCAGGAACGCCACGTCGTTTTGAGCTGCTACAGAGTACATCCCCTGCGCTCGTCCCACGATCTTGGAACCGCGGTCGAGCCTCTCAGTCAGTGCGTCGTCTATCATGAACGTGGTCCCAAAGCCGATGCTTTTTTTGGGCCTGATTATTTTGACTGCTGTGGGGTTCTTGCCTCCTTGGCGGTCCTGGAAGTAGAAGTGGAGGCGCGTGGTTTTCTCCGTTCGGAGAGCGAGTGTGGGGGCGAGTGAGTCGTCGGAGAAGGTGGCGGCGGAGGGAGGGAGTGGGGTGAGGAGAGAGAGGAGGATGAGGAGAGGGAAAGTGTGGGGAGAGGCCATTTTGGTTGTGGTTCAAGAATGCAGTGGGGACTTGAATTTATGAAGAGGTTTGCTTTTGATTTTTGAACTTTTGATGATGATTGATGTGCACTTTTTGTCACTCAGCCATTGTGATGTCGGTGGAATCATAAATTCATAATCATTTTGTTTGGTGATTTTGGCGGATAATTTTGATTTCTAATTCCCTTTCGGTAGAACAAACTTTTGAGGGCAACAGTGACATTTTATGCCCATCATGTGTATTTATAAAATTTAATTAATAGATAGAAAATGTCAGGTTAAATGAGCCACTTTCTTGTGATGAAACCAAACAATATGAGCCAACTGCCAATCCATATGCATTATCCAAGTCCGGTTTTATATGCACGAAAATTGCATTTTACCATAATGTACATAAGCTCCAATTCACATATTGGCAAATGACACTAGGCTTTAAATTTCTTCCGTAAAATATGCTTAAGAGTTAAGAGTTGGATGTTTCAAGATGATTAAATAGCAAGTCATTTGGAACACTGTCTCCAAAATTCAATAATCCATACACAGTTGAGCATGTGCACAACAAAGGTTACTTTTGTTTTAAGCTTTCTAGAGAATAAAGTATGTACTTTTATTTTAAGCTTTAAATTATAGAGAATAAACCTTTCAAAAAAAATTATAGAGAATAAAGTATGTATCATATTCACTGATACTGTATTATCACTACCATTATGCACCGTATGCTAGTTTAATCTTAAAATCTTGCTTATTTCTCAACAGGTATATTTTAAATGATTAAAAAACTTAGGAAGCACGAACTTGCCATATAAACTCGAAGTATTCCAATATTTCTTTTATTTTCTACTCTTCATAATTTTGAAGTACACAATACATATTCTGCACTGGAAATTATTGTGGCCAAATTCAAAGAATATATTGAAATAGAGTTAAACCGCATATTATGCTGGTTGAAAAAAAGTTATGTTACTATAATTATGTTAAAATTTTAATTTTTTTACTTAATTTAATTAATTCAATTAAATTATAATCATGTACTTTTTATTTTCAGATTGTATATGTACATCTTTTTTTTCAATTATACTTTTAAATTATAAATAATATATATTTTTAAATTAATGTATTCCACTTCGAGATGATTTAAAATATTGTATGAATACTATGGGAAACACATTATATTTAGAAATATATATTAGTTACAATTTAAAAATATATTTGAAAATAGAAATAAGTTTAAATTATAAATAACTCAAATGAATAGAATGAGAGTATTTTAAAATAGAGGTTGTGAAAAATAGGGGGCGATTGATAACTAATAATATAAGACACACAAGATGTAATTATGTGTATGTTTATCGAATTTAAATCAGGGTAAAAGATAAAATTTTGTACGCAATCCGAATGTATTTTAAATTACATTAATTACTTTTGTGAATAATATTAATTACTTTTATTCGATATTATCAATCATGTACCATATGCATGACGCAATTGTTATACAAGAGATCTACATGGAAAAAAAAAAGTAAAAACCTAATACATTGATCATATCTTTTGGTTGGGTTTAACTAAATCTGGATCATATGGGCCATTACAGAAAATTGGGCCTACATTAATATGGGCTATAAAAAATGGGTACGGTTATTAACACCCCTGACATTAGGAAATACGCCCACAAATATTATAAATTACCCATTATATCCTTCAGAATTAAAACCCTAAATTATATCATTCCTTTTTCTTTTTTCCCCGGTCTCTCACCCATCTTCTTTAGTCCGGCCGCCTCTCTCCCGTCGCTGTCCGCCGCAATCAGAAAAAGAACTGCAAAATTTTCAGACACCCCTCCGTCGGCGGTGTCGCCGCGGCCACCACGTTTTTCGACACGATGGTTGGTATGGTTGGTCCTTTACCATCGGCTTTCTCTCTGCAATCCAAATTGTTGGCTTGATGACCATGATTACTTAATTAATTACTTTTCAATTTTACTGCCTGCAACAAAAAATAGCACATATGTTTCAATAAGTTAATATTTGTTTTAATAAACTCTTTTGTTAATCATATGTATGTCTGAAATTTTGCTGTTATTTTTTCTGTTGCCGGCGGACGGTGGTTGGCGGCGGCCTGTGGACTGCGGAAACTGAGGAGATGGACGGAAGAGAACGAAGAAGAGAGACTGAAATGTAAAAAGGATTTTAGCTAATGAAGGGTAAAATGGGTACTTCATAATTTTTGTGGGTGAATTTCCTAATGTTGGGGGTGTGTATAACCGGACCCATAAAAAAATTAAACCGAGTCCAAACTTGATATCCGAGTTGACCCGACCCTGCCCTTTTGTTTCATCAATTAACAACCAGAAGCAAAGCATCCGTAACTTGCTGATGCGCACAAAGTGTTCGATGGAAGTTCCGATTCAATCTTCTCAAGCTACGATGGAGGTAACTCACTTCTCCTACGTATGTATTTGTATAGTGATGATAGCAATAGATTATTTTGGGAATCTTTTTAAGCTGCAGTGTCATCGATTATTGTATATGAGCACTCAGATTCCTCGATTATTGTATATGAGCCTAGTGCAGAGAGTTCTGAATTTCAAAGCAAATAGTCTGATTTCAGGCAATGGGTTGAAATTTTACCTTCAGTTTTGGCCAGGATAGTGGTGGTGTTGACACCTTTTACCGTTGTTTTAATGCTGTTAAAATCGTTTGAAATGCAAATCATTAGATTCAAATATTGATTACGATAGGCAAAGTGGTATAGGCGGTTTTCATGGCACACGCTGGAATCTGGAGGGCGTGGATGTGTTATTATCTAATTATGGAAAGATAATCTAACTCTAATACAAATTGGCATTAATGATTGTATGAACTACTCCAATCATTACTTTCAGTTAATCGTTGGATTTAAATGGATTTATTGTCCATTCTATAGTTTTTTCTTTCTGGTCGCCATTTACAATGTTATCACAATCAAACTGTGTCATTCATGAAAATTACCATGATTGAGCATTACTACTTTGTGAGGTTTTTGAGTTCAAGTATTAACCTTACAATATATCTTAGAGGGGGTTAGAAGAAAATCTACTTCTCTTTGCATTGTGTGTGACTACTGAATTGGACATTATAAGCAACAGAAAAGTTTTTCCTGCATTCAGTCAAGTTTTGCTTTTTGATCAATACTAGCATGTATTGGGTTGGTGGAACGAAGTTACAGTTTATCAAAATACTGATGAAGCAATTCATCCCTGATATATTTTTCTGTTTACAATCTTACCACTGATTTTCCACTGTCCTCTCTCAGTAGGTGTTTTGGAAATATACACATGAATCTCTTCATTTCATCTTTTAGTTTATGCCAGTCGCGGAAGTCCAACATTTGCATTTCTTTCTTCGAAATAGGTTTCTGATCATTTATGAATATTATTTTCTTGATGTACAGCTGCAGGGGAGTATTGCTAGAGAACTCTATTCAGATATCTTGCAGTCATCCAGTGCCGGATTAGATGGAGGATTAACTGCAGCCCAAGCAGACAGCGATTTGCATGGTATGTGTTTCAGGTTATGCTTTTAGTAGCTTTCAGATTCTGACGTTATTTGTTGTTGACTATGAGCTATTCATCAAATAATACTTCAATAAATCTAGTTATTGAAGTCTAGGAATACTAGGATTCAGATGTATTCCCATTTTGTCCAAAACCATGTCAATCGATTTTGAAACAAGAGTCTTTATGCAACCTGGGTTACTGAAATCTATATGAAATATACTGTTGTGAATCTTCATCTAGAAATATTAGCCATTGAACTCTTTTCATTTGAGCTTTTAGGAGTCACAATCTTCTAATTTGTATGTTTATCTGTCTGAGCAGCCGGAAATATAAATAGATGTTCTTGGACACGTGAAAATTGTTCAATTGTATTCTCATTTTGTTGTTAGTTAAAGAGTATTAATATATAGAAGAAGGCAGGTATTATCTTTACGCAATAAACATAATTATCTCGTATTGCCAAGTTCAGGCTCTCAGTTAAGATGCATAAGTGGGTTACTTTTTTACATGTCAAATGACATATGCATAAGTGGGTTACTTTTTTACATGTCAAATGACATTTGCCTTATGCTTGAATATGTTCTTGACTGGTTGGTCAACTCTTCTTGTTTAGAACACTTAAATCTTTTCTTTCTCTGGTCTCAGAAAGTGATCCAGGCGATTCGTGGTATGATGATGAACCTTCTTTTGAAGATTCTGTTGAAAAATTAAAAAAAGAATCCGATATGGAAAGGGAGTGGCAGAGGAGGCGTACTCAATTCCATACGGTACCCTAAGAATTTATCTCGTTGCTCGTGTTATTATATGTAATAAGTGGCTTATTCTGCTTGCCTCTAATGCATCATCCCCTGTTTTTCACATAAAATCTTATCATTTCTGGTGATCCAGATAGGCTACCGTGATGGTGTCATTGCTGGAAAGGAAGCTGCTGTACAAGAGGGGTTCAATATTGGGTTTAAGGAATCTGTGTTAAATGGGCACAACTGGGGCCTTGTGAGAGGGATCACCAGGTGAGTAACACTCTTGTACACCAGTTGTATGTCACAACTGTACGTAACTAATACTATTTTTCAGTGAAAACAACTAATACTGTGCAGTAAAACAACTGATACCATTTAAAAATACACTTGAGTTGCACAAGCACCAGGTGCATACAAGTTTTTCTCTTATTTTCTTGCAATGTAATTTATGTTTCCTTTGTAATCCTTGCAGTGCCATGGCTTGCTTGCCTGGTGGGTTAAAGGAGAAGTTGGTTGAAAAGGAGGAAACGAGAAACAAGTTTCAGAGATTGCACGAATGCGTGCAGTCTCTCTCAACAACAGATGCTTTAAAACTGTTTTATGAAGACCAGAAAAGGAAATCAATGAACCAAAAGGAGAATGCTAAACTCAGCTCCATCGTGACGGATCATAATGATCAAAGCCCAGATACAAGTCTTCTTGAGAATTACATTCAACAACTTCAGTCGATCCTGAACGAATTCTCTGGGATTGAAGGGCATTTGAAAATATACTAGCTTTGGTTCGTATTCAATTCATATCCAGAAGGTATCTCAAAGATCTTGAACTAATTTTGACTTGGTTTGTGTTTCAGCTCAAACTGATCTGTTAGTATCTTTGAAGTTTTTATATCATAGTTTGGGTTTTTTGTGTTTTTAGCAATATACATACAAGTGAAGATTATGTAATTTCCAAGACGATTATGAACATCAAGCTATGAATGTCTTTTGTGAGAATAAAACAATACTAAACAGATGCTTCTCTGTATAATATATCATGTTTCAGAAGATACTTTTGGAACAATATACACTTGATTAGCCAGAAAAATTAATATATTTATTAGGACCTGAAAGCAGCGATCAGAAACACAAACAAAATGGGAGAACCCAAAAAAATAATATACGGGAGTACTTGATTCAGTCCACCTTCATCCTCTTCCATTTCCAATGTATAGTTAGTCTTGTCTTCTACAAATGCATCAAAATAATTTTGATAGCCAGTGCTGCGAGGAGAACTAGACGAGCTCTTAACCTTCATCATTTCCATCGCCTGTAAATGAACATGTTGAGTAAAAATTGAGTGCATATTTACAGCTGAAAAATCGATTTGATATTTCATCTTGTGTTCCATATGACTGGCTTATCTGACTATTCATGATGGTGCATGAAAAATTATCTAATGGCCATTATCTTACAGAAACCATTTAACTTGGTTATATAAATATTATAGACATTAGTTTTACCTGGAAGCTAAAGTAAAATTGCCTAGCCTTCTTGCTCACTTGAGGTTTGGGGTGAGACTGAAGCTTCTCATACATTGTACGTGCTTCATCGTGTCTGTCGTGCAATGTTTATTGTACAGAGCATCAGTACATACAGTATAAGTTTCACCAGAAATATAAGTATTCAGTGAAATCTTGAGATTAGTATAAAGTCCAAATGGAGCATATCCTATGATTGTCCAAGGTTATTTTAGATAAACGCCTCAATCAGGTTATTTATTTCAATTTGACAATATATATCCAAGTTCACCTAGTGAGTGAGTCCAGACATATGGACCATTGCAGAGCTGCTAATCCATGAAGTTCAGTCTATCCAAAAAAACATAAAAAATGGAAAAAAAAATAATGGAAGATTAATTGATAGCACTACATATATTTGGGGCCAAGCACAACATAATATTTTGTTGAAAATCAATTAATGAATCACCTCGAATGGCAACTTCTTCATGACTCTTTCATAAAAGGGTATTGCCGCCTTGAGTTTTCCAGCCTCCATCAGTGAGTCACCATCATTCAATTCCTAAGTACGATAGCACTATAATAAGAAGAAACTTATAATTGCCAGTCCAACTACGAAACGACAGTAAAATACGCACACGAAAATGCGTACATCTATCAAATATGCATTCATAATATATGATATTAAAGAAAGGGTTTGATCCCATTTTTTCATGCATATTTTCATTTTCCCATTAGTTCTTACATGAACTGATAGCACCACAAATGTAAAATTTTGCTGGTAATTATTTCCAAGAGGAAATTCCACTCAACCATACATACCTTCTGGCATTCAGATTTCAGCTTAGGGTCGATGTTTAGGCCGTATTTGGTCTTGTAGGCAGCTAGCAACTTCCTCGTACGTGCTTCTTTGGCAGCCTTCTCCTCTGCCGTTTCAAGTTTCTCCCCAGGTCGTAGAGTTCTCCCCCCACCGTACTAACATCAGTAAAAAGCTAAATTATTAAACCGTGTACATTAAATATTTCTGAGGGAACATTTTGAACCTTGGTTATACACTTATTTATAGGTCTAGATAGCAACAGAAAGTCCCAGAAGTAGTCTTATTGAAAGAACCAAATTCTATAGCTGCCTATAATTTATAAACACCTTTCTGAAAAACCATTACTATCATTCTCTTAAGAAAATCCTCATGTGCATAAAAGCTGATCTAAATAGTAACACTGCTTTCTAATAAATAACAAAAACCAGTTATACAAGTTAAAAACACAGATTACCACCAAAAACATCAAAACTTTTCAATCCAATTCAAAAACCATACCGTTTTTGAGATGTTGTTGGGTCTTGGAAAAACTCCCCAAGTGGAAACCTTTGGCTTATAGAGATCCTCATCAACTTGTTCAACTGAGGTTGGTGCTGCTAATGTATCGCTAAAATTGCTCGTATCTCCAGCAAGGAACTCCACTTCAGGCAACTCGCCTTCTAGAAAAGGGTCCGACTGTGGAACCAAACCAGCAGGAAGACTTCTACCGCTCTTTTTATCCGCAAATCCAAGCCCCACAAAATCCATACTTGAGACCGTCAATTTCTTAGTCGATTGTTTATCTCCCGCACTCATGTCATTCCCTCCTTTAAGTCCTATAACCGAATGAACATTAATTTCAAGCTCACATATTTTGCTTTCATGGCAGTAACCCCAAATAATACACAAATTCTCTCAACCTATACAATTGGCCAGAACAAATGAAGAACCAGATACTAGCCTTTCCTCCTACTAATTCTGCTTATACATTAACATCATCATTCACTTAAAATCCATCAATGTTCTTGAAAGAAAATATGAAATGCAGGAATTCAAATATGTTAAAACTCATCAAGAATCATCTAAAACCCCCAGTAATAAAAACAATTTAAAGACTCAAATAAGTTTGAGTACCTGAAGCTAAGGGTTCTTGAGGTGAGGTCTGAAGAATAACTGGAGTTTGAATGCCGGATTCTCTGGAACTTTTGTATGACTTAGCTTTTGCTAATGCAAGTTTAACAGGGTCTAATTTAACATCATCTCCTGGTGAGTTTTCTTCAAGATTTGGTGAAGATTCTGATTTTGAGGATGAGATTTTCGAGTTTTTGAATGCCAGGAAATTCTTGGGTTGAGGAGAGAGAGGGAAATTCTTGTTCTTGATGGGAGTAAGGGAAGAGAAGAATGGAGGCTGTGAGAATGAGGCCATGAAATTGAATGGGGGATGAATTGGGTTTTTCTTTTCCCGATTGTTTGGTGTTCAGATAAAAATCAAGAAACGCTTGCAATTTTTTTCTTTTCTTTTTTTTTTAAATTTTTTTTTCTGAAATATATGTGTGACTTTTTTTGAGGCGCTCAAAAAACTCGTAATTATTTATTTTATTTTATTTTTGGGTGGAAACAAACAAGCCCATTTGATGCATATATTCGCGACATATCGTTATAATTTTGGGTTAATTTTAAATAAATACACAATCTTTTAATCAAATATTAATTTAATCACGACCTTTAAAATTTTTGTATTAAAGCTTAACCTTTGATATTGTTGCAAATCGATATACGTTTTTTTTTCTCCGATCGTGAAGAGTCGACGTATTGACTCATCAAGACGTAGATATTTGTCGAGTTAAGATAATGCATATTAAATAATATTTTTAAAATTATTCAACATAATATTACACATTTTTTAAATAAATTAAAACTAAAAATAATAATTAAAAGAAGTTAAAATCTAAAAAAACAATCAAAATATAAATAAAAAATAAAATTTATATTCATTTCATAAAATTAATTGAATCTCAATAAATAATTCACAAATTTAGTTTAAGGAGATCGACTGCAATAAGAACTACAAGTGAGGGGTTGAGGGAGTGACAATAGATAATGAGTGGATTGAATAGGGGGAGAGAAACTAAGGGTATGTTTGTTTTGAGCTTGAGGTGGATGGAGCAAATTCGGATTGAGGAAATCTTGTGAATAATAATCTCTTGTTTGTTTTGAGTTGGATGTAGTAGGATTGGATGAAGCTTTATGTCAAATCAATATTTTTTAATTATGATGATGTATTTATTTTATTATTGTAGTTAATATGATAATGATTGTATAAAAGAAATGTGTAAGAAAAGTAGGAGATATAATGAATTGTTGTAAGAAAAGTATGAGAGAAAATAAGTTGGTATAAGAAAAGTAGTGATGTGATAGTTTTAGGGTATAAATGTATAATATGGGTGAATGTGTATTTGGATGGAGGATAGGATGTGAAAATCCGAAAAGTGGACGGGACGGGGGGAGGCCCATCCCCCATCCGGACCTCCCCAACTGAAAACAAACACCACCTAAGGGATTACATTTAATTTTATTTAATTTTGAAACATATGAATATATTTAATTTTGAAACATTGACGGTGAAAATTAGTTTTTAAGGTTTGAAATTTAGATTTAAATAATTTATTTTTTTTTTTTTAATTTTATTTTTTTTTGTTTTTAATTCACTTTTTAAATATTTTTTATATTTATAATTTAGACATTTCATCCTACGTGTAATCTGACATAACAAAAACAATAGTTTCGGTGAGTCACATCATCTCTTCACGGTAGGTGCAAAAAAATGTGTATTAATTTGCAACAACATCAAAGGTTGGGCTTTTATACAATAATTTTGAATGTCGTGATTAAATTGATATTTGGTTTAAAGGTCGTGTATTTATTTAGAATTAACCCTAATAATCTTATTTTTCATAATCAGTATTCCCTCCATTCCGCGATTACTTGAACACTTGTTTTATTTGAACGTCCCAACATTACTTGAACGTTCCCAAAATAGAAACAAACATAATATTAATACACTCACAACATCCTAATTTTATTCCACTCAAACCTACTAAAACCCACTTTATTTGGTTTACGTATTATTTTCAGTGTTCAAGTCTTCATGGGACGGAGCAGATTTTTGCCTGGTGAGGAAAATACTAAATATAATATTTTTGGTATGGTTGTGTTTTATAGACAGTATACAGTTTAACTTATGTATGACACAGTCTATTTGCACTAGATGCACAGTTTAACTTAAGTACATTTTAAATTATAGGAGCATTAGTTGTTTACTGAATAATATTAATTTTTAGTATTAATTATTTTTATTGAAAAGTATTAAGTTGAATATTTTTTTTCACATTGCATTTTCGTTGATATTTTGGGCCATACGCTCTCAGCCCATTGTTCTGTTTCTTTTTCTTATCGTAATGGGCCACAAGTTTTCGGCCAATTTCCCCTTCTTTTTGGGTTGCTTGAGGGTTATAAATTTATAACATTGATTTTTACCGGTTGTATTGGACCCTGAACTAAGAATTTAATTGGTTTCATCACAAACATTGTACAAATAGTTAAAGATCATATAAATTTAAGTGTATAAAACAATTAGTGGATGCGTATAGCCTTGGTAATTTGATAATCAATCTGGATCGGTTGGCGAATGATTTAAATTTTATTTTAACACTTAATCATGAACCCAAGACATGAATGTATGATACATTTTTGGCTAAATTGAGTTGTATGAAATTAAATTCTTATTAAATAACACCTGTGAAATTATTTTAATTATTCTAACAAAATAAGAAAGATATTGTTTCATGATTTATTAAATTAACATTACACTGATATCATTCATTACCACGTGGAAACATGATTCCAGACTTATTAGTCCGACTTGTATTAATTATTAAGAGTAATGTAGATGCAGAGATTTCACATGCATATATCCTTTAACCGAACATTCTGAAAGAATGGGTGAAGCCACCATCAACAACGATATTAGCAGCACTGACGTACCACCTAGCCTCATCGCCAGCCAAGAAAAGCACAGCATCCGCAATATCCTGCGTAGTCAGTTCCACACCCTTCAAGTTGGCAGAATTAGCAACACCGTAACGCATAACATCAACAGCAGTAATCTTAACCGGGATGGCACTCAACGCCAAACTCGTTGGAATCCCGTAGCAGTTCACCCGTATGCCGTGCCTTCCGAGTTCGCCGCCACGCTCAGAGAACCGCGTGCTTCGACCCGTGGGGCCCCAACCCTGCCATCACGCCCGCGACACTGCACATGGATACAATCGCGCTTTCTTTGCTGGGCGTGTTTCATTCCTGAAAACACGCCTTTTACGTTCACGTCCAGGATCTGTTCGAGTTTCGAGAGCTGGAATTCGCGTATGTGGCGGTATTTGGGCGGCGTTGTTCACCATTATATCTAAGGTGCCGAATTTGTCGACTGCTTGTTTCACTTCCTCTTCCATGGCTACGTTGCAGTGGATGTATGTGACGTCATAGTGGCGGAGGGTTTCGCAGAGGCGGTGGCCCGCCTCGTTCTGAATGTCGGCGATGCAAACTTTGGCGCCGTGTTTCAGGAATGTGCGTACGATGCTCGATCTCTCCGAATACCTTTAGCGCCTCCGGTGACCAATGCTACTTTGCCTAGTAATCTGCGTTTATGATCAGACTGGATTTTAGAAGGTTCAATTTGTAATTCTAACTGTAATTGATGCACAAATGAATTGGTATTATTTACACAACACAGAGGACCAAGTTGCACGTACCTGAGACCGTAATTTGCTTGTTTTATGTTAAACTTTTAATTTCTATTGTGGCTCTTATTAAGAACTAGCGCCTTCATCCGCCAAAAAATAATAATATTAAAACTCCTATAATTGAAAATGTTGTGCATGCAATATCCATTTTCAATTATTTAATTAAATGAAAGAACTCATCACCTAAGAGAAGAACCGGTTGAGGTTGTTGATGCCATGCTACAAATTTTGCCTTTTGCATGAAAAAGAAAAATGAATCTCAAATATTACACGTGATATCTTGCACTCTCTTGCGTATAATATGTATATATACGAATTTTATCTTTCTTCTTCCCTTTTTTTCCCCGTAATTATATAAAATATAAACCACCCTATATCAGTTGTTATTAATTCTACTTAAATTAATTAATGGATCGATGCAAGGAGAGAGAATTAAAAATATTAGGCGCGCAACTCTAAAATCCCCGTACCGCAAGGACCCAACCAATAAGAAAAGAACATGATAATATCATTGGATTAATTAATTTATTTTATAATGATTGCAAATCACAATGTGTATATGGTTATTATGATGGGCTCAACTATATAATTAGTCGAAGTTTTTCTTGATAGACGACTTCAAGTTAATTAAAATTCGTATGCATACATAGTTTGGTCGGTCTTGGATTAATTCTCACTTTATATTTCATTTTATATATCAGTAAATATTAGTGTAAAATAATATAAAAATAGTAATTATAACTTTCATAAGCGATCGATGTTAATTCTCGAGTGGGTATATATAAAAGGATCATGTGTTCATTTTAATATCGATCTAGAATTCTAGACGATCTTTCCAAAGCAGGAAAGATGAAAACAAATTACAAACCTAACTAATTAAGTAATATATATATTACGGCTTGAAGCTACTAGCTAGTAATAGACTTAAGACTGCTTTTTGTTTTGAGATTCAAGTGTGCGAACAAATCCATAAATTTAGAATCCTTGATGAATAGTAAATGTATGTGTTTGTTTTGAGATTTGAGTAGGGTAAGATTTAATTTTATGTCAAATCAATGTTTAATAATGATTGATATTGTATTATTATATTATATTGAGAAGAGATAAAGTGTATAAAATGTGATGAATTGAGAAGAATAATAATAGATTTTATAGGTATTTGTAGGTGTGGATTGAATGTGAGATTTGAAAAGTTTAGGTGTCATTTCAAAATTAAAGAAAAAATAAAATAATTACATAGGTGACGATTACCTGTTGGGTGACCTGCTACAGCAGGTTAAATGACCTATTTCAAATTTTTTGATAACTTACAGGACCAAAATCAAAAAGTCAAAACAATCGAAACCAATTTCAAAATGAATCAAAGTTATAGGACTACAAAAAAATTTAAACCCTTAATTTTAATTAGTTCGAGCTCTAAGGCTGTGTACACCACGTCTGGATTTGCGTATCATGGCAGCATTCATTTCTCAATTTAAAGCATAACACTTGTTAAGCAAAACAGAATTTAAATATATTAACCAAAATTTGATTATTCATGAAATATGTTGAGTAACATATGCAAGTAATTACAAAAATGCCTGTATTGATAGTTCAAAATTAATTTTGTCCTCTTTTAATAATTTTTTTAAAATCTTTTTATTACACATTTATCCTTATTAAAAAAAAAAAATCGTCCCTGAGTAGGGGTCGTGCATAGATACGTAGCACCGGTCATTTTTAAAATTTTATTTTCAAATAGTTAGTTTAATTAAGAGAAGAACTTAAAAAAATTATATATAATAAATTACTATATATGAGACGATTAAAATACAATATTCCAAAATTTACCTATCATTACAATTGTATTAAAATGGAATGTTACGTATTTTTATTTGTTAATAATAAATGTAAATTTCCAAAAAATTATATATGGTGGTTTATTAATGTGCAATTAATTAGCCCCTAAATAAACCTTATATGAGAATCACTAATGTATGAGACAAACTTTCATTACATATAAATTATAGACAAAAACATACGTGAACCCGAGTTCACCGTGAACTTGATTTTTAAAGTATCACTGTTATGTATAAAAGTTATTACTGTTATGCATAAAAACTTTAACTGATATGCACAAAAACTATCACTGTTAAAAAAATGTTATATTTTTAAACAGTGACAGTTTTTGTGAATAACAATGATAGTTTTTGCACATAACAGTGATATAATTCATGTATAGACCCGATTCACATGAGTGTTACTCTAAAATATATGACCCGTGAATTTTTTTACCTAATCCAAGTTATATTTTAAAACAAATTTAAGTTTAAATAATAAGATAAAAATTTATATGAGACGAGTTCCTTTCTCAAACATATCATAGCATGTGGATTTACCACCCTACTTGAACCATGTTTTAAAAGAAAGTGAGGTATGAATATTAAAATAGATTTCCATTTCATACACGATACCATCCTATACAAAACTCTCTCAAATATTAAAGTAAATGTATGTCATATGCATAAGACCATCTCCCACAACAATTCCTTAAAAAAATAAATAAATCAAATCATGTTGCTGTTTAGTAAACTCTTGGAAGAAATAACTATATTTATGTCAATATCTTTAATTTTTTAATTTTCTGAAATTTATCATATTTCTTTTGTAACCTATAATGTTTTTTTTTTTAATATCTCATGTGTATGCATAAATGTAAAATTTACTACAACACAAACGTTGGGCTAAAAACAATTGGGCTTATTGGGCCAGAGAAAAAGTTATGCACTACCTGTTTAGGCCACTGTATTCATATACCCACAACCATTATTTACGGATCATTTTGGAGTGGCCCATCGAATTAAGCTACGAGATCTTAAACATACATTTTCTTAAAGTTCCTAATTTTTTCATAAATCTAAATTTCAACAAAAAGCTAATTGTGTAAACAAAACTTTTAACTTGAGGAAAAAAGGTTAGTTTTCGTAGCACAGACTCTTATAAAACTTATAATATGAAACTCATACCATTACATTTATAAATTAATATTACTACTCTTATAAACTAGTACGTACTTATTACATTTAATATTATGATCTCAGTTTATAAGTGTCATGATATCAATTAATAAATGTAGTAATATTAATTTATAACTATAATGATATAAATTTTATATTATGAACGAGTTTTCACCGGGGCCTATTCTAGAAATGCCAAAAATTGCCATAAGAGTGTCCTTTTCTATATTTTATGAAACTCATCACCCAAATTGAAATTTAGACGTAAGTTGGGGTCCAAAATGTAAATCTCAAGGAGGGCGGCAATGAGGCAAAACCCATACATAAGCCCGCGAAATAAATCAAGCATAAATGTGATCAGTGCTCTCTTTATCTCTCTAATATCTCTCTCTCTCATTCACATAAAAATCCTTCTCGCTCGAAGCTGCCGTTGTAACTATCGTTGATTGCGTTGGTCATCACCGACATAAGGTAAGCCATACATTTAGTTCACTGAAAAGCATATGAATTGAATGGATTCCCCATGAGGTTTTTTTCTGGGTCATCTTTGGTCACTAGTAATCTCTTCTTTTATAAAATATCCGTAATTTTGTCAGACGAGTTGGATTTGAGACGTTAATGAGCTTTTATTTGGAAGTATATTTGGAAGTAGGCGGTATTTGAAGCTTTTTGTGAAACGGGTCACCAGGTGTTCGATGAAATGTTTCTTAATGAATTATTCTGATAGGCGATTTTGATCTTGATTTCACACGATTTTGATATTCATCTAATGTGTTGGGTTATGGGGCCTGATCGACTGCTTCACGTCACAGCTTTGTGGGGGTCTTTTTTCGCAGTGTTAGGGTTTTGGCCCAGTTTCG
Source organism: Stenogyne calaminthoides (assembly GCA_037126765.1). NCBI lineage: Eukaryota > Viridiplantae > Streptophyta > Magnoliopsida > Lamiales > Lamiaceae > Stenogyne > Stenogyne calaminthoides. The sequence goes on from JBBCBC010000006.1 coordinate 5,113,862, forward strand.
CCTATAAATACCTATCTGACTCATTGTATTTGTTATCACCGAAATATTAGTAAATCTTCTGGCTTAGTAGTGCTCCCAGATGTAGTCATTACTGGCGAACTGGGTTACCAAATCCGTGTTATTTAATTTTGTTTTATCTCAATTTCTCCATAATTGCAGTTTAAATCCTAACATAATGTCCAAGTATTGGTTTAGATAATCCTTTTAGGAATGCAGGTTGTAATTTTGATAGTATAAGCTATTTGTTAGATGATTCGAGAAGAAACGAAGGGCTGTGGTTTTAAACATGTCATTTCCATTAGCTTACGAACCACGATTTGCGAGTAAATGAGTTTACAGTAGATGTGCTAATAGCCCTGATACATTTTTCTGGAGTTGCTTCTTTAGGGTTGATGACTTGCCTTATTGCTCAATCTTGTAGGTTTAAAATTGAATTCGCAAAATCGTTCAATCTATCTAGTTAGTTCAAGCTTAGATTCACTTAATCTTATGTAGGCTAAACAATCACTTGATTCAAAAATTCACACTGGTAGGCGGGACGTATAGTTCTTAAATGGTCATTACAGTATAGATAAAGCTGTAGTATCTACATATTTATATCTGTCGTTTCTAAATGGGGATTTAGATGGGGATAATGCCTGGTTGCACAATAAGGAAATCTGATCCTGAGATCAAAGTTTTGGTACTTGCCAAAATTAACATTTTCTAAATCAATTATTGCTAACATGTCAAAGTATCAGCATTGAGAAACAAGGAACTACATAGACCTCAGTGCTTACATTTAAGATCTATTATTACTCATTTAAGTAATTAGCTTTTGGTCTGTTGATAAGATCTATTTGTGAGAGTTGGTAGTTTCAGTTGCGTCGAATTTCAAAAGAATATATCGCGGTACCTCAAAAGTCGAAAATCCGAATGCACATCTTGAACTTTTAAGCATTATTCCTTTAAAGTCATTTAATCATTGGGGACTTCTGAACCCGACCATTTTGTTGATGTTTGATTTTGGTTTTTATAGTGGATTTTGAAATCCTGATAAATGTAATGGTGAGTGTTTGTTTTAAGATTTTAAGTAGGGTGAGATTTAACTTTATGTCAAGAGTGATTGTATTGATTGGATGATGAGGTGGTGATTTAAATGTATTAAAATGTAAGTATAAAATTAATTGTATTGGAAAGTTGATAGTATGTTAATAAGTGTTTGTAGTGGTAATTTTTTGAAATCCCAAATCAAACATCACCTAGGGTATGTTTGTTTTGGAATTTAGGTGTGCGGGGGAAGTTATGACTTCGAAATCCTATGGATTTGAAAGTCTTGATGTATAGTAAAAAGTATATGTTTGTTTTGAGATTTTAGTAGGGTGGGATTTTGCTTTATGTCAAATTAATACTTAATAGTGATTGATGTTGTATGTGTTTGCGTCCCATTGCTATATATAGCATTCGAGTCTTGTTTTCATTTCACGACTTCTCCAAATAAAAACATGTTACAGGTTCATAATGGGGCAAGACCAGAGTGCTGAAGCTGTAGCAGATCAAAGTATCCCAACAACCCCTGCTTCCCATTCAACAGAGAACCCTGCACAGCCTTCGCTCAACTCTTTGATTGCTGAAGCTGCTGCATATGGTCACAAGGATGCTAATCTATCTCTCGATGAAAAGGTTCAAAAGGCTTTAGAATGCCCTTGCATTGCTCACTTGCGTAGTGGGCCATGTGGCGATCAATTCTCTGACGCCTTCGTTTGTTTTCTCAAAAGCACAGCTGAGGAGAAAGGATCAGACTGTGTGCACCCATTCGTGGCTCTGCAGAAGTGCATTAAAGCAAATCCTGATGCATTTTCGAACGACGTTTTGGAGGATGACGAGGTCAAGAAAGAGGAAACGCCTAGCCCGAAAATCAAAATTCAGCCTCCACTTTGGGCTGAAAAATCAAAAACTTCAAGTAACAAACCTTGAGGATATACTTTGGTAGGTTATTTTTCCATATATTCGCAATTAATAAAGTTTTAGTTCGAGGCTCCTCTTGTTATGGACATTGGACAACTTATAGTGCATCCTATACCGTTAAGTTAATCTTTAGGGAATCCAAATTGCGTTGAACCGAGGGTGTTATTGTTTGAATTTGTTATGAATTTTATCGAATCGTGCTTGATTTAATGTTTTCATATATTTTTCTTGCTAGTTAAATTGAGTTCAAGTCTAACTTCAAAAGTTTTTCTTGTATTTAAGTGTTTAAATTTCTTTAGTCAAATCCAGAGTGTATTATACAGTAAAATATACACATATACGTCGTATGACTTCTGTTTATTCCCAAAGACGAAAAGTCTTTTTTTTTTTCCTGTCATGATTTAGTTTTCCTTTTAAAATTTACCCTGTTAAGGTTGTGACACTTGAAATCTAGAAGCATTCACATTTAAATATCCCAAATGCTAATTATTTTATTGGATGTGGGTTTTTATAGAGGAGGGAATGCGTTATCAAAATAAATTTACCAAATAAGCACAATCGTGTTTTTGCTCCTTTTTCATGCAAAATTGATTTGTATTTTCAGTATTCCACTGACTCGTTACAATTTTTGTACTATGTTTTATCATCACAGACACGAAAAGTATCAAGGATCTCGCCCTATTTCGAAATCAGAAGCGTTTGATTATTTCCCCAAGTTTCTGTAATTTTTTTTGTTGCAAATGGTTTTTTATTGTTTATTTCTATAATTAATTAATTAAATTCTATATGTGTAATTTATGGATACTGAAATAACAGAAACACGTTAAAAAAAAAAGAAAAAAATTAAAGGCGATGGCATGAATGAGCATTTAACGAAGACAACTTAAAGACAAATAACATTTATCCCTCCCCAAGTGTTAAAACACTCATCTCTTTAAAAGTGTTAAAGCGTCGATATGAGATAACAGAAACACGTTAAAAAGAAGACAAAAACTCGTATGAGACGATCTCATGAATGAACGTAGTACAACTTAGCACAAATAACATTTATCCCTCCCCAAGTGTTAAAACACTCATCTCTTTAAAAGTGTTAAAGCGTCGAAAAAAAATTAAAATTGACACAATTCTAAAAAAAATAAGAATTGACACAATTCCTAAAATATTAATATATATATATATATATGTAAATGAATTTCGGTAGGAGCCAAAACAGCATGCAAAATTCATGCGATGACTACTTCTGGCTCGGCCACGTTTACTGCGCTTTCCTCTTATCAATTTATCTGTCAATTTTCATTCCGAAATAAAATTCCAGAGAAATTATGAATGCAGAGAGTTTGCTGGCTTCAGCTTCCATTAATATAGGCTTCGCTCTCCTTCTCCTCACACTCTTCTCCATACTCCGGAACCAGCCTTCCAATGCAACCATATACTACGCTCGCCGCCTCTCTCAGCACCACCACGTTTCCTTCCACCACCGCCGTTTCCTGCCGTCGCTCGAGTGGATCCGCCTCGCCCTTTCCGTCACCGAGGACGAAATTCTCGACACTTGTGGCCTTGACGTCTTGACCTTCATAAGGCTGCTTAAATTCGGGTGAGCCTCAATTAAATCGAAGTTGATCAGATGATTAAATTGAGTTCGGAGAAATAGGTTTTTGAAATTCCTTCAATTCGAATAGTTTTTTTGTATGTATATGTGCCAATAATGTGTATTGAGATCTGTATGTTTAGTTGGATGTGAATTTTGGAATTTACATGACATTATTTAGGTGTTTTGATGGTAATTTTAATGCGTTCAATTTGCATTCAATATCTGAACACTATGATTTGGGAATAGCTTAGGGAACATACATATACGTCTGTTTATACATATACATGTTTCAATAGTGGCTACACAATTTTTATTCCATGTGAAAATTCTTGCAGGATCAAATTCTTTTTGGTTTGCTCTGTAGTTGGACTATTTCTATTGCTTCCGCTTAACTATGCAGCCGGCGGTGGTAAGCAACCTGGACAGTCTCATTCCATGGATGCTTTCACAATAACGAACATTGGGAAAGGCTCAAACTGGTAAGATTTGAAGATGTGGTGTCATCATTTTTATCAATATCTCATCTCCAAATGTAACTTGCTATTAATTTGAAGCATATGCGAATAGAAAGAAGTAACTGTTTCTGGTGAACCTTTGTTGCTCTGCTGGTATATTAACAATCTTCGATCAATCAACTGGATTTTGTTCTTGTAACAGATAAATCATCACGATTACATGAGATGCTGTGATTTTGATTTCTAGTTTAGGTATTACCTCGATCACAATTTAATCTGTTTTTCAGTTGCTGTATGTTGTTAGTAGGAAATATTGCTTCACAATTGCTGTTAATTCTCGTTCAGTTTAATATGTTATGGTGTAATATTAACCATATAGATATAGAGATCATCTGACTACTTTATGTTCAACAGGCTTTGGGTGCACTGTTCATGCTTGTACTTCGTGTCTTGTTATGGATTATACCTACTGTACAAGGTACTGTTTTTCATGTAAATTTTATTTTCCGAATTAGCGCCAAGATTATAGTATCAATTTGATATGCTTGTTTTGTCATGCTCAAACTAGGAAACCACTTGTTTAAAATTACACTACAATGTCAACAGAAAAAAGCTAAACTTTTTATATTTGATTGCCAGATAAAGTTTACAAAATATAAATTTGTTTCCCCGGTCCATCCCAGGAATACGATGATATTTTGCTTAAGAGGATTCATCAGCTACATAATATGCGGCATCAGCCTAATCAGTTCACGGTTTTAGTACGAGAAATTCCATTATGTGACGAACACAAGGCTCGTGATTGCTGTGTTGATCACTTTTTCACAAAGTATCATCCGCATTCATATCATTCTTATCAAATCCTATATGATGGAAGGGAACTAGATAAATTGTCGGTAAGGTTACTCTGGCATACCAGTTGAATTCCTTTCCAGGATTTTGCTACTTTTGATAAGTACAGTTTTTGGGATGTATTTCTTTAAAATATATGCAGAAACAAGCAAAGTCTATTCGAAGAAAAATTGAGAACTTGAGGCATCATTCCGTGACTAGAAAAAATGGAGCAGAAATTGAGCAACTTAAGGAATCACTTCGAGAACTTGTACTTAAAATACAACATACACAGACTAAAGAACAGCTTCAAGCAAAGGTAGCATTTACCTTAAAGCCTAATAGGCCTTAATGTTAGCCTAATATTTGAACTTTATATCATACTTTGTTGCTGACAACTCATAACCGCAATCTTTTTCCCCTAGTTTATGCAATTATTTCTTGGATTTCACCTTTTTTTTTAGGAGATGCCTGTTGCTTTTGTCACATTTAAATCACGGTGGGGTGCTGCTTTAGCAGCTCAATCTCAGCAGATCTCTAATCCACTTCTATGGATAACTGAAATGGCTCCAGAACCAAGAGACGTGTTATGGAGAAATTTGGAAATTCCATATCAATACTTGCCTCTTTACAAATGTGGGGTATATATAGCAGTAACATTACTTACGATCTTCTTCGCTGTACCAGTTACGACAGTTCAAGGAATTGCAAAATATGAACGTTTGAAGAAATGGTTTCCTCCTGCCATGGCTGTGCAGCTGATGTAAGACTGACTTACCTTAGTGAAGTGGTATATATTCTTTTGTTGATAAGTATTTAGCTGAATTGTTACTTTTCATTCTTGTGAATTGTTGTTTCTCTTTCGTAGACCTGGATTAAGGTCTATTGTAACAGGATATCTTCCAGGCGCCGTTCTCAATGGTTTTGTTTACATTGTTCCATTTGCTGTCATTGAAATGGCAAAATTTGCTGGTTACATCTCAACTAGTAGAAAGGATATAAGAGCGTGCAACATGGTTTTCTATTTCCTTGTAGGAAATGTTTTCTTCTTAAGTTTGTTATCAGGATCTTTACTCGACCAAATCGGGGAATACATCAGCCATCCCAGAGATTTCCCTGGTCGTCTTGCCAGTGCTGCTTCTGCTCAAGTATCTATTTTTTCTGTGTTTGATGTTAAACCGATTCAGAATGTACGAAATCTTCCAATTAGAGTTACGATTCCTTAATTTTTGTTTCAGGCAGATTTTTTTATGACATACATCTTGACAAACGGGCTATCAGGATTTTCTCTGGAGATTCTTCAGCCAGGATTGCTTCTATGGGATGCAATGAAGTCATGTACATGGGATCGCGGGAAGAAGAAACGACCTTACCTAAATTCTCTACCTTATTACCGGATCATTCCGTTCGTTGCTCTTTGCATTTTGATTGGCATGGTGTATGCAGTTGTGGCACCATTGCTTCTTCCGTTTCTAGTAGGCTATTTTTGTCTAGGCTACGTTGTGTTCATAAACCAGGTAAACTCTCTTTCTCCTCCACTCTGATATAAAATATTATTCAGTCCGATATAATGTTCAGCATCGGATAAGTATTGTTTTACTTATAAATTTCTTGTTAAACACTTAAACTATGATCCTATACTTTGAAGTCATAGATGGGAACACGATGGTAAGTGGTGTAATATCCTTAGGTTGTACATATGTAGCTCTTTTAATCTGTATTGTTTCGTAGTTGTCTTACACGTTAGTTGATGTTATAAACACAATTTATTTCCATAATCCTCAAAACCAGAATAGGTGTGATTTTAATTTTTTTTTATCTTCTTTATAAAAAAAAAGAAAGCAACACATTCCACCAATGTTGATCTTTTCTTTTTTTTTTTTTTTTTTATCAAAACTTGATCATGTTGCAACTCAATTGCTGCCATTTTCTGGTATTAAGATTTTCGTAGTGAAAGTAACCTTCTTTTTTGACACCCTGTAGATGTATTCACGAGAAGTATAAGCACAAATTGAATTTCAATTTCCATATAGAGATGATCATGATCCTAAATTTGTATATAATTATCTTAATGCTCTTGAATAAGTTTATTCAAAAGAAACAGCTGAAGTTATATTAGTTTTGATTACTGCTATTTTCTCCAGATAACTTCTTGCATGCATTCTATTCATTCTGCTGATTTGTTCTTAAAATTTAGGAATTTCGATAAGAATGCTATGTGAGACGCAATAGATTTATAAGCAGATCTTCCATTATCTTAATCAAGTATTCCATTTTTCCAAAGAATTATTATATCAAAAGAAAACTGGATATGCCAATGATACATGTTTTGTTTCACCTTGCAGATTCAAGATGTGTATATAACTACTTACGAAACATGCGGTCAGTACTGGCCTTTCATTCATCACTACATCCTTGTTGCAATCGTCATCATGCAGATTACAATGATTGGTCTATTTGGACTGAAATCAAAGCCCTCAGCTTCTTTCTCCACAATACCTCTATTGGTTTTCACTTTGCTCTTCAACGAATATTGCAAGGCCCGTTTTCTTCCTACATTCTACGAGTGCTCTGTCCAGGTAAAGTGTGTGCATTATTCTAAATCCAGAAGCACCTAAATCCTATCGTCTACTTCATATTAGAGACTAGATAAAGCTCGATAATTATCATTCCATTGTGTGAAAATGAATCTAAACTTTTAGCAAAACTGATTAACAAAATAGGAGTTAGCTTTTTCTGAAGTGAGTTTGGTGGCAGGATGCAAGGGACAGAGATGATTTTGATGAAAAAACAGATTTGTTGGAAGCTAATCTACAAAATGCCATAGACGCTTATAGTCCTCCTTGTTTACGACCACCTGATCTTGAAGATGGAGAATCAAGTTTATTGGAGCCATTGGTATGTTCTGTATAAAAACGTTGTGTTTCCTCTTTCATTATCTTTTACATGGGCTCTTGATTCTGTTTTTTGTTGTATATCTTCTCATCAGTCTCTTTACTACTAACTTGTAAAGAGAGTTTTGGAAGATATTGTTAGCTTTGTTCTTCATTGTCTCTCCTCAAATGGGTTGCTACAGAGTAACCATTTCGTAACATAATTTATTTGTTTTTCTTTTAATTCTAGATGTTTTTTTTAATTCTTTTTATGGCGTAAGATAATGAATAAAATAATAAAAGTGAGTGAATGGTGAATCCCTAAAAATAAATTATATATATGCAATGGATGTGAAGGTTAGTAAGATGAGTTATTTTTAATGGAATGTTGAGTTGACAATGAAGGCGAGAATAAGTTATAACCTATAACCAATACAGATGCCCTAATAGTAAGATGAAAGCGAAAATGTCTTTCAAGCGATGACAGCTACACTCTGGATGTTTTTGTTCCCACCAAAAGAGTGTATTTTACTCATTTCAAATATAATCAAACAATAAGCTCTTGAGCCACATCCTGTAATTTACCTTTTTTACGATTTCCTATAGTAGAGAGTCGGGCCAAACATTTTTTAGTGTGTTGATTTTATGCAATTATTCCAATCATTCACCTCAAACAATGAATATGTAACATGAATGTACTTATTTCAATCTCACTTGCAGTTCTAATTTAAGAGTAGTTTTAGAACAATCAAACAATCACGCACTCAAGAAATCACAGAAATATATGTGTACATATTCAGAAAGCACCTGCTCCAAGCAAAGTCATGAGAAATTCCTTGTAGTCCCCTGAAGTGTCTCCAATGACAGCATTGTCTAGGGTAGATTTGTTAGCAATCAAATATTCACCTCTGACTTTCATCATATCAATTTCAGCTCGACCTACAATGGCTCTTGTCAGAGAGTTTTCATCAGTTCCTAGTCCTATAATCGCGGCTCTAACAACCTGGATTGTCCAAATCATAGAAACATGGTTATTTCAAAGAAGACTTGAAAATGACTAAATAATCATCTGCACATAACCAAAGGAGAACACAAGATCTGCAATCACCTCAGCAAAGTGTTTCTCAGGGGAGTCTATGCACCAAATAACAACTTTCATGATCGACTCAACAATGCCCTTTCCACAGGACAGAATGTCCTACAAAGTTGGATTTTTCAATCAGTGAAAATTAAAATAAAATAAGACGAGAATTATCAATGATTCTTGATAAAAAAAACTACCTTGTCTATTGATGCCCCATAGTTATCCTTGTAATGCTGGAATGTCTGTCTGAGCTGAAATATATTCCTTGTACTGAGTATTCTAAGGAGCTCATCATCATCTAATTTCTTAGCTGCAATGGCTTCTTTTAGTTTAGCTGCCTCCACACTCGCTAAGGAAGAATCAACGACTTCTTCATCATATCTGTAAGAACTCACCAAACTGACCAAGATCTGTTCAACCATCTATGTTAGTGTGGTTTATTGTGACTGCATAAAAGCACAAAGTTTCTTGTTTCTAGAGGTAGCAAATCTGGCAGCCCGGCCCAAGGCCGTTGGTCCGGCCTCACTACAGACCATCATTTTCGAAGACTAACTCAATCCATATTAAAAATTCCAGTTATTATATAAGGCCATTTCAGGTTAAGTCAGGTTATAGTGACGTGCCACAAAGGCACTGTGTCCTTTTTTCGGTCATGATATATTAAGCCCAATCCAGACATTTTCTTGGTCTGGTTGGGTCGGTACATCACGCCGTGCTTAAATTGACACCTCTACTTGTTTCTATGTGATTGGATGATTCTAAATTTGGTTGAAATCTGAGGGGGAAATAAAAAATATATCAAGATTTACTGTAACAAATTGGAACCATTTCTTCCGAAAATCAGAAAAATGTTCTAGTACCCTCGGAAATGCTAATGATCCATTTGATTGTACTGGTAAAACATATAAAGACAGATTGTGTGTTTGGTGAAAGAGCGAGAACATATACCTTTTGGAGGGGAAGAGAGACATTTGATACGATGTCTTCTTCAAGTGACGAGTCAAAGAGTGAACAATACGCTTGCCTAACAGCAACAAGATGATGAGGTGATGAAGGACATGCTATTTCCACTATCACTTGTAATTGTGTTATGCTTTTCTTCTTCGATTTTAATGCTTCATTTGCAAGCCTTGCATCTCTTTCTGGGGGATCATATGTCCATAACACCACCGCTTTCTACCATTCATAAACAATCGAATAAACACTAGTAAACAAACATCCATGTTAATACAACATTTCAACAATTTCACAAGGAAGTATGACTTTACTCTCATTAATTCACTTATATCTTAAACTTCTCTGAATCATTTTTCCCTTCCGAGTAAAGTCAAGAAGATGATTGCAATACTGATTCTTAGAGGGAAAAAAAAGGTTAACATCATACTCAATCATTAAATTAGAAGCACGGTCTGTTGAAATCTATAACATTAAAAGTTACTAAATCAACAATATAAAGACGTAGAGCGAAGAAAAGAAAATCCCCATGAATTGGAGCACACAGAATTAAACTAATTCATGTTTGGCATTAACTTTATACTCAATTACTGCATCAATGCTTAAGAACTACATTTGTAATTCCTTGTGTGTTTTCTAAAGAAAGGTGAATAGCAAAATCTGGAAAAATTAGTACCCCGAAATCACCAGATAACTCAGAGACGAGAGAATCAAGGAGGGATTTGTTGTAAAGCTGCTGATATTCCTCCCTAATTTTCTTCCTCTGGCTTGCATTTCTGCGTCCCAGAATCCGTATCACAGCCTTCTCATCAGTTCCTAGCCCTATAAACCAACAAAATACACCTAAAAACAATAATAACCGCGTCTATAATCTCATAACAAACTCATTTCAAACTATTGCATATAAATCAACAAACCACTACATTAGTTGTGATCATTCTTATTTACCTTAAACAACCATAAATAATTAAGCATTAAAAAGGAAATTTGGGTCGAGAAATTGAAAGAAAAAAAAAAGTACCCTGGAAAGATTTGTAGAGTCTTTCACAGTCTTGAGCTGGAGATGGAATTACTTGTGGAACTTTCAGTGTCGCCATTTTAGTATTTCCTTTTTATCCTCTGCAATCTCAGTGTTTGTGTTAATCGAATGGATTGCGATGACGGAAATTGAAGGGAATGCGTTATGTTACAATTCTTTTCAGTTTCAGCGCCCGATTCTTGAGTTTCAGTTTCTTTTTCACAGGGGTTAGAGAGTGATTTTGTAATTTGTAATTTTGTTCTGGACCTTTATGCCCCTTGTTCACAAATTTCGATGGATTAACCCAACAATGAGAAGTCTGGTAGGATGAAGAAGCTCTCGCGATCTCGTGTGTCACATCACGTTTTACATAGCACACTGCATAGATGAGGACAATTAGATAAAATCTCTCGACTAGTCTCAACAAAGACCGAGATATAATTAGCATGTGAATTAATTTGATCATCCACCACAATTTTTGCACGATAACTTTTTCGACTCCTAGATTTTTTACCATGAAAGGGCCTCCACGCAACGCGGATATGATTACTTTTTAAAAGGTACAGAAAAATTATTATTAGAAAAATATAAATGTTATTTTCTATATTAAATAATACAATTTTATTGAAAAGATATACATTTTTAATTATGCACGGATGTCATTTTCTCATACAATAAATTTAAGGTTTGTGAAAGTTACAATAAGAATCTTTCTCAATTTAAAATTATAGAAGTGATTATTATCTCAATAAACAAAGAAAATATAAAATGATTAATTCAATTCTTAAAACAAAAACAAAATATTGGGTGTTTAATTTGACTACATTTTACAATTATGGGGGTCACTTTCATTATTTTTTTAGCTTGAATTCTTTATTAAAAAAATTATGGTATGTCATTCTATAAAAAAAAATTTACTCTTAAAGAGTAATACGTATACTTGAGTGAGGAAACGAGAATTGCTTGAGTGTCAAATCTCTAAAGTATAGGGTTGTAATTTTTTTTCTTAATTATAAAAATAGAAATTTCATCCAATAATGTCAAATGACAAAAATAATGAATAAGGTTTTGGGTTTGGTAAGTTAATAATTAATAAATGGGACACGTATTCCCTACTGACCAGCTAATTTCATTATCATGACTCGTGGCCATCATTTCATTTGTTATCCTATGTTGCTCATGTTTTAATGAAATATTGTGTTATGAGTTGTAAAGATTTTGTCACATGTTTTCCATTTACTTTATTTTCAGTTCAATTATTGTGTGACATCACGTTTCTGATCCTTTTCACTTGTCAGTTAAATTATTTGTTGCACTCTTCTGTTTAGCATTGCTGTATGTAATGGAATAAAATAAAGGAGGTGTTTAATATATACTCTATTATGTGGTTATATTGTAATGGGTTCTTCCGACCTCCGGGTCTTTATCAATGAAATACTCAAAAAAAAAAAAAAATTTCAGACCGCGCAATTGGACACACATTGCATACGACTATATGAGTATAATTGAAACGGGTTGGCTAACATAATTAAAATGTGGTCAAATGACTTAGCTCAAGTGGTTAGAGCACCACTACCTAGATCAATAGGTCCTGACCTAGAGACATGCTGCCTCCCTTTACTGGGATTTAATGAGGATTTTCCACCCTTTATGGGTTCTCCGCTCTCTATGGATCTGTAAGCTCGAGATCTTGAAGAATGTGGATGAAACTTTAGTGTGGAGTATCGATCATGTTCGAAAATGTTGAAAGTGAGCGAGTGTTGACCTTCACCGTCCTCACGCTTGGATTGGAGAAGGTGTTGTTGTGGTTCCGGTCGATAAGATGAAAAAAAAAGATGTGTCATATGGTAGAAGGAATTCATTGTAATAAATTATATATATGTTTGTCAAAAAAAAATGTGACAGTAGATTTGATTAAAGATATGAAATGAAATATGCCGAGTAATATAATTAAAATGTGCAGGCTAATATAACTGAAAAATGATGAGCACCAGATTTAAGGTCCATGTAATAGGTGCATGAGTTTTTTCTTTACTTTTATGAGTGGGTCTCCTCTGCATTAGGTGTAGTACGTGTGCACTTCGTATTGTATTTTAGAAATTTACAATTTATTACATGGAAACTTGGGACTTGTTACACTAAATCGTGTAACATGTGTTTATAAAATTGTTGTGCACTAAAATATGAGGATTATGGATTAAGATGTGACTTAGTGATCTTAGTGACACAAACAACAAGTGTGTAAAGTGGATTATATTTATGTTATATGATTGCTTGAGAGAATAAGAGTTTGAGCAATAAATTTGCAAAAGGTTTGGTATGATATTAATTTCTCCTCTTTTCTTGGTCATAAATGACCCATATTTATAAGGTTTGGGAGAGTGGATCTCACTCTCCCGGATTACAAGTACAAGTAGCCGAATTATAACTTTGTCAAACATTAAATGCTACATGATTGATGTGACCCAGGTCGGAGGTCGCTGGGAGGTCGTTCGAGGTATTAAGAGCTCGCGCACCTTGTTGTAAGGGGAAATAACCCGACTTAGTGGAGGCCGGGGATTTGGCCGACTTATGGTCATCACTTTGTCCGAGTACTATCCAACTGGAGCAAGTCTTGAGCGACTTCGGAAGGTTGGCAGGTCATCACTTTGGTAACTCTCTTTTTTGTCGTATTATCATTCTTTTTTGCTTGTCCCGAAAAAACTCATATTCATGCATGGTTACCTCACAGATACAAGCTAGATGATGGGGTCTTCCGAGGTGAGGCTATTGGGATTATACTGAAAAGTATGCTTCGCGAACTTTGTATAACAATGCCAATGCACAACTTATTCTTGAAATAAATTATTTATCATTGCGATGCTTTAAATATGATTGAACTTTATATACGAAGAGGCCCATGTTCAATAATTCTCGAGAATTAATTTAGTGATCGGATCATTAAGATTAAATTGGCCTTTTTGAGAACTATAAGACGCCATTATGACCTAGATGGAAAGGATCAACCCCGAAAGGTTGAGGTGTAAGGCTCGGATTGGTTTGTCTTGACCAAGAGATTACACTAGTGCATGACGATGAATAGGATGGAGGATAAAGAATCCGAACAAGGAAGAACTAATCGATTGGTTCGTTGGCAAGGTCTTAAATAAGATCACGTGGGATTGGTAACTATTGCTTTGACTTATCATGGGTAGCGAATTCGATTCAATAAACTTGGGCAATATTATTGGTCACATGTGGCTAAGATTTATCTAAAGAAAGGGGGGTCCCTTGGGAGGTTCATAAGTTTTATCATACCAAATCTTGCAAGTGGAATTAGTTTTGGTATGGATAATAATGGTAAGAAAGATATTAATTAACGGAAAGCTATGAAGAAAATTAATGGGCTAGATCTCGGAAATAGGGAGCCATAGATGAATGGGTTAAGATGGATGGATAAGATAATATTTATGGGTTGGAGGATTCGGTGTCAATCTTAACTAAAGGCCGAGGCCCAACAAATAGACCATCGAAAAACTGTGATTAAAATAAAATAAATATTGTTTGCGCCTAACCATGGATAAATATGAACGATATTCTTTTGAATTTTGTTATGGAATTTTCGGAATACAAGATTATCTCATTAAATTCAAGAAATCTCCGCCTTCAAGTTATCTATATGGGCGAAAATTTTGAGAATAATGGGCAAGAAAGATTTTCTTGATTTTCTTGAAAAGATATTATGGAAGATACCTTGAAATACAAGAATATCTCGTAAATTCAATGAAGACCCAAAAGATTCTTGCAAAGCATTATTTTAAACCAATTATGCAAAAAGAGTTGATTTTGTCAATATTATAATTATGGAAAAAAGAATATAGGAGATATATTCAAGTTGGGGAAGAAGAAGATCTCCCATCAATAAATAGGGATGATTAGTTCATTCCCGTACAATTGATTTGAAATATTAGCAAATCCACAAAAGTGGTGCAACAAAGTTTATTTTTTCCTTTTGTTAATTGTTTATGTCCTTCACGGAGGAGCTCCTCGGGATGTTGAGCTTTGCCCATCTGGGGAGGAACGTAAAGATTTCACATGCGTGGGTTTTACGTGGCTTTTTATATGCATGATATGTTGTTGCAATTATTATTTGAAGATGATGGAGATCATGCTAGTTAATGAATTAAATTTGCGGTGAATAGCGTTGAGACTCATTTCTACCATGAATTTTACGTCGAACAAAATGTGTCGACTAACCCTATTGATCGCCATTGACCTCGGATGGATCTTCGCGAAAGGCCCATACCCAACCTCTCTTGATGATTTTTTTTTATGCCGCAATTGCCTTCGAGGCGTTTCTCTGTGACCACCCTTGGGGTTTTCTAATAAGTTTGTTAGGTTGCCGGGGTGTGTAATTGTTAAGGGTTTGAGGTGGTCGAGGTGAAGATGGCGAAGGGTAAGATCTTGCCAGATGAAGAAAGTTGTACTTTGGTTGCCTTTGGATAAGTTTATCTATGAACGAGGTTTTATCCACTGTTTGAACTTGATTGTTCACTTTTTTCCTCTATCTTTCTCGCTTCTCCTTTGCCCAAGTGCTTATTTAGTTTTTTCGCCAACACTTTAAGATTGGGAAGAAGAAGATCTCCCCATGAGTTTGTGTATCTTGTCTTTTTGAAAACACGGATAATGAACAATAATGATAAAAGATGAGGGCGTTAAGTGGTCGATAGTGACTTGCGTTGTTGGCTTAGATAGGGTAACCCTATTGAGGGACCTCGGATGTAGAAATTAACTTATATAGGGTATCGACATACTAGCCTTCACGTGTTCTTGGTTTTGGCTTTGTTAGGTTTCCTTCGGGTGTAAGGGTATCTCGACATACTTTGGTTGCCTTTTGTGCGACATCTGAACTTTCACATGTTCTTGAACTTAGCCGACTTTCCTCTATCTTTTTCTGGGCTTTCCTTTGAGACTTATTTATTTTTCGCCAACACTTTAAGACATATCTTGTCTTTTTGAAAACCGGATAATGAACAATAATGATGTTCTTAATCTTAGACCGGCTTAGATAGGGGTATCGACCGAGGTCGACTTAGATAGGGTATGCGACATACTAGCCTTCACATATTCTTGGCTTAGCCGACTTAGACTGGTATCGCAATATACTAGCCTTCAGGTATACGACATACGTGTTCTTGGCTTACGTACTCTTGGGTATTAGCTAGCCTTCACATTCTTAGACTTAGATTTGGGTATCGACATACTAGCCGACATACTAGCCTGGTATCGACATATGCCTTCTTGGCTTTAGCCGACTTAGACTTTTTCATTTGCGAATCTATTTCTGACCAAACTTGTGAGAGGTCGGGGACCAGCCCCCCAAGTTCGTAAATGTAAAAAGATGGAACAAGTTTGTGTTATAAGTCATAACTCATAGAGAAATATACAATCGATCTGGATTTTACAACTCATAGTTATTGGTAGAACTTCTTCAGGTAGGTCGCATTCCACGGATACATCAGTGGGAATGCCCTTCAAGTCCTCGAGCTGGTAAGCCCCATTCGGCAGGCATTTCGAAATCTTCATGGGTCCCTCCCAAGTTGGACCAAAAACTCCTTTCTGGACACCGAGGATCCTTTTTAAGACGAGGTTGCCGACCTTGAATCTTTGGATTTTTGCTTTTGAATTGTAGTATTTCTCGACTTTTGTTTGTAATTTGTGTTTTTTAAGTTGGCTTCCAATAATTTTTCTTCGAGGAGGTCGAGGCTGAGAGATATGGCTTGATTGTTGTCCTCCGTGATTGTCTGCGACGTTCGATGGCTTCTGACCACAACCTCGGCTGGTATGACTGCCTTCATCCCGAAAGCCAAAGCAAAAGGTGTTTCACCCGTTGAATTTTGATATGTGGTTCTATATGACCATAAGATGCTCGGAAGTTTGAAAGCCCATAATCCCTTTGACTCAATGAGTTGAGTTTTTAGAGTATGTTTGATTATCTTGTTCACAGCTTCAACTTGTCCATTGGACTGAGGGTGATAGGGGGTGGAGAACAGCTTTGCAATTTTCCACTTCGCAAAAAAGGCATCGATCTCGAAACTGTCGAACTGCTTTCCATTGTCTGTAACGATCGCTTGCGGGAGGTCAAAATGACAAATGATGTTTTTCCAGATGAATCGTATGATTTTCTCCTGGGTGATGGTCTCTAAAGGTTCTGCTTCCGCCCATTTGGTGAAGTAGTCTACCGCGACCACCGGGAGTTTTGAACTGCCCGGGGCTTTTGGGAAAGGACCGATCAGGTCAATCCCCCACTTCGCGAATGACCATTGGCTGTAGATCGACGTGAGCTCCTCCGGAGCTCGCTTAATTTTTGGAGCGAAAAACTGGCATTGCTGACATTTCTTTGCGTACGCAATTGCATCTTTCCTTAGGGTTAACCAATAATAGACTTGTCTGATCGTCTTGTAGATGAGAGATTGACCTGCGGTATGATTTCCACAATCTCCTTCATGGATTTCCTTCAAGATTACTTGGCCTTCTTCTGGGGTGACGCATTTCAAAAGTGACAATGAGAAACTTCTCTTGTAAAGTTGTTCATTGATCATGGTGTACCTCGCTGCTCTTAGTTGTAGTCGGCGAGCTACGACCTTGTCTTGGCGCAATGTTCTTTTCGATGTAGTCTTTGATTTCGGTCATCCAATTTTTTTCGGAGCAGCGATCTGAAAAATCTCTCTTCGCGAGTTTGATGGAATTGCTTGGTTTGTCCAGGTTACTTCCTTTATGTCGATGATGACGCGACCCGCTGAAGGGGTGTTGAGTTTAGTAACCGCTATGTTGTCCATATCTGCGGCGCCTTCCGATGTGGCCAAGCGAGCTAGAGCATCTGCTTGTGTGTTTTCCGCTCGAGGTATCAGCTCTATTTGCACTTCTTCAAATTTTTCAACGAGGCTTCTTGCTATCTACTAGTATTTCACCATCTGCTCACCTCGTGCTTTCTACTCTCCTGACATCTGGCATACGACCAGCTGGGAATCACTGTAAACTTTCAACTTTCGTACACCAATGGCCATTGCCATTTTCAGGCCATTTATCAAGGCCTCATACTCCGCTTCATTGTTGGTGGCGTGAAAATCAAAACTTACAGCCGTAGTGAAAGATTGTTGTTCGGGACTGATTAGGACCACTCCAGCCCCCGCTCAGGTGCTCGTCAAGGAGCCATCGACATGTAATGTCCAAGGGACATCGGTCGCTTCCGGTGTCTTTTCTGGAATGGTGAGCTCGGTGAGGAAGTCGGCGAGGACCTGAGCTTTGATCGTAGTTCGGGGTGCGAAGGTGATCACGAACTGGCCTAATTCGATGGACCATTTTAGTAATCTCCCAGCTGTATCAGGTCGGTGCAATACTTGCCTCAGTGGCATGGTAGTCAGGACTTCTATTTGATGATCGAAGAAATACTGTCACAACTTCCGGACGCTTATTATTAAGGCGTAAGCGAGCTTTTCGAGGGGTGGATACTTGAGCTCAGCATCATTCAAGGTTTGGCTGACAAAATATATGGGCAAATGGGACTGACCTTCTACTCGTACCAAAACTGCGCTGAGGGCGGACTCTGAGGCCACGAGGTATATAAACAACTTCTCACCTGGCACGGGCTTTGCTAATATTTGGGGGTCGGAGAGATACACTTTGAGCTTCAGAAATGCGGCTTGGCATTGCGGGGTCCACGAGAATCTTCCTTTTTTCATGGCGAAAAAAAGGCTTGCACTTGTCCCCCATCCTGGATACGAATCTGTTAAGAGCCGCGAGACAACCGGTCAACCTCTGGACTTCCTTTATGTTGCGAGGTGGTTTCATGTCCATGATGGCTTTGATTTTTGTAGGGTTGACTTCGATACCTCGCTGACTGATGATATGGCCCAGGAATTTTCCCGAACCAACTCCGAAGCTGCACTTCTTGGGATTTAGGCGCATGTTGTATTTTCTTAAGATGTCAAAGGTTCGGGCGAGGTGGCACAGATGATCCTCTTTATTTTTGCTTTTTACCACAATATCGTCGATGTATACCTCCATGGTCTTTCCTATCTCATCAACAAACATTCGATTTACCAGACGTTGGTAGGTTGCCCCTGCGTTCTTCAATCAAATGGCATCCTCTTCCAACAATACACATTTTTCTCTGTCAGAAAAGATGTGTGTTGCTGATCATCTTTATCCATGACGATCTGGTGATACCTGGGCGAACGCATCCATGAATGTCATCATCTCATGCCCAGCGGTGGTATCGACAAGGTGATCGATATGTGGCATTGGAAAGTAATCCTTCGGGCAAGCCTCATTGAGGTCGGTGAAGTCGATACATAGCCGCCAATAGTTGTTTGCTTTTTTCACTAACCTTTGCATTGGCCCCATCGATCCGACCTTGCTCAATCAACTTGTTATCTCAGTTTCTTTACTTCCCGGCCGGTGCGTCTTTTTAGGACCAAACTTCTTCTTTTCGGGGGACCGGCTTCTTTGTCGGGTCGATGTTCAGTTTATGGCATGCGACCTCGGGGTCGATGTCGACCATGTCCTCATGCGACCATGTGAATACGTCTAGATTCTGCTTGAGGAAATCTATCAGTTGATCTCGCAGGTCGCTGGGAATTTGCGTTTCGATGGTCACGCCTAATTCTCGATCGACCGGGATTGTTTTGAGCTCTTCGATAGGGGTTGCTCGTTGACCATTCCTTTTCATTCTTGGATCAAGGTTGGACTCTCGCTGTTCAGAGTCGACCTCCATTGGCTTGAACCGAGGCGAGGTTCCAAATCTGATAAATCTCGTACTGGTTTCTCTTTGGCGGCGATGTCAACTTCCATAGGTGTTACATTCGTTCCTATTACATTGTCTATATCCATTTTATCATTTTATTTTTCCTTAGGGGTTGGAGTTAACTTAGTTGCCCCCTCTTCCCAAATAAAAAATCATAATTTAAATTGACACGGTGTAAGTTAAACCAATGTTTTTCCAAATCTGGTAAATCGAACCGGACAGACCACGGTTCCAGTTCAACCGGTCGGGACCGGGTTCAACTTCCATAGGTGTTTTCTATGTTTAGTTAAAAAATAAAATAAGTATATTACAAAAAATTTAAATATATATTTTATAACTTTTCATATCATATTTTATAAATTTTGTCCCTCATACATTTATCCCACATCGAAAGTGTTGGAGAAAGATGTGAGAGAATATAAATTTAAAATTTAAAATATTTAATATAAATTAATAATTTAATTTTTTTTTTAAAAAAAAGGTTATTTAGGTTGAACAGGGTTTTGAATAAAACCGATTAACCGATTTATAGTATTTTTTAACCGGGTTACCGGCGGGTTGTTCAACCGGTTGAAAACGGTCAACCCGATTTTTGAAAACAGTGAGTTAAACATTTTCTTGCAGCGATCTGGTCACCCTTGATGGTGCCAATTTTCCCGTCATATCCGGGAAACTTAATACAATAGAAATAAGACGAGGTGGCAGCCCCGAACTCATGTTCAAAAGGCATGCCGAAGAAAAGCATTGAAGTTTGATGGGGCATCGATGATTACAAAGTCTAGCTGCCTTGTTGCCTTCACTTCGATGTCCAAGGTTGACGTGATTTCTACAGACAAGCAGATCATTCCATAGGCCTCAACAGACTGGTTTCCGAAACCTCGAATCCCGACCTCACAGGGCTCGACGTAGGAGTGGAAATCGCCGAGCAGGTCCAGAGTCTTCTTGAAAAGGATGTTGCAGAAAGCCCCATTATCTATCATGATGTGATGAACTAGAGCCCCCATTATTCTGGCCGAGATCACGAGTGGATCCCAGTTCGGAAAAACCACCCCATCCTTGTCCTCCTCGGTGAAGGTGAGTTGTTTCTGATTTGGGGCTATGGTGTTGATTGGAAGGCAACTCAGCACAACATTATCGAGAGCTCGCATCTCGGCCTTTTAACGTCGGTTAGACAGGGAGGTCGCTGGGAGGAAACCCCCAAGCGTCCCCCCTGTAGGGCAGATCATGTGGATGACCCTATTCTCCAGCTGGGATCTGTGGACCTTGCTTTCCTTGGTCGGGCTGGTTTCCTGGCGGTGGCGCTTGTCGCTGGTTTTGCTGATGTTTTGGCTTGACGAAGTTCTCTAACTTCCTTTCCTCGTACAATCTCCAAAGCTCCCTTTGCAGGTCGCGACAATGTTCGGTGGCATGTCCAATGGAGCTGTGGTAATCGCAAAATTTCCTCGGGTTGAGTCTGGAAGGGTCCTGGTACATCTCTTTGGGTGGTGGGATATGTTGTTTGCCTCTGATCGCCTGAAACACCCGAGCTACATTCATGGTTAGCTTCTCCAGGAGTTTTACCTCCAGAGGGTTATCAATTGGCTTGAAAGTTCACGGGGCTCGGTAGTTCGTGGACCCGGGTCTCCTGTAAGGTTTCTAGGATTTTTGGATCAGGCTTTTTGACTTCGACCTTCACCTCGCTTGGTCGCTGCTCGCCCAATCTTGAGGCCAGTATCTCGGCATTGGTGATCATAATCCCTGCCCGGTATCGGAAATCGGCATAGCTCGATGGATAATCCTTGTTCATCATTTTCCAAAGTTTCGTTCCCTTCTTAAACCCATGCACTATCCCCAATACTTTGGCTTCATCGCCCAGCAGCTCGCCTTCCATAATGAGTTGGTCTATGCGATCAATGTATGCTCGGTCCGACTCTTCCTCGAACTGATGGATGTTCGCCAAGCGCTGCTCTGTTCCCTTGTGCGGGGTTAGCGAGGCGAAGTGAGTGAGGAACAATTGAGCCATCTGGTGGAAAGATTCTATGGACGTCGGGGGTAAGGTGTTGAACCATCTGTAGGCTTGGTCGCCTAGAGTGAGAGGAAAAAGTTGATTGAGAGGCATCAATCGCGCCCATAGAGTTCATGTAGGATATGTATTTGCTCACATGATTTATCGGATCGGTGCTGCCGTTGTATTGGGTGATGGAGTTGACATTGATCTTGATTTGGACAGGGGCGAGCATGACTGTGGGTGATAATGGCGAGACGGGAATCTTTGTGGTGAGAGGTATTCCCCGCTATTTAACTGTTCTTGGAGATCTTTGATATTCTGGAAGACAGCGGCCATTTGTGGGGACTCGTTCTATCCTGCGACCTCATCGTGATGACGGCGAGGTGGAGAGTTTCTTTCTTGTCGGCGGTCGATGGGGTTCGATAGCATCTGCAGGGTGAAGGAGTTCTTTCCACTCGACGAGGTGAAGGACTTCGTTCGAGCCGATATTTCACCGATACTCGTTGTCTGGGTCCGACTTGGGCTACCGATCTTGAACACGAACTTTCGAGCCCGACATGGTTGCGCTGCGTCGACCTGGGCTGATCTCGCTGGGGTCCGCGATCTCGATGCGGGCCGCTATTGAAACCTTTTGAGAATAAGCGTTTGTGGATGGGATTCGGCCCTTCGTTCGGATTACGCCGATAAACTGGAGTACATTGTGTCCCTCGAGAGTTGGCTTCTTGGCTTCCCTTGCGGTGAGGTCCCTCATGGTGAGGTTCCTCGCAGCGAGATCCTTCGTGGCGAGGTCCCTCGTAGTTGGCTCTTTCCTTGTAAGCCTCTTCGTGGTGGGACTCCTCGCGCCTCTGGCCTTTGTCCTTGCTTTGGGCCTTCCGGTTCAGGTTGTGGCGTAGGTCACCATCTGGGATCTGTACTTCGGCATGCTTTCGGCGTAACTCCGCGATAGCTGCATTGATTTCTTTCGGGGTACGGATTTGCTCGAGCTTTTGAGCAACCCCGGTGGTGGGTCCCCAGCCTTTGCGATTTGCTAACGGTAAGACGTAGCCCTCGGCTCCACGGAGCGATATGAAGTCGAAATGGCTCTTCTCTTGGTGATGAGAGTTGCTTGGAACATGATTGAGTGGTCTTTTGAAAGATTTGGATATATGAGACGGGTTTGTATCGAAGATTCGTGAGGAATACTCCAATGAGAAAACACTAAGAATTTAGCTCGATATTTAAGTAAAAAAGTACTCTCTTTCTAAATACTTAATTGTTGTGTACTAAAATATGAGGATTATGGTTTAAGATGTTGCTTGATGATCTTAGTGACACAAACAATAAATATGTAAAGTGAATTGCATATATGTGATATGATTGCTTGAGAAAGATGTATGTTGAGCAATAATTTTGTAAGATGTTGGGTAAGGTATTAATTTTCCTCCTTTTCTTGGTCATAAATGACCCATATTTATAAGGTTTGGGAGAGTGGAGCTCACTCTCCCGAATTACAAGGACAAGTAGCCGAAAATAGCTCTGCAAAATATTAAATGCTACATGATTGATGTGACCAGTCGGGAGGTCATTTGGGAGGTAGCTCGAGGGATCAAGAGCTCGCGCACCTCGCTGGGACGTCGCCCGAGGCAAATCCGAATTTGCAGGGATTTAGCCTTCTAACTACTCCTAGCTACTCATCATTACCGTCCTTTACTGACACATCTTTGATTAAGGCCATTCTTAGGTAAGGTTCCTGGTGCTGCTCGCCTGCCATGGGTTCCATCTCAATTAATGCTTCAGACTTGTGTCGGGCGCGACTGCGAGGTGCATCCAGTCGATACTGCATTCTTGGCGTGCCTTTTATTTCCATCTTTTTTCATGAGGTGTTACACTTGTGCAAAATTTGGTCTGGTCCCCTTATAACTTTTCCAGGTCGTGCCCGACCTCACACTGTATGCCCACAACAAACACAATAATAGAGTTGACAATGAATTGAGTAAACTGATACTTGAAATTTGATCGACAGGTGTTTAGATTTAATTTTTATGTTTGTTAACAATTCCAACCGAACAAGTTGCACTCGCGTCACACATTGAGGAAGTCTCATGCACTAGGTGTAAGAATTTCGTCTCATCTAAAAGCTCTGGAGGCTCTGATACCATGTAAGAATTATGTCTCATCTAAAAGCTCAAAAGCTTGTAGAGAGATGATAAATTAATTTATTTGTATATTGTTCCCTAATATTAGGTACATCATGCAATTAAAATATATTTTTAAAACATGCAACGTGTTCTAACTAAAATGTACTCCCTCAGTCTCATTCTCGCTTTCTTTTTATGAACGTCCGACTATAACTTTTCCATTTTATAAATGGAAAAAGTAACACTCCACTGCCCTATATTTTTATCCCCAATAAAGCAAAGAAACCCACCATTTAATATATCACTCCTCACTTTTCATCCTAAAAAAAGTAAAAAGGTCCACCAATTAATATTTTAATAATATTTCTCAAATCATTCAATCAAAAAAAATGTAAACAATTACAATAGAACGGAGAGAGTAAAGTTATTGTCATTGAAATATATGCATTTGAGTTGTACTATCATATGAATCTAAAACTTTGTCCTATAAATTATGATCTCTTTATGAATAAGAATATTGATGTGCTTTATAATTTTTGATTTCAAACAAGTATTTTTAGGTATAAAATAAAATTGCATATATATGTATATTTAAGTAAAAGAACAATGTGTAAGCTCAGATTATTAGAATATCACTATCTATACCGTGAGGTCATGAGTTCGAGTCAATATTTGTTTAATAAAATAAAAATATTTACGTAAAAGAAGAAAAAGGAAACGATTCTTATTAAAAAAAAAAGGAGTATTGAAGAAATGACATGGACATATGAATATATTTGATTATATTTTGTGAGTTATA
Organism: Stenogyne calaminthoides; assembly: GCA_037126765.1. NCBI lineage: Eukaryota > Viridiplantae > Streptophyta > Magnoliopsida > Lamiales > Lamiaceae > Stenogyne > Stenogyne calaminthoides. Next base: position 5,138,303 of record JBBCBC010000006.1, read on the forward strand.
AATTAGAAATTGAAAGATCAACAAACAAAGACACGACTCACGAGTAACAGTAACTGATTTTCTACTGTAGAAAAAAAATGTCAGATTGTAGTTGAAACATCACGTCAATGAATATGAATACACACAATATTCTTTTCAATGACTAATATACATTTTTTTAATAATAATAATGGATAGAGCCAAATGCCCAAAGCACATTTACAATTTATATTTTGTTGATTTTATTTTTAAAATTACGTCATCTTTGCACGTTAGCCTATTCATGTGAGCGACTTTAGAATTTGATTCATAAAATAGTCACTCAAGCTAATTAAAATTTATATTAAACTCATTATGCATGACAAATAGAAAATTCGTAAGTTAGCTTGTAATTAACATTTAATAAATTAGTTTTTTTTCGAAAAAAACATTTAAAAAAATTTGTTTGATATTTTAATTTATAATTTCACACTTCTACTTATAATTAAAATTAAAGGAATATAAAAACTAGATATACTTAATTAAAATAAAATATATAAATTTAGTAAAAAAAATAATATTCTTATGAACATTTTAACCTACAATTTAATTTATTGGTATTTTTTGTCAAACTTAAATTGTCACTCCAATTTTTTTATTATTATTTTTATTAGACCCCGTAGTGTTCAATTTAATTTTGTAAGACATGGATTGTATTAATTTCACCCATTTTAATTTCCAATTTAACAGTTATAATATGAATTCAGTCTTTCTCATGCAACCCTGTCAAAAAAAAAAAAGTCTTTCTCATCCAATTAATGCCATAATAAATATAGATGTAACACCAACGCAAACAGGGAACGATACAATTTAATTACAGGGGCTTCATTGACATACACACACTTCACCGGGGCATTTTTGTCTTTGCAAGCATATTAATGCGAAATGCCTAAAATAACCCTACTGCAAGGTACACTATAAATTCCACATCGCAATCGTCTTCTCCTTCAAATCAAAACCTCTCAAACAATTAGAATCAAAACACACAATTTGATCAATGGCAACGTCTGATGAGCTCGCATCTCTCACCAAAGCTTTCTCAGGTATTATTTTCTCTCAATTAATTCCTCTTTCAATCTTAAAACTCAATTTTAGATAAGAATTTATTAAAATGTTAGATAAACCCCTGTTATTCGTAAATGCACAAAATTAGATACATATATACGGCCAATTCGTGTATATGTAGTGTTGTTTCGTTTAAAAATGTGTTGGAATGTAGAAATTGAATCGATTGAATGTGGATCTGTGGGTTTTATAGGTTTGGGTGTGGACGAGAAGGCGTTGATATCGATATTGGGGAAATGCCATTCGGAGCAGAGGCAAAGCTTCAGAAAGGGGAACCGCGATTTTTTTGTTGAAGATGAACGTCAGTTTGAGAGGTGGGATGATCGTCATGTTTTGCAGCTTCGCCATGAGTTTCTGCGTCTTAAGGTATCATCTAAATTCATTTTGTGTACACGTAGGCGAATGATTTGGCATATCCTAAACTTTTGCTGATTTGGTACTACTCAGGTGTTTAATGCATTTATGGGTTTTTTTTTTTTTAAATCATAATTGTTTGTTTCGGTTAGTTTTTTTTCTAAGACAAAAACTTGTTTGAACCCGAGTTTACGGTGAACTAAATTTTTTTAGTATCACTATTATATGTAAAAATTATTACGATTATGCATAAAAAGTAAAATTTATTATTGTTATGTATATATACTCCAACTTAAAAAATATTTTATATTTTTAAATAATAAATTTTTTTATATATAATAGTGATAATATTTACATATAATAATAATAAATTCTATACAATATAGACGTGGAGTGTTGCTCTTTATTCAAAAGGTTAATTGTGAAATTTATTCTTGAAAGTTTTGTCAAATGTTAGAAGATAATAATTTTGCATTTGTTTACTTATTGTAAAAGTCTCTTTATTTAAAACATGAATTGGTCACATATAATATGTATGATATGAAACTGTCGGATATAAGTGTTTTTTTCTTAATTAATTAGATTAACACTTTCATGTTTACTATTGTGCATAACTATCAATTTTTAGTAATTAATGTTTTTTTGCTGATAGTCCGACACTAACAAAATAATATATTTGTAATGTACATTTTTAAAAATGCACACCAGTTGATCAAATATATTTCTATTATTTATAATTTATTTTGATCAAGCTTTTTTTTTGAAAAAAATATACTCTTTGAAAATTGTCAAATCAAATGTCCCATGTTGTACACACAATTAATTTTCATTATATTATAAACGATTTGATCATATGTCCGCGGGTGGACATAAACTTATATGTCCACCGCTTATATAATGCGCTACATATACAAGGTCTTCGTCATCATTTAATTAGTTTTTTTAATTAATTAAATCTTCTTATTAATTATATAAACTTAAACCTTAAACTATGAACCCTAAACCATGAACCATTCTGGTTCACCGGGTTCGGGTCGGGTAATTTTTTTTTAATATACTTAATGAAATTGGGTAAAATATCAAATGTATAAAAATGAGAAGATTGAATTAATTAAAGAAATTAATTAAATGATGATGGGATGAAATTGGTCTATTATAATCTGAATTTTGGTAATTAAAATTCGAGGACGCAATTGTGCTATGGACCATGCACCCGTGGGAGAGAGACGCCCGATTGTTGAAAGAGGCACTGTACAAGGTGCCTCAGCACAACGTACTAGTCGAAATAGCGTGTACTAGATCGTCCGAAGAGGTTTTAGGCGCACGGCGAGCGTATCACTCCCTTTTCAATCGCTCCATCGAGGAAGATGTCGCCTTTCATGTGCACACTCCTGAGAAAAAGGTTTAATTGCATCTAAATCTATATTTCTTTTACTTGAATTAATTAGAGTTTAGTTATGGGCCCGGGCTTTACAAAACTTGATGTGTTGGGCAGCTTTTGGTAGGGCTTTTGAGCTCTTACAGGTATGAAGGGCCAAAAGTGAATGAAGAGGTTGCGAAATTAGAGGCAAAGGTCCTTTTGGATGCTATCAAAGGAGGTGCTCCTATTGAGAAATATGAGGTGGTCACAATCTTGTCCACAAGGAGTAAGCTTCATGTCAAGGCTCTTTACAAGCATTACCAGGAAATTAGTGGCAACCATTTGGATGAGGTATCACATTACTACTTTTTTGTTACTTACATTTAATTCAACTTTTATAATTTAATTTGTAAATAAAAAACGATAACAAGAAAAGATACACAAATTCTCTTGTGACTATAAAATTTATATCATTACTATTATAAATTAAGATCCATAGCTTTTAATGTTGTGATATCAATTTATAAAAATAGTGATATCAGTTAATAAGTGTTATAGTATTTAATTTATAAGTGCAATGATATAAATTTCATATTGAAATATAAACAAGTTTCTACAGAAACCCACTCGAAAAAATGATATTCCCTCTAGTTTATTATAAATAATCTTTTGATCATTCATTCATCTTAAATTACTACCTTTAAATTTTACTTATCATTTGTTGATTGACCTAGTCCAAATCGAATTCTACCATCAATATTTCTATAACTTCATGTTATACTGTGTAACACATTATTTCTTTTTTTTTTTTTTTTACAATATCATTTTTCTAAATTTTGTGTGAAGGATTTTGATGACCACTCACTTCTGAAAGACACAATTCAGGGCTTATGCACACCACATGCTTACTTTACTAAGGTAAAATATAGAATTATAAGTATCATTTTCTAAAATTATATTCGTATTTTTATGTATATATTTACAAATTAAGGTGTTGGACGCATCTTTGAGAAAGGAGGTGGATGAGATAAGTAAAGAAGCAGTTAGCAGAGTAATTGTGACACGAGCAGATGAGGATATGAAGCAAATTGAAGAAGAATACAATCGAAGCTATGGCATTGATCTTCGTAAGAAAGTTGAAGATGTTGCTAATGGCAACTACAGAGATTTCCTCCTCACTTTGATTGCAAGAGGAGATTAATTGATTCCAGCTTTTTTTGATTATGTTATTTGGTTATGTTTCATAATATTTGGATGGTTAATTGGTTTTAAAATTAGGGGAAAAACTTTTTAAGGTCAAAAAAAAAAAAAACTCTACAAACAAAATAAACTTTTTTTGGTACAAAAGATTTTTTTTTTTTCAAACAAAGACAATTTTTTTTTACACTTAGAAGTAAATAAAAAATGCGTTTCAGACATTAGAGTTACTACTTCCTATTTTTTGTACCTTAGAGTCATTAACTCTTAAAATTATTTATATTTTCGAGGATGGTTAATTTGTTTTGAGATTGTTTATGTTCGATACTTTACTCGATGAATAAAATATCTGTTGCAAATAATGTTTGTTTTCTCTGAATTATTTCCAAAATTGTCTTGTAGAACAAATTGTTCACGCTTTTGTGACAAGCAAAATGAAGAAAATTCACATTTAGGGGTATTTGCAAAAAAAAATATAAGTGATTATAGTCACTTAGAATTGTGTGCATAAATAAGTTAAAGTGTTTTATTTCTCTTTTATTAAATTAAATAATCTCTCAAAAGCTATAAACTAAAAATTAAAAGGGGGTGCTTTTGATAATCTATGAATATTTTTTTAAGTATTATTAATTTTTTTTGTAAACACTATCAATTTTTCTTTGAATTTTTTTACAAACACCAACAACTTCTACTATTAATCAATTTTCTCGTTATCGCTAATTTTAATCACTTCTTAAAAAATATAATTTTTTGCAATATCCTCTTAATACATTTGTCCCATTTAAGCTAACCCCATTATTTCATTATGACTCACATTGTCTTCTTTGATAATTATATTTTAAGCAAATTGATAGTGTAAAAAAATCTGTTTTAAATGGCTCAATTGTCTTCTATTAAAGTAATTCATCGACCTCATATTTTTTCAATAAGAGTTCAATTGGAGTTCTCAAAACTTTACAATTATGGATTTTGAATTCCTGTACAGAAAGGTCCAATGAGTTCAGCGTTTGTCACCACCCTTAAATTTATTTTAGCATTTTCTCAAATATTGAATCTATTTTTAGCAATCATTGAATTTAATTTAATCAAATTCAACGATTATAAAATTTATTGAACCCGGCGAAAATCTAAATCCACAAATTATAGTATATCTGTTTGTGTCTATTTTCATTGAATTTTCTCAATCTCAGTTGCTTGTTTGATTTAAGTTTAATTTTTTTTTTTTGGTTAAAGTAATGAGCACTATGTGATGTTGTTTGTAATTTTTGACGTGCACTTAATAATAACAGCCCCCTCCTAAAAAGATATATATCACCAAGAAAATTATTTATAAAGGTGCAATCACAAAGATATTATATCCCTAATTTCATTTTTGATACTGATGAAAGAGATTGAATATTTATCTCAAGAACAATGAGTGAAGATACCCATTTTTTCCCCAATTTGTCTTTTGATGAACATAAGTAGAACTAAATAAACACGAAGATGACACAATGATGCAATTCTGAAGCTAATGGAGGGAGGCAGTATAAAGTATAACTGTATAAAGCTTCAAGATCAAATATTATTTCATGCATGAAATATATTAGTCCATGTACATAAAAGTAACAGTCTACATTCTGAGGTTAGGAATTCTTAGACAGGCGAAGGCAGGGTGACCAGGAGTTGGCCACTCATCACACTGCAAAATCACGAAAACGAAACTTGGTAAGAAGATTGAAGACGTGAAAATCTAGTCGAAAGGCAAGAGATTTTTACTTACCTCTTGACGTAATAGTAACAGAAATCGGCCAAAATAAATGTCTGAACAACTTCTGCTAAAAGGACCATAGGAAGCCATATATACCCAGCTCCAACGAGGAACAAATACTTCCCAGCAGAATCATACACCTACATTTCATTAACCCTTAGTTCCAAAATCGAACAGTAGTCATAAAGAGTTAAAACATTACCTTGATGATCCAATGAGCGCATCCTAAGAATCTTGCGACCCCCAGTGCAAACACATAATTGGCTGTGAAAGGTTCGATCATCTGAAATGGAGTTGAGATAGCATTCATATGAATAGCTGTAGGGATACGTTGTAAAAATAGACGAATTGGTTTTAGGGGGTGTTTGCAAACTCAAGTGTGTTGTGGGGCGGGGGCAGATCATTTTTTCAGAAGTTGCCCCTCACAACTTTTCATTCTGAGAAGTGTTTTTAAACTGTGAGTAGAGTTTGTGAACACGCCATACAGACCTTGGTATTCTGCAGCATTCGAAGTTGTGGCAATACGGATATGGATTCCAAATACACAGCAAATGCCCACAGGATTCGGCTAATAAGTGCATGGTGAGTGTAGGGCATTACAAATACAAAAAGAATTGCAGGAGGTACAGCCTGCAGTCAAAGAGAGGATCCAGTAAAGCTGAATTGTTGTTTGTAAAGCTCTATTTTACTCTGATTAAATCAGCTGATAAAATGTTAGCAATAGAATCTCAAAAGGATGGAATGATCTATGGGAATTAAGTAATTAATCATGAAGTCTACAAATATTCAGGGGACGATTGGTTCAAAACTCTTAATGAGAATGAGCATGGTGATTGTATTGGTTAATGAAAATAAAAGATGATCAATTCAACTACATCATAATTCCTACGGGATTATAGGACTCAAAATAAGTTCTCATTTTGATTAACTACCTCTCCTGCTATAATCATTTATTCTCAATCATTCCACTATTTCTCAACAAGCAATAATTTTTTGTCCAAAATTAGAGCAAAACTCTAACAATGTAACCATCATTCTCATTGTAATTCGCTATTCAGTTATTCCCATTGGCATTCTCATTGAAAAAATTGAACCAAATGCCGCCTCAGTTACATCAATGATAATGCATTCAGAGGGCATTTAAATGACCGTTTTAACATCAAATATAAAATAACAAGAGAAATATATACCACATAATACAAGGGCATATTATCCAGGTCGGCGATGTAGGTGGCCTTCAACTTGAACCGCATCATGTATATGACCCACAAGGTCGACACAAGTGTCACAAGATCAAGGATAGTGTGAATGTCACCCTCCATGGAATAACTACAACATAATCTTGCGGCCAGAAATATCGCCCTAAGTTCTTGAGTCCTCAGAGAAAGGCCTAAGACCCACAGGGGATGAGAGGTGTTAAAAGGACTAACAATGCTAATACAATCAATGTGCTTGCTTCATATTCAGGATCCAAACTGTTTGTTTTATAACATATTCTTTGAGAACTGAATATAGCAACGATTTCTTATTAGAGTTGATAACTTCAAGAATTATGATTAAACAGAAAAAGAACATTACAAAAATATTTTCAGAGAAGAATCAACTAAAAATGCCTATTGATGATTCAAATTCTAATACGATCATTACGGAGAAATATTTTACAGCTTAGTGTGTCATACATGAGTCATAATGTGATCAATTTTACTGTATAATTCAATTTAGCTTCTTATTTTAAAATATAAAATATTGCAAATAAATATATAAAAAAAGGCCAAGAAAAACAGAGCAGGTGAAGTGAAAAAAACAGAGGATTCAGCTTCGTGTAATTCAAGTCAACAGGTCAAACGGAGTGAACATTGAACAATACTGATGTTTGTTTGAGTCGATTAACTAAATCAAAGACCGTTTATTAAATCAGAAAAATTACCACCAAATAAAAACATCAGGGGTTAAAAAGGAAGAAATCGACGAAAGAATCGATAAAATTGAAGAAAATAACACAAAATTCAATCTAATAACACATTATTCCAAATCACATCAGTCTAGCAAATTAACCCCAAAATCGTCGAATAAACACCAATTAAAACGAAGAAATTAATCATAACAAAAAACCCTACCAGAACAAGTCTTTCGTGTGGAAAGCTTGTAAATGAGGACCAAAATCCCAGCAAAATGAATGGTCTCAGATGCAACAAAAAAGAGGCTGTGATCATGAACAAGGAGCTTGAGCGCCACCAGCGCCGCCACCACAAAAACCACCGCCAATACAGCCTTCACCTTGGTCGACTGCCGCCGCACCCACATGAAAAGTCTGTTCGTCTTAACTCATAGTGCGTTTTTTAAGATATCTAACTATACAAAAATAAACGCGTGCAACTATTTCAAACGAAGCGTCTGTTATGTTCCCATATTAATTCTACACTTTTTCACAGAATAAATCACATTTTTCAAAGATAACAAATCAAGACGCTTTTTAAAATCTTTATGAATACACGCAAGTCTGAAAAACAAGATAGAGACACTAGCTAAAAAAAAAAAAATTGTCTATCTTAAAGGTAAATGTATATAAGGAGTATAAAATAAGAGTATTAGTCATTATACTGAAAATTGTTACTCTTTTTATCTAACTATATGTTTCCCTCTCTTTTGAGCATATTGATTAAGAAAAAAAAAATACTAAAATAATAAATTATATGGAAATGATAGAGTCCACCTATAAACAATATGTGCCCACCATCTAAGTGACCCATGATGTGGCAATGCCACATAATGATTTTTTTTTCCTTACTTACTAAACACATCTTTTAAGATTTTAGATTTAATTTGAATTATTTCCAAGTTAATAGAAAAATCTTCCTCCCTCCTACTTTTGATCTTTTCTTTCGTCTCTTTCACCGCAGAGCTGAAGATGCAGAAAAGAAAATTGTGAAAATCAACATAAAGTTCCCGATCTTGAAAATTTCAAGCATCTTTCGCGATAACTTGAAATAATAAGTAGAAATTCTAAATTAACAAGAGGCACACTTGCTTGCGGTTATACAGTGACGCATTAACACTTTAAAAAAATGAATATTGATTTGTGTTAAATTGTGTTCTGTCTTATGCATGAGATCGTTTCATACTACATTTTGTCAATTAAGCATAATAAAAAATCCTTGGCAATCAGAACATCATTTTCTTAATGTAATTAAAGTGAACTTGTACTTTTCATAAATAATATATCCTAACTAAATGACATGAATTTTCGCCATTTTGTCCCAATATAAACATTATCTTTCTTCTGAGGAAGCAATATCCTATTTTCCTTGCTCTCACAACACTTGCTAGTGTGCATTTAGATAATTGACATCATTCATTACTTTTTAAATTTTATGAGCAAATATCTTCAATTTTGAAAATTTTGGCCACTTTCTTGAGATCATCTTTGATGTATTTCACTAAATATCTTGTTGTTCTATAAAGGGGGAGCATCTAAGAATTCACTATGAACACATTAAAAGTTTACTTTGAGAAAAGAAACAGTCAATGACTACTGATGCTTGTATTCGTAAATAATAAACGAATTGATATTCATATTTAAAAAAATATCCTTCCATTATTTCAAACTGACATAAGGGACGTTTTTGAATCTTTACTTTATGTTAGTTTTCTTGTTTTTCTTTTCTGCATTTTCAATTCTGCCTTAAAATGGACTGAAAGAGGATATGTGAACGGAGGAAGATTTTTCTGTTGTTTTGGAAAAAAATATTTTAGAATTATAGTATAAAATCTAAAAGATATAATCAAATCAAATATAAAATTTTTTGGACTCTATAAGATAAACTTTTTCATATTGTTATTTTTTTTGAAAAAAAAATATTTGAGAATTATAGTAAAAAAATCTAAAAGATATAATAATGAATGGAAAAGGAATAACGATCAAGAAAAAAATATACTCAATTTATTAAAATTTTACACGATACGATATGGTACAAAGATTCGAATTTTGATTTTAAGAACCAGTATAAATTTTCAAAAGTCATGATATACCGGTATACCAAATATATACCGGTATACCGAAATAATTTTTGGTATACCGATATACCGATACATTGGATATATACCGTACCATATTTAGAAAAATATATAATATATTTTATTTTTTAATTTAATTAATATTTGAGACAGTGAAACAAACCTAGGGATTATGAAAGAGTATTTACTATTAGTGTTTTTGTACCAATGGGGTTATGAAAGATTCACACTTTAGTGTGTGTGTTCTCCATAATTTGAGGGACATTGCATTTAAATTGTTCCTGGATCTTGACTGTTCTTGAATGGTGAAGTGAGATACCGTTTTTGTGTGGAATTTTATCCTTTTATTTTGAATTGTCTCAGTGGGTTTCCTGATTCAAGCTGGAAATTGGAATTCGTAGAATTTTTTTGAGTGTTCTCATAGTTAAAAAATTAGTCTTTAAGGGAGATATATGTTGTTAATAGATTATTATTCATAAAATATAGGTTTTTTAAATAAATAATCAAGGTATAAAACGTATACCGTTAATTCGGTATGTACCGAAAATTTCGTTACGTTACGGTACGGTATACGGTATGTGATTTTAGCATACCGAAATTACAGTATACCGAAGTTACCGAAGTTCGGTATACCGTAATTTTCGGTACAATACGGTATGGATTTTCACATACCATAAATTACGATACGGTATACGGTATGACCGATACGATACGGTACGGTATGCCACCCCTGATTCCTTTAAAAAAATAGGTCAAATAATGAGTGATTATTTTATAATATTACGTGAAAAGTGAGAATAAAAATTACTCCTATTATACATATTTCTGCATTTTTTGAACACCCAATCAGAAATAAAAAGATGTTCTGAACAATGTCTGCATTTTCAAATACATATTTTCTATATATATAGATGATTTATCTCTTGATAACTTGCTTTAAGGCATAATTTGGACAGTGTTAACAAAATCTAAAATCCAAAGCATTTTTAAGATTTGAGGTGATAGTAAATGTTGGAAGGTTTCAACCCCCCCTGATAATCTAGGTATACATATTATATTTGGGAAATAGCAAAAGAATTACAATTTCCAAATAGACAAAAACTGATATTTACTCTGTAAAAAAACCCTATTTGTTTGTGTTTTCTTCATTTCCAATCATCATAAAACATAAATGAACACATTATGTTTAAGTACAACATAAATGAACACATCCATGTACTCATTTTCAAATTCTTCCTAAAACAATCACATCCAAACATTACCTCACTTCAAGAATAAAGAAACTTTGAAATTTCTAAGCCTCTATTCAGGAGATAGGGTTGCCAAACTATAGAGTATCAAAACTCCAATATTTAATGAATACAATTAGCTAAACTATATAGCAAGGTCAATCCAAATCTCCCATACAACATAAAAACACCACATTTTAGCTGTTGCCTAGCTCCAACCTTTTCCTATTATTCAATGATCCACCTATTGTAGATGTTTTTGCTTCACCAATTTCCCCAGATTTTTAATTTCTTAAAAAAAATTAAAAAAGAAGAGGAAAAAGAGAGAAAATGTCAAGAGTGAAAAGTAAACCTCAATCCTCTGCCTTAAAAAGCCAGATCTTGTTTTTGGCTTTCAGCCATTGATCACTCTACAGGTATCTCTGTCTCCATTGGAAATGTGAAGGATACATACCAATTATCTTCTCTAAGACGACAACAAAGTTTGTTCGGAAAATCAGACGAACATTGCACAAACGACATAGAAATTAATAACTACAAAGATGGATGCCTGTAGTTCACTCTACCATCCTGCTCTCTTTCTTAAAGATCAGTCGATCAGCAGCAAATTTAAAATCGCCAGTAATAATTCGCAAATTAAGGACGGTCAATAAGAAAGGAAACATTGTCCCGTCCTGCAGAGACTGGTATGACCTGGAAAGTAAATATTGTAGAAGGATGTAGACTCTAAGAAGGGAAATAAAAAGACTATGAATAATCTTAATAATTTCTTAAATACTATTATTCACATCCAAAACCAGATGGCGGAACACCAGCAGGATGCATTAAGTTTCACACTGGGTTGCAAAAACCACCGGGAGATACCAACATAATAAGATACAGACATAGAGCAAGAATGTCATTTTTTATTTTTCAGTCATGGCAATTGGAATCACCTAATGTTTTAAATGAAAAATGTATGTGCATCTCAATAAGTTTTTGTGCCTCAATTTGCTTATTTGACTAAGTACAAAATTATAAAACAACACAGAAGAAACTCATTTTGCAGCACCTTGTAACAGTACTGTTTTTAGGCATGCAATTTGTATTAATATGCTTTTCAGTTCTCACTTACGAGAAGGGTGAAGTGCAGAAACCAGTTCTTCAGAACTCCAGATGCTTTAACTCAACATGGATTAAGATTTTCACCAAGTTTCTATTCAAGCTGTCTTTTCCCCAGAAAAGTGGTCCAGACACACGGAGCACTAATCAAGAGAATCAACAGACGACTGCACAAGAAAATCCTATCAAAAGATATTTGAGATGCAAGAAAACAACATTACCCTCATAAGCATGACTTTAAGCAGTTACTTTCTTCAGCTGCTGTGTAGTTTGAGATTTCTCTTCCTTTTTTCTGAGAAAATAAAATAAATTCATGAGAAAGCTATAATAAGCATCTTCGAGCCAAAGTCAAAATGCATCTACAAACAGATAGTGAAATCATGAGAGCTAAATTCAAATGGCTAGACTGCATTTCCTCCATTAAATGTAAACTCACTATCGCGTGTTTCATTTTGACCACAGAACATTTACACTGACGAAAAAAACAATACAATCTATACCAAACAATTTGAACAACTTACTTTTCACGTAATTTAATGAGCGACATTGGCCTCTGATAACCCTTTTCCGAGTCTTTCGGTTCTGCTTTCTTTGCATTTCTTGATTCTGGTTTCCAGCAAACCCTCACGAGTGATTCGCCCAATAACTGAGCAATATCAGTAGCCATAGTCTCAGCCTTCTTCACAAAAGGGAATCTTTCCTCTTCAAAGTGATTAGACAACCATAAATACATTGACACCACTTGGTGCTTAGTCTCAAGATCCAAAAGCTCTGTATCATTACGAGCAGCACAATTCGGGACTCCCATAGCTATATTCACCAGAAGCTCCTGAGCATACGAAGAAGCAAACCTCAAAAGATGGTACAAAGCTTTAGGATCTCTGATATTAACTGGGGCAAAGCAAAAGGTAAATCGGTCTTCTAATGATAACCCCTTAACCCTCTCCAACATATTATCTATTTTCTTAATATGCAAATGCTGACACAGAAAATAAGACCCGTCTAAACGGCAATTATGACGAAATTTATCAAGGAGCTTGGGGAAATTCATATCTGGAAGTTGAGCAGCGAATAGCTCAAATTGCTCATAGAATGGAAAAAGTCCCACTTTCTTGACATCATCAAAAGGTTTCTTTAAGCACTCGATCAAGTAATCCAAGTCATCTAGTTGAAGGGTGGTGGTTAGTCCATCGGGATAACAACTGCCTCTACGACCAGCTCTTCCAGCAATCTGTTTCACCTGTGATGCTGGAACAGGAACTATCTTATCACCATTGTACTTTGAAAGATTATAAAAGAGACAATCCTTCGAATATTTAAATTCAAACCCATTCCCACAGCATCACTTGCAACCAAGACGTCAAACTCATTATCTTGATCGTTGAACAAAGAAGTTTGCTGTCTATGAGTCTCGGGTGGCAAAGCACCATAAATGACACAACAACGGCGATTTGTGTACTTCTCGATCGCTAATTTAACCTCAAAAATCTCTCTCCTTGAGAATGAAACAATGCAATCTCCTGGCTTCACGTTTTTCAAGTCACCCAAGAGAGTCTTTGCCTCAACCACAAGAGGCTTAAACCTCTCGTAATGCTGCTCGATTAGTTCATCCCCAGTATCTGAGCAAACCTTCCTAACTATATTAAGAACACTTGGATCACCACACAGATGAATCTCATCAGCCTTCAGCCCAAGAAGTGCTCTAGTCCATGCATAACCTCGGGAAGGATCAGCCAACATCTGAATTTCATCAATAACAGCCACATCATACAGCTCCTCTGTTGATACCATTTCAACAGTACAGGCAATATGGTTTGAGAACGGGAATTCCTTCTTCTCCTGGCCCGTAATTAGACTGCAATAAACACCCGATGCATTCACCTTATCGAAAACCTCCATGGCTAACAACCTAAGAGGACTACAATACACACCTTTCTCTGCTTCCATAAACCTCTGCAACGCATTATACGTCTTCCCACTGTTAGTTGGGCCACAATGATAAATAATTTTCCGCTTCATCGCCCTAGCAAAAGGGAACCAAGTGTGTGGTTTAGTCAAATCAGCTGAATCCACCATTTCCCTGAACCTCTTAATTTCATCAAGTTTTCTATGCAAAACTCAACGAAGATAGGGAACAAGAATCTATCAGCTTCACTGCCAGGGCCAAGTGACACCAAGTACTTGGCTAAATCAATCTTGCACCTTTCGATAAAAAAGGAACCGAACTTTTTAGCAGCAAAAGGGAAAAATGATGCACCAATATAAACACCAAGAGCCTGGTTTGTAGCCCAACCAGACTGGCAAAAACACCCAAGAATTTCGTTTACAGTATGCCAATCAGAGCGGCTGAGATTTTCACCCTTTAAGGTATCCTTGAGCTCTTTATATATTTCCTCAGGGTCCTGATTTGCTATTTGGTCAAAACTCGATGTTTCTTCCTCTAGCACAATACTTGGACTTTCAGACTCAGACAATCTTTCTTCTTCATCAATAATATTATCTGGTTTGGCTTCATTTTGAACAATTTCAGTTGAATCAACGACGGGCGTGTCATTTTCTGACGACGAGCGCAACCAGAATCTACGAAAATCTGGGAAAACGTTAAATTCCTTAAATTGATTGAAGCCTAATGGTGGCAACTGAAATTGATTTGGTATTTGCGAGGAAGGGAAATTATAAAGTAAGGACATTGAAGGGCGAGAATGAGAGAAGAAACGAATAGAAAGTAAATTCCTAACGACAAAGAGATTTCTACTCTTGCAACAATAGGGGGAAAATACGCGATTCGCCATTGACAAACAACTGATATAATCAACAATTAATCTTCTTCTAAATAAATTAGAGAGCCAAAAAAAGGTAACCTAGAGCACGTAATCGGACCAAATGAGAAGCGGAATGCTCGAATCCTTATTCTGCTTCGGCTGGTGGTGGCGCAGGGGCGGCTATTGGGTGCACATGGTGGCGGAGAGAGTTTTATAGCAGATATCCCGACGGAAAAATTCGAAAAAAATGGAGATTATTAAATGTGGTGCGTTTCTATGAGCTAAAACCCTAGACCCTTAATAAGTCGAGTTAATTTTGCTATTAAAAAAACAGGAGATATAACTGTGTTAGATTAGCATCATGTTTCTATAAATGGACAAATACTAGTGAATCCAAGTTCACTGTAAATTCAATTTTCTTAATATCATTGTTATGTGTAAAAATTATCATTGTTATATGCAAAAATTATTATTGTTCTGTATAAAAAAATTCACTGCATAAAAAAATTCACTATTTAAAATATAGATCTGATTCACAGGAATGTTACTCGTATAAATGTGATTGAAATCGTTGCATAGTATTTCTTACATGAGTTGATCTCTCATGAACCAGATATATGCTATGAATTTGAGTTATTTGTCTCATTTCAATCATTGCAACACATTTTTATAACTCATTAAACTTGACCCGTATTATACCCTGGATAAGTTTAAATGCTCATATATTAAAAATAAGGTTCATAGCATGAATCAGTTCAATACAAGTTTTTGTCTTCTTACATACATGTGCACGATCCTTTTCAAACTTTCTTTACTATACAGTATACACTGCTAAAAATAATTAAAATTAAACCTCCATTTATTAAATTGTAATTATATACTACTCTATATATCCTAATTTTGGTTGATCATTTTCCGTAAATAGCCGTCTTTATTTTGTTTGGTCATTTCCTAAAAAGGAAATAAAACAACTTCCAATACTATTTAATATTATTACTTCTCTCCACCAAATCCAATTTATATCATTTAATACTATTATTTCCCTCCATCCAACCCACTTTACACCATTTAATACTATTATTTCTCATTTTTTCTTAATCTCCGTGTCTACAGTATTTGACCAATCAAAATTAGGACGGATGGAGTAATATTTATTTGAATTTTATCAATATTTATTTCCCAACTAAGCTAGTAGTAATTATTGTTAATAACATTTAATGATCATTAATTAAGATTAATTTTGTTATTAAAAAATATCTTTAATTTGTCCATTAAAATTCAAAATGACATTTAAAAAGAATGGGGAGAACATTTTGGCCCGGTTTGGTTCGCGGGATTGATTGGGATAGACTAGGATTAGGATTTTAATCCCAACTAATCTATCGTTTGGTTTGTGGGATGAGAGTTCATGATATGCTTCAAGCCCGGGTAGAAAATATATCAAATCCTCCATGGAGGGATATACCAATCACATGTGAAAGGTGGGATGGAACATATCCCAAGTGCAAAATTACAAATTGTCATTCTATTGTTTGAATAAATTCACAAGAATGAAGTGTGTTGTTTCAATTCAATTTCAGAGTGTTTATGACATTTCAATATACATCTCATTTAATCTATCACTACAATCCTTCAATCCAAACACATATCTTGATTCAAACAAATCCAGTCAAATCAATCAAATATTACTCAATTCATCTCAATCTTATCACATCTAATCAATTCAATCTCATAAACCAAATGTCCCCTTATATTATTATACATCGGATTTCATCAAGTCCTTATTTTATCACTCCTTTCATTTTATAACCAGTGACCTTTTGACTTTTTTTGTTGAAATTAAGAAGGATATATATTGATAAATTTGCCTTTAATAGGAGTCTGCTTCGTTTGTTTGAGATATCTTCAAGACTCAAGATACATTTCTCTAAAAGTTGGTCCATGGCATTAATGTCAATGAGCAGGCCATCTATTCGTTTGCTCAAATTATCGGATGCAGCGTTGGAGGATTTCCTTTTAATTACCTGGGCCTCCCCAAAGGCGTCAGTAAAGCTGCAAGAAACCTCTTTTTTAAAAGGTATAGAAAAAAACTCAGGGGTTAGGAGAGAAGAAACCTCTCTCTAAGGGAAAGGATTACAATTCTTAATTCGGTTCTGTCGGCCCTACCGCTTTATTAACCTGACTTTCTTTAAAGCCCATGTGACTGTGAGTGTTCTTAATTTTATTACCAAAACCCAAAGGAATTTTTTGTGGGGAGGCAAAGAAAATCGTAATAAAATGGCTTGGGTTAAGTGGGATAGGGTGTGTAACAGTAAAAATGAGGGAGAAATTGGTGAGAGAGATGTGAAGCTCTTTAATTTGGCTATTTTGTGTAAATGGGGATGTAGATGGGTGAATAAGAGTGAGTCTTTATGAGTAAAAGTTCTCAAGTCTAGGTATGAGTATTTTTCTTGTGGTGAGAGAGGGAGTTCAGGTAGGTGCAAAACATGTCTTTGGTGGAGAGATATTCAAAATGTCGTTGAGGGTGTCGGAGCTTGTTTTCTACAAAAATGTGAGTTTTGCTTTGGGGGTGGCTAGATTTTGGGAGGATCCTTGGTTGCGGGAGGGTAGATGTTTAATGGAAATTTTCCCCTTGTTGTATGTGTTGTCTTCTCAAAATTTTAGATTAATTAGGAAGTGTAATGTAGTTATAGGTGAGAGATGAAATTTGTGCTGGAATAGAGATACTAATGAATTTCTAAATTTAGTGGAGTTGTGGAATGTGTTGTGCAGGGTGAAGCTCAACAAAGGCAAACCGGACAGTTTCAAGTGGATCGACTCAAAAAATGGATCATTCTCGATGAGATTGATGTACAACGCCCTTGTTCGTGCATGGATTCCCAAGGACCTTGGCCAGTTGACACATCAATTATTTGGTGGAGAGTTATTCCTCTCAAAGTCTTGGCATTCGCGTGGAAACTATTATTGGACATAATTGCTATAAAGAAAATCTTCTAAGAGAGGATGGTGAGTGTGTCTTTTGTCAAAACAACCCTGAGACTGCTTTTCATCTTTTTGTGGAGTGCCAATTTGCTAGTCGTATTTGGGCGTTGGTGCTGCAATGGTTAGAGAGTCCTGCTCTCTCATCCCTCTATGTTTGGGTTCACCTAAACAACTTCATTAATGGAGGTTCTGGTAAGGAAGTTAAAAAAGGTCTCTTGTTGATTTGTAAATGTGTGGTGTGGAGATTGTGGAAGGAAAGATTTGATTTTCAAGAAAGCAAACCCGATTGCAATTTTCAATGAGAAGCAAACGTGCTCTTCTTTCACTGTCTTTTTGTTATTCGCTGCATGATTGGTGTTATCAACCCTTAAATTGTATACCTTGTAAATTTTAGATTGAGTTGTTAGCTTCTCAGTAATCATCTTTTCATTCTCTCTCCGGTAAATGGGCTTTGTGATCTAATTCTCTTCTTGTTTATAAAAACACCTTTTTACCTTTCAAAAAAAAAAAAAAAAGTGCCCTTAATAAAGTATTAAGGTAAGTTAAAGATTAAGAGTATTTTCTAAAGTTAAAAACAAATGTAAAATTGGGAGAAATTGTGCAAAAAAATGCTAAAAGGCCATTTAATATTGTACAAGCAAAAAAAACTAAAAGTCCATTTATAACAAAATGGAGGGAGTAATTTGCAGTACATATAAAGATGCATAGTTAATCTATGAGAACATGAATCTAAACCTAATAATACAACCTAAGTCGAACTATGTGCGGGAATTTGATACATCTCAACAGATTCTTTACTTTGATTTTGTGTCTTATTTTCCACGTACATTCCGTACAAATAAGAACAAAATCCCCACAAACAAAGAACGTTGGAAACCACCTTGATGCCGCCGAACTTGTCACCATAAACCACCACGCCTCCGATGACATTCGCGGCCAACAAAGCCGTCATGCAAAAATAGTCGCCACAAATTCAAATAGTAACTGAATTTCGATCACCATAGCATAGCAGTACACTTTTCTATATATGGTCTCCATCACCGGTAGATATAAAACGAACATAAGCCCCGCCCCTAAGGTTGCAAAAAACCCGATCAAATATTTTCGATGAGTTAACCCTTTCGGTTTATCGTGACTCGAACTCAGTGCTAACAGAACCGAACTCAGAGTCAAAAGCACCTCACAATTTAAATTTGTGAACGTGATTTTCTGTTTAACGATAATAACAGAAAGAATTAAATTGAAAACAAGTTGAGATGAGAGAAGAAGGGAACTCGTTGAAACGGGTAGGTACGATGCTCCCCATGAGAAGAGGAGATTATTAATTCCTATAAAAACTCCGACTGCCACTGATGATATAAAAAGCTGCACGGTGAAGCCGGAGAAAGGGCGTCTTTGGATGGATTTGAAGAGAGAAAAAGGGAGATATATGGGAAGTAGGAGGATCGGGAAACCAGCCGATTGAACCTATGTGGAAACCCATCTGCTAGAACCCTGGTGTACGAAGTAGAATTTGAAGATAAGAGTAGAAGAAAGAGAGCCCAAAAATAGAAATAAGTAATTGATTGTAAGAAGAATATTGTAGTTCTTGCTTGATTTTGAGGTGTTTAATTGTTCTTCATTTGAAATTTGTTCGGATTCACGAGATGTTGAAGAAATGGTTTGTGTGTTTATCATGATTACTTTGAAGAGTATGTTTCTCTTATTTTTTTAGGAGGTGACAAGATTTTATAGACAATATTTGATTTATGTGTTCAACTTTTCGTGGCATTTATAGGAAACAGTTAAGACTCATTTGTTTCACTTTTTGTTAACTTTTTAACATGCATATGATATATAGTGCCGTTCAAAAAAAATACATATGATATATATAGACTTTCAATTCTATTTTAGGTCCAATTTTATCGTTTAAGACGTGTCAGTAATATTAACTAGTGAAGTGAAACTTAAAAAAAAATTCTCAACTCTCAGGTTTTGTTTACTTTGGAAAATAAAAAATGAATTTGATATATAATGTGGGATGGTATATATAGGGGATTATGAATTGGATTTCATTCTCTTATCCGTTGTCTACTTTGGTAGATTATACTTAATTCATAATTTATATGAGACGGTCTCATGTATGAGATGGTGTACAATTTAGAAAAAATCAATATCCACCTCTTCCAAATGTTAAAGCGTCAATGTTTAAATTATGTCCCGTCTCACGTGAGACCGTCTCATCCAGTTGTCCCTCAATTTATATACCGGTGATATTGTCATTGTATAATGTCATGATTTCTGGAAAAGGGGGAAACTGAAAAAGTAGATTTAGGTGCAGTCAAAGTTCATGAGAAAATCATGAAATAAATTGGAAACAAGAAGAAAGGCATGAATGCACGAGAACTGGTGAATGAAAAGTAAGGGGGTTTCCTTTCAAAAAAAAGAAAAAGAAAACTAAGGGGCGTTAATTTGCATATTTAATGTATAATTAAAATTTAATTAATGGACAATTTCGATGATATGAAAAGGACATTAGCTTATATGATAATAAAAAACAGAAGTAAAAGAAATGGATAGTTATTATCCAAACCAATATCTCATGTACTCTCTGGATTGTGGTGTAGACGTTCAAATGATGTTTTAAATTGGTGGCTAAAACGGTAAAATAAATTGTATTTAAGTTATTATTTTGAAAATATTCACCATGTTAGTTTAAATATGAAAATGTATTTTTTAGTATTGCACAATATATTGACCAATTATTTATAGATTTATATATAAACATAAAATGTGCATGTGCGAACCGTTCATGGAATATGCATGTACAAAGCATGCACGAAATATGCATGTAAGGATCTTGCACAAAATTTATGCACGGTATGTGCACATACGACAGATCGTGCACGAAATGTACAAAATATCATTCACATTCTACCTAGTTTAACACTATGCACAATTATTACATGTAAAAATATTAATAAAAATATGTAATACATATTATGTTATATATTAAAAGGGCTCAATTTAAAATCGACTCAAACTTTATAATTCATAGGATCGGCCTAATAGCTGGACCCATGTGCACCCTCGTAATAACTAAATACTCATAACATGATAAAAACAAATTAACTATCTCTAATGAGCCTGTTCATCGACCCACCATGTGCACATTTGCATAAGGGCCAAATTGGTAGCTAGCCTTTTTAAAAAAATGAGGAGATAGTAATGTGATGACTATATTAGTAAGGATAAATGCTATTAAATTATTTGGTATGAATTACTAAAAAGTGTGTGTTAAGTATATATGTTGATTGGTACAATTAGTTAAAATGGTATAAATTAAACAGGTTGATTGGTAAGTGTTACAAAATGTAGAGATCAACTTAAAATGACATGTATTTGTGAATGGCGAAAGAATTGTGAAAAGGGGTAAAATGTAACAAAAATTGACACTGTAGAAACCTTATTGCTCAAATAAGAGGGGGAAGTGTTACTAATTTCACAAAAGAGAACAGAATGTGTTGGGATAATTAACGGTGGGTCAACACAACATTTGTGTCCTATACCAATTACTAATTTCGTCTCAAATTAATTTTCACAGTTATAATTGACATGCATTTTAGCAAGCTAATTTTATAGTAGTAATTAAAATAATAAAATAACTTTTAAGAAGGGGTATCGAGGAATCGTTTCTTATTTTTAAAAATTATGCTATTAGAGACTACTAGGTACTCTGCCAACGGAGACTTAAAACTATTAAAACTTGAATAATTGAGTAACACTCTTGAACCAGGTTCACCCTATAAACTCTAATTTAATATGATTCATTTTGAGGATGGGTTGACCCAAATTTTTGTCCCACTTGCGCGCTGCTCTCGCCATCATATTTTAGTTGTTCTCATGTCGTCACTGTTATTATATAAAACTATTACTGTTATGCTATAAAACTCTCATTGCTATGCTATAGAACTATAACTATCATTCTATAAAACTCTCGCTGTTATCTATAAAACTATCACTCTATAAAACTCTCACTATCATGTTAATAAACTATCACTGTTATTCTATAAAACTCTCACTATTATTCAGAAAAACTTTCACTATTATTTTATAAAACTCTCACTGTTACGCTATAAAACTCTCACTGTTACGCTATAAAACTATCACTGTTATGCTATAAAATTATCACTCTATTAAACTTCCACTATCATGTTATTAAACTCTCACTTGGTATTCAGAAAAACTCTCACTGTTATTCTATAAAACACTCGTTATTACGATATAAAACTATCACTCTATAAAACTATCACTATCTTGTTATTAAACTATCACTGTTATTCTATAAAACTCACTCTTATTCAGAAAAACTCTCACTGTTATTCTATAAAACTCTCATTGTTACGCTATAAAACTACGACTCTATAAAACCTCACTATTATGTTATTAAATTATTCTGTTATTCTATAAAACTCTCACTTTTATTCAGAAAGACTCTCACTTTTATTCTATAAATCTCTCACTATTATTCCATAAAAAACCAACGAAGCCTGATTGTAAGATTGCAATGATTCGTATATCTTTCTTTTTTTTCGACCATCTCCTCGATCTCAATCAGCTCCTCTATCGTCGGTTTCTATTCCCAATTTTGCTACATTACCCACCTCTCACTCCTCTTGGCCTCCTCCACCGCCCAATTGATAGGGATTTTTGCTCGTTTCAACAAGGAAAAATTGAGCCTCTCGATTCTCAAAAGGGATCCGAGGGAATCAAAGCTGCTGGTGCGAGTGGAGTGCGAGGTTCTGATGGCCATGTTTGTGATACAGATCGGGATTTTAATTTTGAGTTGAGCGGTGCGGAATTGCTATGTGAGGGAGTATGAGGGTTTGGAGGCGGAGAAAAGAGAGGCGACCGTACAGTGGAAGAAAGGAGAATGAAAGAGGGGTCCAAATGGTTTATATTTGACCCACTTTGTAATATACGGGTCATATTTGACCCGGATTCATAGCATGAATCAGGTCTACACAAGTTTTTGTCCAAATAATTAGGAGTAATTTCATAGTTTCTTTTATTTATTTATTTTTGAAAAGTGGTATCTTGTTGATTAAAAAAAGGGGCAAGTAGATTTTTTTTTTGCAGAAATAAATTTACATATTTTAGGTGAAAAAAACTATTATAGTATTAATTATGTATATGATACGAAAGCATATTTTAGATTTCAAATAACTTGAAAAACTTTTGCAGGCCGTAGTGTAAAAGAAGCCCATTTAAGTTATGGAGTTTTATGATAAGCCCAATTTACGTAAAATAAGATCCATTTTTTAGGCCCAATTCTAGGCCCGCTCAACTTTTTTAGGTTAGGTCTGGTCTCATGATATATTTAGTTTTATAGTATATTTAAATATATATTATGTATTTATATTAATATTTTTATTTATCAATAATATTATGTTTATATGCATTTATTTATTTTTATGTATATTTGCCTCATTCGCCACTTTATATATTAAATTAAGAGACACATTTGCATGAGACGGTCTCACGATAAGACTTGATATAACATGGACATTGACGCTTTAACACTTTTGGAAGAGTGTGTGTGATTTATGCTAAGTTGTACCCCGTCTCATGCATAAGACCATCTCTTATGAGTTTTTGTCTTAAATTAATCCATTAAAAAAAAAAGTAAAATGATTCTTTTCAATATCATATTTAATTAAACAGGACTAGTTAGTGGTAACAGTTCAGTGACCAGTTGACCAAAATTCCAAATTGAGGTTTGATTGGAAGAAATGATGTCATTTATAAATTTTAGATTTGGTGAAAATGGTATAGAAATTGTTGTAAATACATTAGTATTAGTGGACATTACATATTGTTATTGGTGGGCTTAGAATTAGAGATTTTAGAGCTAAAATTATTCTATTGTACTGTCAGGAGAGAGAAGATAGAAAAGTGAATTTAAGAGAATTATTGTAAAAACTCTTCTGGCTTGATCGCCACCAGACGTAGTCCTTTTGGACGAACTGGGTCAACAAATTGATGTTCTTGCATTATCTCTTTGATCTTGTTCTTCAATTTACAATATGTTATCAGCACAATCGCTTTATCAATTGAATTTCAGAATTCTACGTCCTCTCAATTAGATTAAGGTACGCTTCGATCTATATTGATGATTTAAGATTCATTCAAACAAAACAAAAATTTGCAATTTATAATGATACATGTTTGATGTAATCATATATTATGTTTGTCGTCGTAAACTTCTCGCCATATTATGAACCCTAGAATTTAATAATTAAATATTTGATGCAATATATAGCTTATATCAAAACGTTGATATATATGGTGAATTTCATGAATTACGTTATGATCTTTGATAATATAGTAATTAAATATTATAATGTAAATATTTATTTTGTTTCGTTGGTCTCTCCACAAAGACTCACAATTTTTTATTATTTTTATTTGTCTTGCTTTAAATTTTATTTGATTTAAATTCATGGATATATGAGGCTTTGGGTTAAATAAGCAAATACATGAATGGAAGAATATGCAGATAATTGGTCAAATTGCCTCTGGATACTTAGACCTTGATTATCTGTCTTCATGTTTGATTGTTGAAGAATTTATTATTTGGATGGATTTTCACCTTTTTCGTTTAGGATTTGGGGGAAAGAAAATAGGGTTTCATATGATAGTGAAAATGATGAATCTGGAATATGATTAAATTAATCCGAAAATTTAGTTGTTCGATTGACTGATTTTAATTATCATGCCTATTAATTTATTGAATTCGAAAATTTATTGCTCCTTTGATCAATATCTAATTATCTGCTATAGCGCTATTTAATTTGTTTTAATATTGGATCAATTTATTTGTTGTTTATTGTTGATTTTATTTTTGATATATTGCTTATCCATATGTCTGCTTTCAATTTCACTATTTTCGATTGTGCATCATCAATTGTCTTGGCTTATGGAGAAAGATAACACTTTGTGCTTGGTAGATAGTGCTACCACACATACTATCTTGAAAGACAGGAAATTTTTTCAAACTTTGATAGAAAAAAAGGGAAGCGTTACAACTATTGCTAATGATAATATTTTAATAATAGGCTCTGGCAGAGCTTCAATAATTCTACCTATGGGTACTGAATTAATCATTAATGATGCTTTGTTATATCCACAATCTAAACGTACCCTTCTCAGTTTTAAGGACATCAGATCGAATGGTTATCACAATGAAACTGACACTGAGAATAATAATGAATATCTTTTGATGACACAATCACTAGGATGTCGAAAACATGTTGTCGAAAAGCTTCCTTCTTTCACCTCCGGATTGTATTATATGTACATCCGACCTTCTAATCTCCATATTGCCATGAACATAAAATTTCATGATCCAAACTCATTCAAATTATGGCACGAGCGGTTAGGTCATCCAGGACAAAACATGATACGTCGGATTTTGTCTAACTCCATTGGCCATAGCATGCCAAATAACAGAATCCATTCTGTAAATGAATTTATTTGTGAGGCATGTGCAAAGGGTAAACTTATAGTGCGGACGTCTCGTACTAAAGTCGGAATTGAATCTCCTATTTTACTTGAACGAATTCATGTAGATATTTGTGGACCGTTTCATCCGGTATCAGGACCATTTCGATATTTCATGGTCCTAATTGATGCTTCCACACGGTGGACTTATGTGTGCTTATTATCCACCCGTAATAATGCCTTTGCCAAATTTATTGCAAAAATTATTGAGCTCAAATCTCAATTCCCAGATTATCCAATTAAATCCATTCGAATGGATAATGCCGATGAGTTCACATCAAATGCATTTAATGATTATTGTATGGCATTGGGAATCAAAGTGGAACATTCAGTCCCTTACGTCCAATGCAGGTAGTTGAACTGGGATTCTGAGGTCTTTCAGAATATAGAGAATCCATTGGACTTCACAAGCAGTGGTAGTCATGGCTCTGTATTCAGCCTCAGCAGATGATCTACTCACAGTATTTTGCTTTTTAGACTTCCAAGAGATGAGAGAATTTCCCAAGTATATTGTGTAACCTGTGACACTCTTTCTAGTTTCTATACATCTAGCCCAATCACTGTCAGTATATGAATGTAATTTGAAATCATTATTACTTGAATAAAAGATACCCAAACCTGGTGTTCCCTTTAAGTATCTTAATACTCTGTGTACTGCACTCATATGCTCCTTGGATGGATTGCTCATGAATTGAGAGAGTGATTGAACAACAAATGAGATGTCTGGTCTTGTAATTGTTAGATAAATCAACTTCTTTTTCTATCGCAGATAAGAATTCAATAAAGGAACACAGCTCTTTGCAGCTAAAACCTTGATGTAAATAGACCAAGATAACTGTATTACTAGTTTACTACATTAACTAAACTTAACTCAACCATCCAAGCCGATATATTGATTATCATTTAAGAACCAGTGAACCAAAGATAGATCTTCCTGTGCACATTACTTCCATTTCCTTCCTAGTTAGATCATCTATGCAGTACTGAACTTAAGCCAGCAGTTTTATCAACAGAATGAAGTTTAAATCGGTTAAAGATGCTGTCTGATCAAGCTTGATTGTAGCCATATGTTGTCTACAAAAAAAAATGGTGAGGTATGATCCATATGCAATGATCAATCTCGATCAGACATCATCTATAAATTTATATGGACGAAAGCAGCAATAAGTTGCATTTTCTCACTTCCAAACGAGATTTGATTAGTTTTTTACCACTATAGTTCACTAGTCATATATTCTTTTTTCAAGGGATGATGATTTGTAGTATAATCTTTCATACCATATTCGACAGATACAACATTAAGCTGCAGGATAAATTCCAATTACGACGAAACAAATAACTAATATGTTCACCAGATGTTAGCTAGGATGGCAAATTTACATAATTGCTACAATAATCACTTAAATTCTTAAAAATTCAACTATACTACAAAGCTCAGTATATCATCATCCAGTTCTTCAAAGTTTCCTCAAATAATTAGTAAGCACTATCCAACTGAATTTAATCCATAGCCAGAAAACAGTCTAAAATTGATGTGAACCAGAGAATTGCATGGAGAAGGAAAATGAAGAATCACCTCGTGTGCCTTCCCTGAGGGCTTTTGCTACTCGAAGAGGCGTCTTAAGAAGACATTCTCGATGGATGTCTTCACCCAAACCCTGCAACAGCACTCTCACGCCATTCTCAATCCCCTGAATTTCGGAATTCAGCTCACAATTTTCAACATTCACTCCATTCTCAAGTCCAGGGTTACAATGATATTCATCTAAAACTCCCATTGACAGCTTAATTCGCAGTACCAAGGTTCAAAACACACACCAATTGCTCAAAAAATATATCTGGTGCTCCGAGATAGATGAAATGGAATAATCCACTTCAGATTCAGCCAAATACATACAATTTTCGTCTCAGATGCCAAAAATGACCAAAGATTCACACACAAAAAAAAAACAGAAAAGATTCTCGCAAATTAACCAACGCACCAAAAAAAAAACGGTTGCGAGATTACAACAGACAATGTTTCAATCTAAACAATCTGGACAGATTGAGAGAGGGAGAAACAGCTATCGTAGATAGAAGATGATGAAGAGAGGGTGGGGGAGGGATCAGAATTCAGAGATGTGCGTTCGCAAATTGTGAAAACGAACTATAAATAAATAAAAATGATGAAATGATAGGGTTGTTAATTTTATAATGTGTTCTTTTCTTTTCTTCTGTTTTCCATTTTCTCAAAAATATATTCCCTACGTTCTAATGAAAAGGAAATTTACGAGATAAACTAGAGGTAATTATGGAAAAATAGAAAATAATACTCTTTCAATCCTGATTTAACATTTATAAAATGCTCGAATTTTATTAAAAGTGTTGTTTATTAATACTCACTCCTTCCAATTATAAGTTTTCCACTTTCATTTTCTACACGTTCATAATAATTTTTCCTTTTCATAAATAAAAAAGTAACTCTACTGTTCATAATTTTTTTTTTCATTTTTCACATACTATTATAAAAAAAAATCACTCACTATTTCAGCTATAACTCCATATACCTTTTTTTTCTCTTTCAATATCCAAAATTACCCAAAATTTTTATTATTTTATTATTATTTCTTAATTGAAACACCTAAAAAAAAGAAAAAATTATAAAGGGACGAAAGAGGGAGTATTAAATAGTGTAAATTAATTTGATGGAGAGATATACACTCCCTCTGTTATAATCTTAACTGCATTCTTTCCATTTAAGTCATCCCAATTTTAACTACACATTTTTTAAATTGAAATACTCATTTTATCACTTTATCACATAAAATACTAATAAATAACTCTTTCTACCATCAACTACCCATCACTTTTTCACATAAAATATTAATAATCAACTATTTCTACCCCCAATACTTTATTATTTTTTTTTAAACTCGAAGTACACAGTAAACTACCGATTAAGATTGAGACGGAGGGAGTATGTCATTTCGACTTTGAGAAGAGAGGGAATAATAATTTAAAAAAAAGGAGCACTTGAGATTTAGGTGAGCAAGAAGTGGGGCACGGTCGGATGTATGGAGGTTACTTTACGACTGCCGCAGGATGTGGGTTGGTGAAACCCTCCCTTTCAAGTCAACTATGATTTTCTCCTTTTCTACAACCACAACCGCTTTGTTGTTGACAACATATAAAAACTGCACCAACCAACTGAATGAAATTTGCATTTATATATAAAAGAAATCATTAGATAAGTCTCGATTTAAATTCAATGCAATTCTTTTATTTTTTGACTGGTAAATTCAATGCAATTAATTTGGCTTGTTTCTACTGTAAAAGGGACCATCGTCATGGGTTCTTTTCATCAGATTAGATTGTAAAATCATTTCTGCATCATGGACCACATAAACATTACTTATGCATGTTAAGCATGATAAGACAATATGAATTGAAAAAGAGTGAAACTTTTTTTATTTCATCATGTGTTTTACCATTGAAACCTTTAACATGTGCAAATGTATATATAAAGAATTGCTTCTTTTTTTTTAGTATTTTATAGGTCATCATCTCACATTATTTCAAAAGGAATGATTTTTCTCCCCCATATAAACTAGATTTTAATTTTTAAAATATCTTAAATTTTAATCAAGCAACAACTCTCAATAGCAATGATGGACATTCCCATCATAAGAACAAACCATTGACATGTATTGTATTGGACAATCTATCTAATGGAGTTCATTATTATAAAGGTGGGCATGGATGCACTCGGACATTATGGCATCATTTGGAAACATATGATTTGAAAAGTCAAAGGGAAAAAAGTTAGTAAAATAAAGATGGTCAACTATTGTATTAATGACATAGCAAGCTTTCCGGATCTAAGGTCCACTTTCCTCTTCATTTAAAATTGAGCCCAACTAACTCAACTCAAGAGGTTGGATGTTTGTCTAAAATGGAAAAAATTATATTTAAAATAATAATATTAAAACTAAATCCATGGTGAAAACTATTATTTTTTATCTTATTATTACATGATATAGTCAAATATTATAATAAATCTAAATTACGTAGTATATAAATCTATTTGTTTGCAAAGCCCAATAGTAAATATATTAAAGCCCAATAGTAAACCTGTAAGCCCAATACCATAGGGAAAAGACTAAACCCCGAAACCCGGTTTTTGGCCTACAGCTAACGGGTGACTCGCCGTGAGTTGAAAACTTCAACTGTAGTATGGCCAACGATGGCGGCAAAACCCCTTCATCTAATCCTATCCACCACCACCACCACTGCCACGGCCATGGCGGCGGTGGCCACCACCACCATATTTTCTACTTGTCACCTCACTGCCCACTTCACCGCCCTATTTTGCAACCAAAAAATCATTCTCCGTCGTGCTCTTTTTCCACTACCTACCCTTACACTCAAACCCTAGAACCCGTTGCTTCAGTTCCTCCCGATCCCCAATTAAACTCTATGCATAATCATCCCAATCAAACAGTTGATGATTCCCAGTAAGTTTTGTTTTTTAAAACCTGTGATTTACGTTTCTGATTCTCGTCTTGTTTATCGATTAACCCTTAATAGTCCTCTGTAATTTCTGCTCAATGTCTTCGTATTGAAGTTGCGTTAGTTATTCCTGATATTGTTCTTGCTATTAATAATTAATTGCGCTCTGTATTTCTACTGAATTCGGTTGATCCGGTGTTTGAACCTAGCTAGTGGATGTTAAGCTGATTTAGGGTTTCAATGATATGTCATTTGTTGTCATTAGATTGATTTCAGTAATAAGCAGATGTACTGTAACTCTGAATATTTGTATGTTGGAAAACATAATTAATTGATCAAGAAACTCATTCTGTAGTTGATGAAGGATAAGAAAATCAAAATTTTCTCCATTCAAAACAAACTTATTTCAGTAAAGCAGGTTTCTTGTATTAAGATTTGATTTCAATAGTCATACCTGAAAAGATGATGCATTTACTCTGATCTTTGAACATTTATCAACTTTTACCTCATCTTTGTTGCTTTGTTTGGTATATTCAAGGATGATTGAGGATGAGACTGAATTGCTGGAAGACGAGGAAGAGGAAGATCCTGTTTTTGTTCTAACTGATGAATGGAGGGAATTCTTTGCAAAATCGGAAGCCAAAAGGAAACTAGGTTTATCCTAATTCCCGTGTTTCTAATTATTTACTTGGTTCAAGCATGCATCTTAAGCTTTCCATTTGTTGCTTGCAGCTAAGAAGCAAGCTAAGAAGGGGAAGAAATAGAAAAGAGAAGCTTCAGCGTGCGATACTCTACTCTGAATCTTTGCAAGAATGGTGGTATCTGCCATGTTGAGAGGATCCTCCAGTTGGAGCGCAACAACGCAAATTTTTTTATTGATTTTGAGGTTCTTGTGTAAATCATGTACAAGAAAATTGAGTCTACTTTGATATATGATAAATGGTATTGAGTTTATGTTGCCAGAACATATTTTGACTATTTCAATCATGATCACTCAGTTTGGAGTTCTATTCATAGAACCCTCTTGCCATTTTGTTTCTTTACCAGTGAAGATGATGTAATTTTAGAGAGAGAGAGAGGGGAGAGAAATGGTGTGGGTTTATATATTGTCAGTTTGTCACTAATTTATGTTGGGGTCCTCATTTTCAAGGTCTGAAAGTGGACACAGCGTATTCTAAAAAAAGTCAATGTGCAAAAAAAAAATTTGACTTTAGTTCAAACTAAATA
Source organism: Stenogyne calaminthoides (assembly GCA_037126765.1). Classification (NCBI taxonomy): domain Eukaryota; kingdom Viridiplantae; phylum Streptophyta; class Magnoliopsida; order Lamiales; family Lamiaceae; genus Stenogyne; species Stenogyne calaminthoides. Next base: position 5,169,392 of record JBBCBC010000006.1, read on the forward strand.
CTTACAAAGTCAATGTAATTTTTTGCACATCATGCTTAGAAAGAATTTTTCCATAAATTTTGTACCTTATAGTAATTTTCTCATTTATGTTCTTTTCTCACAGAATTTACAAGAAATATACACATATAAAGATAATCCATTTTTTGTGAAGATGAATGTATCAATTTTACTAATTTATGTTATTTCCTTGCAAATTTTACAAGAAATTTACACATAAAAAAACTGTGATAATTCATTTTCTTGAAGATGCTAAAAATGCGAGCGCAAAAAATTAATTATGTCAAAAGCTCATCCAATGATGATACATTGTGTCTGCTGTTTTAAGGCTGTCCTCGATTATAATTTGTCGTTTCAAGCTGCACCTGGGTTTAGGAATCACTAAGCCAGTTTTACAGTAGACTAATTTACTTTTTGTGTGTATTTCCACAGTATTAATTATTCCATTAAAGCGTATTATTTCATTAGTATTTTTTTTTGACATGTTATTTCATTAGTATTATTAGTTTCATTAAAACATATTAGTTATAAAGTACTTACGAACCAATTGCACGTTAAAGCTGCTCTACATTAGACAAACGAAAAAAAAAAAAAAAAACAATGCCTACGTCCATCAGACACAATATTGCACGATCATTTGAAAAACTGCATACTTATTAGTAATACTGTATTAGTAGTAGAGGACACAATCTCAAGTCTAATAAAAGATATAACTCATGAACATTACGATTTTTTTTCAATTTACCAACTATAGTCGGCCATTTTAAATCCTCTTCATATGTATGATTAGTCGAGAGGACTATCTCTAAAAAATATCACGGCATTGCAATAGTAAGCACACCGGAAAACCTCTGCATTTCTCGTTTCACCTGCTGCAACAGAAACGAAGTTGATCAAACTATAGCATCAACTGCAATTTGCATTGATCATTTGAACGGTTTGCTGATTCTTATCAACAATGGTTCATCTGCCTAGTTTGTTCATGACAGCAGTGCCCCTATCATCTGGTGGAATATGTCTGTGGCTATCATAGAAATCTAGTATATCCATTGCGATGTTTTTCACCTGCCCCATTTAAATAACAGAGAGAATCAGCAGTCCAACCATACAAAATGAAAATGCACAACCACATTGTCACATAAATGCACACAACCTTTCAAATTATCAGGATTTCAAAATCCCCTAGATTTTCAAAAACTAGTTTTTAAAGGTCCCTTAAAACCCAAAAACAAACATCACTTAAGCATTTTATCCTTTCATGTCATTAATATTTGGGAAAAGGTTGTTTTTAGTTCTGTAAGTTTGCCCAAGTATGCTTTCAGACACTTCACTTTCCCGAATTGAATTTCGTACAGTTAACTTTCAAAATGCAACTTTAAGTCCTTTGACAAGCTATAGTTGGTTAGTGATCGGTTTTGACAATTAACAAGACGAAATTCAAATATTAAAAAAAACGAAAAAAAGGTCACATCAGCACAAAACTGGTTGCTCACCCGCTGAAGCTGGTCAAAAAACTAAAAATGACTAAAAGTTGAATTTTGAAAGTTCACAGACGAAATTCAATTCGGCAAAGAGGAGTATCCTGATAACAAGAATGGATAAACTTACAGGACCCAAAAAAAATATTTTCCCTAACATTTAAGTAAAAGGTATCTTTTCAAATAGTTTCTTACAAAATCTTTCCATTCCCTGTTTAATTGGAGTTGATGACATCATATGTTCTATTCATCATACATGAGCGTCTAAAGGTCTCCTATGTACATGTCTAGACCATCTTAATTCGTATGTCTAAAGTTCTCAAAAAATTTCCGGAGGCTATATAATTGTACTCACCACATTCATATCAACTCGAAGCTCTTCAAACCAGGCGGTGTTTTCTTTTTCCTTATGCACACTTGCAATGTATATGCAAGCCAATGCAATCAAATGAGGAGGGTGCATCAGAACCAAATCCATCTTGTAGGTGTCGTTAACAATACCCCTACAAATTTAAATCTTCCATCATAGTTCAATCACCAATATATTGACTGTAACAAAGATAAATTAACATTTACATGCAATATCGAGTGCAAAAAAATCTGTTTTCACCATAAATCCCCAGCCCCACCAGTAAAAGAAAGTTAAAAATGTCCTTCCATGACAAGAGTATAGATTAAGGTTGGTTTGAAGGATTTAGAAAATGAATTGATATCCATAGTAATAATCAATGAGATTGATTAGATGATTTCATTCTACAATGGGTTTCAATTTTATAACTATTTCAGACAATATGTTGCGTGGATGTTTTGAAATCCACTTAATATTGAGCCACTTGAAAATTTAACCTCAAATCCTCTCTGATCAAATCCTTCTATTAGATGCAAACTAAGATGATTCATCACACTTGAAGAAAGCATTGTTCAAAAAAATACGAAATATCATGGATTAATCATACTTCTACAGATATATAAGAGGTAAAAGGGGGTATACGGCTTGATATGGATGCCTTAAACAGTAGACTACAAACTGGAAATGCAGAGATTTACCAAGTTAGTTGTGTTGCATCATTCATGCCAGCATCCTGAAGCAACCTAAACATTGCAAAATCGCAGTTTGGATGAGAATGATGATGATAACAATAATAATTTTCTAAAAGGATTTGACTTTTCTGAATACAAACTAAAACCGATGCATTGCATCATAATAGATAATACAACAAGACGATTTTAAGTGAATATAGGCATAAGTAAATCAGACCTTGTATCTAATTAAAGTCGTCAGGTATGCATTTACTAAGCTATATACAAAAAGTGAAATCTCAGTGAAAAACGAAAATAAATAAAACTTTTTGTTATGTGTAATAATAGCTATTCACAATTATATGAAGTAAAAATTGATTTGAGGCTTTCACTCAACCACTTGAACCAATAAAAGACAAGTGGATTATATATTTTTTACAATATGCATGCCTGATCTAAAATTGGTAAAAATGCTACTGGATCGGACAAAAAATTCAAACACAACTGTTGCATGAATTACTTGTATTTGGAAGTACACTTACTGAGTAAGCGCTCGATAAGGATGGAATACAACTAAATAATAGTTGAGGGCTTCCAAGATTTTCATTTCCATTTCTAGTATGTCTTTTACTTCATATCGATATCTGTCATCATTATCTGCAAAAACAAAACGGCGGTTCTTGCCACTTATAATGACCAAAAAAAATGGATGAAAGGAAATAATTGGAATTACAACAAAGCAAAATTACATGTATTCGCTATTTTCTTCACGTAAAATACAAGAAGCCTGGCCTGCACCGTGCTTTCTTCAGCTTTAGAAGCCAAATACAAGCAGGTTGGAGCAACCAGACGAGGATCATATTCAATCATACTTTTCCTGAAATAAATCAGTATTATATTGTTCAGCAATAATTAAAAAATGGCATATAACCTTGAAATTTGAAAAATATTTATTTCAAATGTTTGAACTTGACACCACCATGCAGAAGCTGGAAGTTAAAATGATACACATTTTAAAATCTTGTCCTGCAACTTAATGGCAGAAGTATGAACAAAATCCTAAAAATGATATGAACCTCAAGGCATTGGTTTATGGGGGAGTAAGTAAGGTTTAAGAACGGGTACTAGAAAGTCTTTTACGTTTATGTTTAACTCAACTTCTCCTTCACACATGATACAACAAATGGAATTATCAGTTATGAATATAGTGGCTAGAATACTACAACAGAAAAGTGACAATATGAAGCAAAAAGTTAAGTGTTTAGATAAATCATACCTGGTGTAAACACGTCTCATGTATGCAATTGCTGTAGCAACAACCCTGAGAAGTTAAATCAACATGTTATGAAATTAATGGAGGTAGAAAATAGAAGTATGCAGGCCTCATTCCACCTTTTTCTGACTTTAGAAACATCAAGAGTTATGCGCAAGTTACTCCACAATCAAACACTTTTATAACATCTAAATCATTAAATATATGCTTATCAGAGGCTTCAACTTAAAATCATAAAATCACTATCTCGCCAAACAGTTAATAACCACAAGCCTCAATCAGACTATGCTAGTAGTTTTATCCTAAAATATTGCATTCCCTCCTTATAACATGAAGAAAATTTTCTAATACACATAGAGAGCAAAACCTTGATGCACCAAAGACACAATGTCTATGATACATCACATAAAATCTAAAGGCCGTCTAGAGCTATGATATTCTTGAGTAATTTAAATCTATTTGGTCTTAATGAGTAGGGAGCATTTCCACAGTTATTGATAATCTCCCTCAAGCTTTTGAGCAAAATGGATTCAGACCACTAAAACGCAAAGCATTAACCAGAAACAAGCAAACCTTTGCCGGACTTTCACTTGAGTGGCCAATTTTGCAATATCTGACATTAAAAAGAAAAGGACAAACGTCAAAGATATCTAGTTACATGGAAAATTCACAGAGAAGATGAATCAAAGTTTCATAAACGTAATGCAATCTATAAATGAAAATTTTCACTTTCAAATATACGATTAGGTTTTCCAAGAACTCCCAGAAATCTCAGATTGATAACTAATCGAATGGAAATACCTTAAAAATGAGAATATTAATATTAAACAAAAGGGGGGGAAAATCATCATGCGACTCAATTGAAGAACATTCACATTTCTCGATCGTCCTAGCAAGGCCAATGTATTGCAAAAATAAGAAACCCATCTGAGAAATTCAAGTTATAAAGTGATTACAAGTAGACATATGAAACTTGATGAGCTTGAAATCTTCAACTGTGATGCCCCTTTCCTTATCCAATGGAGGCACCACATCCACCTCTTCTTGGTCCAGAAGCTGTTTGCTGAATTTTCATTAAAGAATCCCCAAAATAACAGATTAGATTAACGAATTGAAAGAAAATCACAAAAATTTCACCGAAAATTTTTTTTTTTTTAAAAAAGAACAGATAAAAAGGCACAGCTTCAACAATCGAAAAGGAGCCCCTTCAATTTGAAGACTTACTGGTGAGATGAAGTCCAGAAATTGGCAGCCATGGATTTGCAGAAACTCGAACAGAAAGAAGGATTTGTCTATCTAATCGGTTTCGAACTGGAGTCGTATTTCAATATATTTAATTTAAGAAAATAAATGGTTTTACCGGAAAATTAATTTGCATTTTGAGTGTATTTATTTAACAGTATTAGTTGTTACTTCTTTTTTTTCAGAACCAACAGTATTAGTTGTTAGTTGTTACATATAAAAAAAAATAGTAGTATCTATACTTATTTAATAACAAAATGTTGTGTCAAAAAATTGTTACTAATTATTTTATAAATTTTAAAAATATTAACAAAAATGTTATAGCTTAGATGGTAGAGCAAATTTTGTTTTGTCCTCTATGCATGAGATAGGTACAAGATTCAATTCTCATATCTACAACACATATATACTAATTTTTTTTAAGTATTTTCTAAATTATTACTATTTTTAAAGTAAGAGAATTTATACATGTCCAATAACATAATATGAGAGCAAACATAGTGATAAAAGTTTTCAACAAAAATAATTATTATAAATTCGTCATGAAATTTTAAAAGTTGCATATTAATGAATAAATTTTATATTTAATATGGATACATTTTTTTTCTTGAAATCAATTACTATCTTCGCCTTTTTTCATATATCTCATTTGACTTTGACATGGTTTTTAATAAAGGAGTTGTTCATTGAAGGGAATAAATGAGTTTTTTTTATAAAGGTGTTTTAGTCAATTTAAATGAATGAGAGAAAAAGAAATTGATTTTGTGTGTAATTATTAGTGATATAAAATGTAATTTAGTGATGGTTTGTAGTGAGATAATTTGAAATAGTAGACTTACTTTATTGTTATTTTGGATATGTGGAAAAAAAAAGACGATCATTTCTAAATTTTGAGCAATTAATCTAAATAAAGACCGAGTGAGTACTATCTTAATACTATATATTGGTAAACCTGATTCAGTCTATGTGGCGGAATCAAGCCAGTCTGCGCAAAATTCAATTCAACCAGATTATTTCGTTTCAAAATTGTGCATTCTCATTAAAAGTTATCTAAATAATTTAATTTTTATTAATTTTCAAATATTCAATTTTTTTAGGGTTTAGGTTCCTAGGTCATTTAAATATTAATCTCTTTATTTGCATTCTTTAATCCCAAAAGATTTCGTCTACTGCTTCAGGAATTCGTCTCTCCTTCTACTCACATCACGGTCTTTAATCTTCTCAATCTCATATCAGTAGATCATGCACCAATTATTGATTATTGTTTTATGTTTTGTTTTTTATACTGTTTTGCAGGTATATTTTTTGACGATTAAATATAGTAATGTTAGTTTTCGCTTTCTATTACAATCGATTTAATTTTCGAGTACAAATGTGAATTATTGGTTATTTGTCTTTTTTTTTAATGATAATATATATTCTTAGGGTTCTTTTTTCGATTACAATTGGTTGATCAATGTTTATTTGCAGGTTCTCATTTATTTCCGCCGATCTAGATTATGTAATTAAGTGAAGATAATTAGATTTGCAGTTTTTCATCTCTCTTCTATATTATCCTGATTTAGACCATTCAACAATTACCCATATTATTTTTAATATTTTTTAAGGTGATTTCTGATTAATCATTTGTTATTAATTTTTTTTTTCAATTCACAGGACCAGTATCTGTGTTACCAAAGGTAGATTTAGATTGTTTTCTCTCCTTTTTTTTTTTTTTGTTATAGGTTGATGTATATGTCAATTTTTTATTTAATTTGTATCCGACTTTGTTTTTATGTGTTTATGTGTGTATATTTTAGTTATGATCATGATCTATTACTGATTTCTCTTTTTTTGTATCCATTGAATATGATCCATCTGTGAAATAATATTTAGGTTCATTGTGGGTTTATCTATTTAATATATTATCTCTTTATTGATCATTTCTGTTTATCTATAAATTTTTTCTAGACACTATGAATCTAGAGTTCTCTATTTCTTTTGATTATCGATAACTACATACCTTTGCTTTAATGGTCAAGAAAATTGACAGATAACATTTTTTGGCAAAGTATAGTGTGAACCAGTTTTACGGTGAAACTGGTTCAGAAGTGTGATTTATATTATTAAATAGTGTGACTTTTTATTGTAAAGGGTGTAACGTTTTACTATAAAGAGTATTACTCATAAAAGTGAAGGGTGTGACTTATATTATAGCAAAGAGCGTCATAGTGATAACTAAAAGGTGTGACTTATATTACTAAAGAGTATGTCTTAAAAAAAAATCATCTTCACAGCATACCAACTCATTCTAATTTGTTTGATCTTTTTACCCTTTATATGTTCATAATGATAGTTTAATTGCAAAATATGTTCTACGAAAAAAATATTTTGTACTAGGCGGGAGATCTACAAGAATCAACAAAAGGTACTAATTAGCCTTGGCACGTTTCTTTAGTTCATCATGTCATGGTAATCACATTCAACTTGGCAATGCGATTCACTTTAGCGAGCATCTCTCTAAATTTTCATTTTCGTAATTTTAGACATATATTATTAAATTCTGATTCGTAATTTAAGTTGTTTCTTTATATTTACAGGTGATGTTACGCAAAATTGTAAAATTTTCTCCAGTTTGAAATAGTCGCGGCCAAAGGTACACTTTTATATGTTAAAATAAAATGCGTCGTACTGTTTATAGAATTTTAATCTCAACCCTACATCTTTATTTTATTGGGTTATGGAGTTTGATCGACTTTTTCACGTCCCTGCTTCTTTGGGACCTTTTTTTGACAAACTTGACCAGAATGAACATTTAGACTTTTGGCCCAATTTCATGTCCCTGCTTCTATTGATGTTGGCTGCAAGCGTGCAATGCATGGAAAGATCTCCTGTATGAAAAAACTCATTGAAGCTAGTGCTAATATATGTGTAATAAATGAGCAGATTCCTTCTTCACCGCAATAAAAAAAAAAAAAAAAAACAGAGCAACAGTTATGAGATGCGATATATCTTCCGAGTTTGACGGTGATCTTTAGAGCACACTCACACCCAATCTGAGTAAAAAACAAATGGCCAAATAGAGTCTCAACCAGATACTTCTGTGTATGATTTCTTCTACCGGAATTCTGAGTATTTGGCTTCTCCGTTTAGTTGACATTTATCCAAAAAAAAAAAAAATTTTTTTTTACCGGTAAAACTAAATATTTTTCATCTAAATCGTTTTAAATGTATTTAGAAAGGAGTAATTAGATTTTGATTTATTAATCGATTATATAGAAAGGAGTATTTAAATGTTTTTGGTAATTTTTCATTTTTGATTATGGTTATATCCCATAGGGATGTAATCCAAAATTGTCCCATTACTTTTTTTATAATTTCAAAATAATTCTAAAAAAATTTGGTGTACAAAATTGGTTCCATTTTTTTTGCGAATTGTACTATTTTTTTATCCAAATTCATCGAAATTGATGAAATGACATCATTTTCAATCTTGCATTTCAGTCGAAAATCTCCCAATTGAATGCCACCACCATATGATATCTATTATCTTTTGAACTCATATATGCATTCGTTTATTCATTTTGTTTAATAATGTGTGAAAAGTTCAGCTCAATAATGTCTGAGCCTAAACATAAAATTCATTAAAAAGGAAACGGTTTTGCTTAATAATATGGAAAAGTTATGAATTTTTTGAAAATAATGATAAATTAGTGAGAAATATATGTTTTACTTCATTGAATAGTCTGTGATTTAATTAAATAAATAATAATCTAATTTTTTATCAACTGCGTAATACGCGGGGATACGTACTAGTATGTATATAAATGTATTATTTATATATTTATTTTTATTATTATTTTGCATGATATGAGTTTTAATTGATTAGTCTGATTATTATAAATTAGTTGTGTGTACTTTTTTTTATCGGGCAAATGGTGACTCGAAGTTGCGTGTACTTTTGACATTAGACTTAAATTATTAGTTGAATCATTTTAAATTAAACTATTCGTTTACATTATTAGTTAATTGTAGAACGACAATACGTTGGTTGTGATAAAGCTTTGTACTCATACTTTTAATCGAAAATACTATTTTTGGGCCAACATAGGATAAATGGTGTTGATTCTGGGAATAATATTAACCCCATCCGATAGTAGATTCTCTTTCAAATTTTAGAGAAAACACATATTCTACTAATGATATTATATGGTATGACTATTAACAAGAGTTAGGACAATCTCTAAAAAATATTTGGCTTTCTTCAAGAGGACATTTTCCAATCACGGACAGTTATATATTGTCATATTCAATTTGAAAATTTTTATATGCTACAGGAATGACGACAATAAGTGACAATCAACATGTTTTATAAAGAAATAATTCAAAATCGTAAAAAAAACAATATCAATCAAACTTGCATTATTTAACAATATAAACTTTTCCAATATTTTGAGTGCAATTCATTTTCACGCTAAATTTTGAAAGCAAAAAATGCTCACAAAAATCGTGCATTGCATCGATGAAAAAAAAATTGATCGTGTAATATATAAAAGAAAATTAAGATTATAAAGAAAAATATTATAATACAGATAAAATATTTTTCTATTCAATTTAATATAAAAATAAATATATTTTGCATCAAATTCATTTTATATTTACAAATAGTGCATCGCACGGGGAGTAAAAAGTAGCACAAGACAATACATAATAAAAATTAAGGCCAAAATTGTTAAGAGTTTAGTTCTTGTAAAATAGTTTATGTGGGCTCTTAATTTATAATATCTCATGAGGCCCATTTATAAGCGTAGGATTGTTTCTGTAGCATCGAAGCCCAACGATTTTTTCTTTACCCACAGAAAAAGTATGCTAATTCTTAGCAATACCTTCACTTTACTTTGTACAAACAATCTCTTTGAAATTTGTCAAAGGTTTAAAAATAAAAAAAAAAAAATAGCAATTAGATATCATTTTAATCGAAAAAAAATTAGTTTGACTAATGGAGAAATGTAAAATTATGAAAAATATAATCAATATAAATATGAAGACGACACCAGTCAAATGATTTTAATATTAACGATTAAAAAACAATGCATAAAAATAAATTCCGAACAAATTAAGCTTCTACATTTTACATTGTCAAAGAAGATATTCATATTCATGGTTGAAGTAGTAGATGAGCAGAAACTCCATTGGTTCCTTTCTTTGACCACAAGTAATAAATTTTCACTTACTCTTATTTATGTTAAATTTTTTATACATTTGTATGTATAATCCACCATACATATGAAATCAAGCAATTTTGATTTAAAATGTTATAAGCCAGTACATGTTACATCTTTTATTCGATGTGCGCTAATATGTATTATATACATGTAAATATAAATAATATGTGTATGAATATATAATTATACATGTTTAGTAGTATATATACATATTTATATGAATAGTATGATAAATTAATAAGTATATACACTGTATGGAAAGTGAGATGCATGAATGCCAAGTTGTCAAATTTAAATTATGGTTTTTTATACACTGTATGGAAAGTGAGATGCATGAATGCCAAGTTGTCAAATTTAAATTATGGTTTTTTTTGTTTGGTAATTGGCCCAAGCGTTAGTCCCCACTGCCACTAAACTAGTCTAAAAGACAAGACAGATTTTGTGTGACTGCATTTTGATATCAGCGTATTGGAAATGACTTTAGAATGTCCGAATATTTTTTAGACTTTTATACCATAATAAATGTCCCGTCAAAAGAAAAGTACAAATCAAAATATGTTGCTTGAATTTCAATGATTTGGATTGGGTCGAGTATTTTGCAATGTAAAACACCATCATACATTCATTTCAGTGGTACCGATTGCCGATGGTATTATTTTTGCAAGTTCTTTTAAATTAAAAAATAAAATACACACCACATATGTATTAATGATTATCAATAAATTTTACTACGTGTCATGCTTTTAAAAATAATAAACACAAACGAAAATATCGAACTAGAATATGCATGAGCTCCTAACCAGTAACCACCATCCGAGAGGAGTATTTTCAGAGTAATATATATGCGCAGAGTTTCTTTTGTCAATTTATAAAAGCACCAAACTGTAGCTTACAAGAGATGGAATTAATAAAGAAAATAAATTGAAAAATAAAATTATTTTATTATACTATTTATAATGAAACCAACTTTTATGGAAAATTATTTTCTGTACTAGTAATAGTTATTAAAAGGTTGAAACATTTATTCTCAAATTAGAAATAGCTGGAAGATGAGTCATTGCAAAATGGATAAGAACGAACCTTTGTTGGGTTTGGATTACATATTTGAAATGAAAGCAACAAGTGATCATTTATCATTTATGCGTTTCACTTTCCCGTAGATAACCCAAAAAAAGTGGCACGGAGCCAGGAATCTTAGTCAGGGGCCCAATTTAATAGAAAAAAAATCATAAAATTTCATGTAAAATTTATTCATTATAGAAACTAATACAATTATACTTATAATGATATTATACATTAAGACCAGTAGTAATTAATACTATGCTCTTAATTTGTAAGTGTAAATATATTAGTTGATTAGTGTATTGATATTATTTTATGAGTGTAATGGTATAAATTTTATACTATGAATAAGTTTTACCGGACATTTACTCGAAAAAAATAAAAGAATCGAAAATATATTATGTATTATAATCAATTTTAATAAAGTTAAAATTTTTTATTTTTTTACATTAGAATTTATTTAACTAATATAATTACATCATAGTATTCAAAATACTATTGATCTTATTGTCTAAAAACTATATATATAAAATTTTAATCATCAAATAAAATGATGTGAATTTAGTAAATATTATATATATAATACATCTAAAATTAAATTATTAATAATCTTAGTTCCAACAATAAGTATGAGAAAAAACGATTGCAACCTAATTTATGATTGAAGGAAGGGCCTTCAACACCAAGCCCCCAAATAATTTGTATTAAAAGAAAGGAAAAGAGAAAAGGAAGAGAAAACAGAACAACATAAATAAAACCTGATATATGATTAACAAAAGGATATTAATAAAGACACGAACAAATTTGAACCACTACTTATTAAAAACAAAAGAGAACTTATATACGTGTATGTATATATATGTGATTTTGTAAGAGTCAGAGAGGCCCAGTGCCCCCCTGTACCCAACGTGGCTCCGTCCTTAACTGTACATGCACCAAATGCATCATAATGAATGATTTCATTGTCAGTCTCCAAAATTTCATAACTATTAATTTGACCCTTTTCATATTTATACTACACTGCACTTCAATTTTCATTCCCTTCCCTCACAAAACTTATAGCACTCTGATCCATACAAGATCTAGTGATAATACTTAATTGTGTAGGTTTCTTATGTATTACACGTGCAATCGAATTACTAACTTATTAAGATGAATTTGGCTGATACCATATTAAGATGAAATGATGATTTCATTGAGATTATTTTGTTTACAACCGTGTATTATATATACAATACAATACAATACAATACATTAAAGACCTATTCACTACAAGAAAAATTATTTAAAATGACATTTATAAATGTGGTGATAGATTATCTGTCATTACACTTTATATATCCCCTCATTTGTTGTTAGTGTCATGTAAACTAATGTAGCAATAGATAAGAGGCTATTACCACACTTATAAATGTACTGAAAAGTGAACTATAACTACAAACATTTTTCCCATACATACCTAATATGACACATAAAAGTGTCGGGACTTATATTATTTTATAATTTATTATATTATAATTGCATGTTATAATATTAATTTTTTACTACATTAGATCTTAATTATTTCCAAGTCAGTGTAGTGGAATGCATCTTCCATATTTGAAAAGCATTATAATGCTAATAAAAATATAATATATTTTCATATATTAATATTTACTTTTTGAGAAAGTAATTCAATTAATAAAAAATACTATATAACAGAATTAATTAAATGTGTACACATACATCATAAAATGATAATTAAAAAACTAGTGAAAATCTCAATTTCAAAATGACATCCAACTTTCACCTACACACATTATCGGTTCATCATCCGAAGTTTACATAAAACACCTTAACAAAACCTTTAGAGTTACATGCTAATATACAATCAAAACGAAAAAGTTTTCTAGAGAAGGAAGAAGAGGAGAAACTCCAAAAGAATGAGCACCATGCATCTTCAAAAACCTTGAAAGCTTCAAAATTTCACTATGTTCTCTTTCTTGTATTTCTGGGGCTCCCAACCTGCAATTAATACATGAAATCCTCTTTCACAATATTCAGTAAAAAAAATGGGAGCAATTTAAGAAGAAATTCCAAGTGAAATTTGGTAAAAGAATGAAAATGGGAGCAATTTAAGAAGAAATTCCAAGTGAAATTACCAGTTAAAGAAGCTTTTATTGTCTGTTAGCCATAAGACATGATTTCAATAAAATATATGAAGCATATTGTAACAGGCCTATGCAATCAGCTAAAAAAGAGAGGTGTATAGAATACCACCCAACATAGTACACAACTCGATAAAGAAAAAACTCCCCAAAGCTGCCGTTTTGAATTAACTATATGATACTTAAAAAGGACATGAAAGTAGGATAATAGAATAGCTCCCACTCAAATTCACGGGCCACACAATAATTCAAACGTGCTTTATGAGTCGATTCAACACACAATTTTAATTTCAATAATCATGTTAATAAACATTACCAAAACTAGAGTAATCGCATAATAAAACATTATAACTTTATATATACAAGGACAAGCATTAAAGTAATGCAAAATATTGATCTAGACAAACTCAGTATCAAACATCATTTACAAATGGTCTACAAGTAATCATTTAATTCCAACAAATGTATGTAGAGAGAACCTTTAAACAACAATATAATAGCAGAGTATCACCAAGAATATTTCTTCACAAGACAATTCATATTAAAAAAATTGATGCTTATATAAATAAGACAACTCAACATGCTATTTAGTGTTCCCTATTAGTGGCATCCTTATGAAGAACTTTTTGTAATCTTTCCTTATCATTTTGAAAGAATCACAAGACTCTGAAATTTCTATCTAATATTGTTTCCTGGAATTTATAGAATCAAACTGACAAAGAAAGAAATAAACTAGAAAAGCACAAGTCCACTCTCTAACCCTTTCTTTCATTTCACTAATCCTTTTTTTTTACGGTTGTTACATCCTTTATTGTAATTTCATACTCCTAATGTTTATTCAATAATTTAAATAATAAGTTTCATAACTAGTTCCAATTACAAATTCATGAATCACATAAGATTAAAAATAAGCTGACATAAAATAATTATATAACAAAATATGAAATAAGAAGAACCTCACAAGAAAGAGAAACTAAAAAGACTAATTAGGACTCGAGCAAGAAAGATGGATTATTCGCTTTCAGTTGTTGTATCAATGATATAGTTTTTCCTCTTTGTTTCCCAAACTATTTCATTATGCCTTTTCTTTTAAAGAGGAGATACCCAAAGTTTAATCAAATGCTTTGGGCAACTCTATCTGTATTGAACTAACACAGATCCTGCATTCCCATTTTATGAAGTCAACTACATCATGATTAACTGATAATCATAGACATCTATGCTAACACTTCAAGGCTGTTTTATTTTCTCTCCCCCATTACCTTCAGAATTTAGGGCCCAACATCCACAAATTTAAAAGAATAATCAAAATGCAGAGCATGACAATTGCAGTCCACAAGTTGTCCAATTGTTACCCATTGTTTGAAGAACCATTCTTCGTTGAGATGGAGGCACTCTCTGTCAACAACCAAGACTGTATACAAGGTGATCACTAATCACCAATTTTATAATGCACTATAATCCTCCGAGCAATGCAGAATTACTCGGATAAAACATATGTATGATTGCACTAACAATCCCTCTGCTCACTAGACCAAGAAAACTATATTTGCAAACCAGCAAATAAGCAAAAATTACGTAACAAGTACAAACAAATACAAAGCCCATTAAATGTTATAAGCTATTGGTGGTTCCTCAAGTAAAGCACAAACTGAAATATTTTACAATAGACTTCAAAAATGAAATTAGTACTGAAGAAAAAATAAAGCCATAAGCTACAAAAGTAAGTAAAACCCTAAAAAGAATCACAAACTAGCAGACACTCAACAAGAGAACACCAAAATGAGTGGAAAGATTATTACCAGAATCCAAGCATTATAAAATTGGAAAATGGACACACACCCAATCTGCTCCAGACGGGTCAATCGGCACAATCAGGGGCGGCACTGCTAAAATATGCCCTAGAAGCAGCCTCAATATAAGTGGAAACCCTTCTCCTATAGGAACTACACCACAAACAAATTATTCAAAACACTAATTAAAAGACATAAAAAATTCTCCATTTAATTGGCAGAAAATACACTCTTGAAGAAGGGCGCAAATCAGAAGAAGCCCTAGCCCACGATCTGGTTATTTTTTTTTTCGATCTGGTTTTTTTTTTCACCCCGCTCGGTTATCTTTCAATTTGATTTGGGCACAATTCAAAACAATTAAAATTTGAGCACTGATACTAAATCCTCCCGCTAGTTTTCTTTCAATTTCTAGGATACGAACTAATTTGAGCGCTGAAAAAACCTTTAGCTTTCTTTCTTGGGTGTTCCTTGCTACAGTCAGGATGTCAATCTTGACTGCCGATAATAGGATCTAAAAATCTGAAATTAAATGCTTAGATTCGTCTTGACGTGATCATCTTGTATAAGTTTAATCTTCTAAATTATTTTTTTAAATTATAAGTTTAATTTTAACCTCTCTCAAATTATTAAAAAATTTTTAAATTATATATTTTTTCATTTAAACCATTTTAAAATCTCTCAAATCAAATTAAACTTAAAAAAATTTCAATTTAAAATCTAGGGGACTCTTCACCACCTTTTTCTCTTTTTTTTTTGGACTCTTTTCACCACCATTTCTTTTTTTGGTTTTGCCTACAATTTGTCCGCGACCACCTGCTCGACTTGAAGAAACTGGTAAAGTCTAGCCTCCCTATTGGATTCAAGGCACCAAACATAATTGCACTGCCCATTTCTAGGGTTGTTCTTCAGGAAGGGACGAAAAGATTATCACCAACTATCGCAATACTAAGGTATTCTGCTTTTCTACCCTACATTTGCTTCAATTTTTTGAGAATTTGTATATTCAATAATTATTACTGAGAACTGGATTAATAGCAGGAGTACTGCTCACTTGCTGAACTAGGTGAATAGGTTTAATTTCTTGGTGTGAAATTTTTTATGTATGAGAATATATAAAATTGACATAAATTAATCATTTACACCCTAAACACTAAATAATGAACCCTAAATTATAATATATTCGGACCGAGTGAACCATAAATCACTTGAGCCGAGTAAACCATGAACCACTCAATTTTATCTTACCTTCACCAATTACAGAATTTAGTTATAAATTAAAACTTTTTCATGTATAAAAATTTTCATACTAAATTTTATCCAAATTTTGAGTTCCCTTGGAGCATCCACAATAATGCATCTAATGAGTTGTTCAATGAATGAATGGATGAAGTTTGCAATTTAAACCACTATGACATTTTATTAAAAAGGAAAGATAATCAAATACATTCAATGCATTGGTCGGAGAGATAAATTATTATAACAGCTTTTATTATTTTTTCTTTCTTTTAATTCTAAATATCAATATTTAATAAATTTTTGGAATGTACAAGGGTTCACAATAATATATATAGATAGATCATGAATCATTGTGAGAGTGAATTTAAAATATTGGGTGTTTTAATGTAAGATGATACGGAGAAAAGAGTGAATAGATTTTTCATCCATCCATAAAATGTTCTTATTAAACGAAAAAAACTCAATTATTATAGTGTCCCACATGTAATTAAACATAGCACCTAATCTGCAGAAAATATAAACACAGAAATCAGAAAATTGCAAAAAAATAAACAGAATTAAACAAATATAAACAAAAAAAATCAGAAAATTACACAAAAATCAACAGATACCACACATAAACAGAAAAACCAGTAAAAATCCCTCTACTACAAAAATCCTAACAAAACAACATCTAATCTGCAAAATTTTGAGAAACCCTAATTACAAATTACACAATCTTTATCAAAATATATATATATATATATATATATATATATATATATATATATATATATATATATATATATACAGAAAATAAATTTTAATTTTAAGTTTTGTAAAAATCCACAACACGCCCAACTTCAACGTAAAATTTCACAAATTTTAGGACCACCATGTCCAAATAATATTCGAACCGCCACGCCGTGAGCCGCTGAGAATTTTGGACGAAATAGATTTTCACCATCACCACTGCAAAAGAAATTTTAAATCCTCCGCAAAACCACCATCGCCGCGGCCCCCAACACCTCCGACTTCATCGAATCACCATCTCCGCGGTCCCCCGCAAACAAGCGGTCTCGCCCCAACGCCTCCAATTTTATTCAAAATGATGCCCCGGCCCCCAATTTGCAAACCACCATCACCGCGGCCCACATAGCCACCACTGCAACCATACGCCGCGCCTAAAACCATCGCCGCGGCTGTTTGGTGCTCGATTTTTCAACGCAGATTACGTCTCAATTTTTTACTTTAAGAGAGAGAGAGAGGAAAGAGAGCGGCGATTTTTGGGGCTGAAAAATGAAAAAATGAAAGGGTGTACAAAATTTTTGCTATTTTAATTAATAATTGTAATATTGGAACAAATTGAGTAAAATAAATAGGGTTAATTATCAAAAATTTGTATATCTTAAACTTACATGATCTTATTTTTTTTTAATATACTATACACACGGAACATTATGATACATTGCATCTATGAATTGTTGTGATTTTCGTTAATTGATTTGAATTTTGTATATGTTTAAATCGGTGTTTTTAAATCGGTTGAATTGGCCGTCGAGCCTGGATCGAATCCTGGGTGAATGAATAATTTCGTGGTCATTCAATTCTTTCTTAAAACAGTTAATTCAATTTTATTATTTTTATTATTTATTAAATCACTTTTTTTTTTTTTTATTTTTTTTTTCTAAACATCTCATATAATGTTGATTTTTATCTCAAGGAAATTTTCTCTCAAATAAATTCATTGGGGCTGTCATTAATGAAAATTTAATCTCTTTTTATCGTCGTGTGGGCAAATTTTGGGGAAGAGATAGTGGGCCATGGTGGGGCCCAACTCTATCTATATTTATTTTAATATAAGATTTATAATTATAAATTTATAATTTTAATATTTTATGAATAAATATTTTTTTTCTTATACAAAATATATATAAACACGGAACATTTAACGGTTGATACATTGCATCTACGAATTGTTGTGATTTTCGTTAATTGATTTGAATTTTGTATATGTTTAAATAATAAATTAAAGTGAAACTTATAAATTAGATTGATAACTAGATACAGAGATCAAACAGTTATACAAACTAAAATTTATCAACGGACTATTTAAAATCGTACCCCCAGAGCTTCACAACTTGAATTAGATTCTTCTATGGACCCTAATAAAAAAAGTAACTGGAAAATCCTATACTAATTTTATTTATTTGTTTATAATATGTAACAGTTTCCCATAAGTGATTGAAAGTATGGTATCAGGCTATAAGCAACGAAGTGTCGAAGTCCAAATAACAGGAAAACTAAAAGTGAAGAATTAATGGTCATAATTCTTAAACCTCAATTAATTTTATTACACGTGGGTGTATACAATAACACAAGATCCTCATATAGTTATAGCATATGCTAAAAAAAAATTCTAGAAAAAGCGAAGATTAATTAGCTGTACAGAAGATTATATTATATATAAAGGATGAATAAATCTTCATCTTTTGCTGCGCATTCTAGCACCCCAAGACATACCCCTATTCGAATCCCGTCTCTTCAATTCCTCCAATTGAGATTTCCATCTCGTTCTCCACTCTTCTTTTTCCTCTGTTTCCTGTTCAAATTTAAAATTAAATTTAGTACATATTATTTATTTAATACTAGAATAAAATTAAGTATTTGGGGGAGTGAAATTAAAGTATTAAAGTACCTGATGATATTGTTGAGATTTTCTTTTTGAGAATGAAAATCCTAAACCGGCGCTTAAATCTCTATCATACAAAGCTCTGGTTTGAGGGTTTGAGAGTGTTTCGTACGCCTCATGTACCATGATAAACTTCCGTGTATTTTCGTCCACTCGGTCCGGTGGCGAAACGTCCGGATGGTACAGTCTAGCCATCTGTTTGTACGCTTTCTTGATGTCGGAGAAACTACTTCCGGTTTCGGTGATTCCCAGCAGTTCGTACAGTGTCTCCCTGGTTTCTGTCGGCGCGTAGAAGGACTGGACCCGGGCCGTGGCTCGGGCCCGATGTGGCTCGGTCGATTTCCCGATTGAAATTCTTGATTTTGACACGTGGGAACTGAAAGAAACGCTGGAATTGTCACCGGGGAGTGGCTTTTTGTACGATTGATTGGGTTTTAAGCAAAGATGGAGGGTTGATTCAGCAGTTGAAACCATGGTGGAAGTCATTATCTTGTTTCTTGTTTAATTTTGGGAAAATGGGAATTTTTTTTAATCTTTTCTTCTCTCTGGTTCTGATTTTCCGAGTTTGTAACATTTATTTATAGGAGCCTAGGCTAAGCTAGGAGAGGTTATTTATTGGTGGAAAAGCAAACAAAGACTAGCGCTGGTTGACATGGCACTGGTGTCGATAAGTAATTAACAATGTGTACACGTATTGCGCTAAATGTTAATATGCGTCTCTGGAATTTATTTCCCGATTAAATATCCTCCATATAAATAAATTACTCCTACTTAGTACTTACAACCAAATACCTAAATCTTCAAATTTATGATTATTTATTAATATTCAACTTGTTATATTGAAATATGTAATTTATTTATATTATATTTTGTAATTATTTTTTTACATTAATAATTATATGGTTCAGTGTAAACAAATTGTATTTTTCAGTACAACAAATTGTGTGCTTCTGAGATGCAGTAGGAGTGAACGGTGCATTTGAATGCATATAAGACTTAACTTTATTCATATTTATAATGAAAAAAAAATTATATTTTGATACGTATAATTTGTTTAATGTAATAAACAATTAGATGAAAAGATCTACTAATACATAAAAAGAATTCAAGTGGACAAATTTCAATTTTTTATTGTCAATGTGCACCATATTTAAATTACACTATTATTACTATTATTTATAAAAAATAATATTTTATTTAAATATAATAATAATAGTGTACTATAAATATAGGACATACAATACCTTCTCTTTTCTATTCAAGTAATTAAAATAATCGAATTCTTATATGTTTGGTCGTTAATTGTGGTATGTTGGAGGTAGGTGACATTATCATATTTATATTAGCAAGTTTTTGGACTAGATGAAACGTTGTGGCATTATCGTGATTATTAATTAGTTTTAATACGTTAAATTTGTATGAAGTTATGGAGTTTTTATTGATCTATGTAAACATATTACTCCGTATATAATTATGTACAGATGTCAACTTGAAATCTTTTAAAAAGTAAAAACTCTATTTGTCGAACTGAGCTTAATTAGATCGAGTCATAGGCTTATATAGAATAATCTAACATGCTCTCATCCAGACAGGAGCATGTGATGTTTGTTTTTCTGTAACCGTGGCCAGTTGTTAATAATCATTATGTTTGTTTTTTTATTAATGTTATCTTAAAATAATTGTCAATTTGCACTAATAAAAAAATTAAATACTATATTAGTTTTATTTATATATTTATTTTTGTAATAATATAAATTAAATAATCCTGTAAGTAAATTTATTAAAAGGTAAAAATAAAATCTTATACTCCTTATTCTTCCCAATCTTAAATGTATTCTTTACATTTAAGGCGTCCCAATCTTAACTGCACATTTTTTTAAATGAAAAACTTACTTTATCATTTTATTGCTCTATCACATAAAATACTAATAAATAACTCTTTATACCCTCAATTACGTATCACTTTATCACTTTATTATACTTCATCCGTCTCATTCTTAACCGCTTTGTGTTCTGTGTGCTTGATTTTTAAAAAAAAAATGATAAAGTGATAAAGTGATGAATAGTTGGTGGTAAAAAAAGTTATTTATTACTCCCTCCATCCCATGACAACGTTCACGTTACTGTTTTCACGTATTTTTGCGAGCGAAATTTTTATTAATATTTGAAATGATAAAATAATTTTAAAAAATGCATCTAATATATGAGAGATGGATATATAATATCCCTCCTTTAAAATATTTTATCATTTGAAATACTAATAAACAACTCGCTCACTAAAACTCGATAATAAAAGTGGGGTGCACGTTATTCCTAGACGGAGGTAGCAGTATTTTATGTGATAAAGTGATAAAATGAATATTTTCATTTAAGAGAATGTTCAGTTAAGAATGGGACGCCCAAAAGGGAAATAATGCAATTAAGAATGAGACGGAGTGAGTATAAAATACTAATAAACAACTCTTTCTACCTCAATACTTTATCATTTTTTCTTAAAAATCGAGCACACCGTAACCCACCGGCTAAGATTGGGACGGAGGGAGTATATTATAGTTATACTCCCTCCGTCCCGTGATAGCTTGCACGTTTACTGTTTTCATGTGTTTTTGTGAGAGTTTTTTATTAATATTTAAAATGATAAAGTAATTTTTAAAGATCCATATAATAGATGAGAGATAGATTTATAATACACTTTCTTAAAAATCACTTTATCATTTGAAATATTAATAAATAACTCGTTCACTAAAATTCGATAATAAAGGTGGAGTGCACATTATTACTGGACGGATGTAGTATATATTTATTTTTAATTTTTTTTAATTCATTTGAAAAGCGATCAGCAAAATGAGACGGTGGGTTGGGTTCTGAGAGAATTTCATCTCATCTAAAAGCTCGAGCTTGTAGAGAGGGTCGGGAATAATTTATTTATTTAATTTTCCTCAACACTCCCCTCACTTTCGTCAAATTGAATCATTCTTCGCTTTTCGGCGGAGAGGCAACGACAGTGGACAATTTAAATGGGTGGAGTGTTTCCATTTTAATCGAACCCACAACGCAGGCTTCGATCTTATGAGAGAATTTCATCTCATCTAAAAGCTCGAAACTTTGTAGGGACAGGATATTCAAGTTGAAACTTGCAAGACGCAAGCTGTGGAATGCAATGCTTCAACGTTGTCCGACGATAATTTTATTTTTTTTAAGTCCATTTTACGTATATTTTAGAGTTTTTTGTGGATTATGTCAAAAAAAAAAAAAAAAATTATGTGGATTATCCTTTAGAAGAAAGATATTATTCTAGAACCTTTTTTTTTTAGTCATGATATTATTCTAGAACTTAACTCTTCGAATTTAATAGACACGTTCCAAGATTATTTATTAATTGGAAAACGTGCTTCCTCTCACTTAAAATTTGACGGAACATCTGTGACTCTACAATACTTGGACCTTAGTTACTAGTATTACCTTATTTTATTAGAGTTAATAACAAATTGTAACTTGTACTATTATTATTTTATAAATTGTAATCTGTACTATATTTTTTTAACAAATTGCAAAATGTACGGTTCATAATTTTTGAAACCTTTATATTAAATTTCTTCAATTTGATGTTTACTAAAATACTATTTGGCATGATGATATATATAACATATCATTTGTAGTTATATTTAATCAGAAAGTTTCACAAAAAAAAGAGTATCGGTTGTAATCGATCACTTTTTAATAGTACAAGTTGCAATTTATTAAGAAAAATAATACATGTTGCAATTTGTAAAAAATACAATAGTATAAGTTGCAATTTGTAATTAACCCTATTTATTAACTCACTGTGAATTTCATTATTAATTAAAATAGCAAAATTTTGTAATTCTTTTTTGTTCATATAAACCACGGTTAATAAGTAAATGTGTATTTATTAATAATATTTTGAAAGAAAACAGGTAAATTTGTATTAGCAAATAGACAAATAAATAAAAAACATCATTTTGAATAAAATTGGGCACTTGATAAAATAAAAGTAGATAAAGTAGTATTTGATAGTAAAAACGAATTTAAAATTTATTTCAAGAGGTTGAAAATCATTAGTCCAAAATATCATCGTAATATTATGCATAGTTAAAATTCAAAAGGGAAGAGCACTAAAAAATTAAAATTAAAATTAATTTATATATAATTAAGAAAAATAAAAGTCCATGAGAGGCTCTATCCTATTGATAAATGAATGGAATGGAAGTGGACCAAATATCAAATTTAGTTGAAGCATAAAGTAGCTTACCACGTAAGGGATGACGTATTATATCCCAATCACTTTCCTTAAAAAAAATAGCAGCAATATTTTTAAAAGTTCAAATAACTAACATAAATGATAGTTAATTCACTATAATAATTATTTTATTCGTACTTTTTTTAATTAAAAATCACTCTCTTTGTTCCATAATAATTTGGAACAAACATTATATTTATATGCATTCGAACATCCCGATATTACACAAAATTTATATGCACATCCTAAAAAAAAAAAAATAATTTTGGGGTTAATCGCTTTTGTCAGGAATTTCTCATCATCACATCAACATATTACCACTTGGTTATATCATCTGGGTCACTTCAATTAATTTATTTACATTATATAAAAATTTATAAAATTATTTTTTAAAATTTACTCATTACTTCACTTTTTGTGGAAGTTAATTTAAGACGAGAGAAGTAATAAATTACAAAGAATAAGAGAACCCCCGACATTTATCATTAATGACAAACATGTGCCTTGTCAATATCAATTTAGTGGAAAATAATCAAGTTGAGACCGTGGTGTATGGACCTTAATTACGACCCCTGTTTGGGGTGGTCCTAGTCACCGTACTACCCCTGTTTGGGGTGGTCCTGTGGCCTGTGGCCTGTGGGTGGCTTTAAGTATTACGTCTGTCTCCCTTCCCATTTTCATCCCTTTTATTTTATTAAAATTTTAATATCTGTGAGAAAATGCAATATATTACTATTATTATTACATTTTTTTTTTAAATATAGTATATAACTCATACAAATTTTCCTCAAGCATATCACTTCAATTTAATTGGAAGTTTTTTTTTTAATTTTTTTCAATTTTAGACGAGTTTTTTCTTTTTAACTTTAAATTACAAAGAATAAGACAACCCCCCGACGAGTGGTTTATTCATTAATGACAAGTATTAATGGTTCATTTAATCTAGAATGATTTTAATTTAGGGGTTCATTATTTAGGGGTTAGGGTTTAAAGTGCATAGTCCAAATTAAAATTGAATCCAATTGTACCAGAGAGAGTAACTCAAGTAACATTAATTCAACTTTATACATATTTTTACTATCAATCTATATTAATATAAAATACAATATGACTCCATTTGGATGGATGGATTAAAAATTCATTGATTTCACACACAAATTATCATTCTCAAATTGATTTACAAATATTTAGATTTGAGAGTCTAGTTCAAAATGGAGGAATTTCAAATCTTATTAAAACCTAGTCATTTGAAATTCTCTCATCCCTACCCTTTCCCTCCCTCTTCCCCTCTCTTCCCTAAACTTTCAAATTTAAGTATTTATAAATACATTAAAAAATGATGATTTATGTGTAAAATTTATGAATTTTAAACCATTCACCCGAATGGAGCTTATGGTATTTTCAATTTTGACTGTCATGGTTTCTGATAGACCATAAGATAAAAATAATTGATTCTCCACAAGGGGTATCAATAAGTTCAAAACCAATAACAATTTGATAAGCTATATTCTGTTAATTAGTCAATACCGTCTTTTTCAATTAAAGCTTTCACATTTTTAAAATGGGCTTTTCTACCGACTTCACAAACCTTTCGTAATTTCGTTGACATAGTCGAAGCGCGAAACAGAAACAAGTCGATATGTTTTTTATACGTTCAAAGATTTGAAGATAAATTTATGCGATATAATTTGCACTATATTAAAGAATTACTAAGCACGTTGCTATTTTTTAACTTGGCCAATTCATCTGCTAAAAATTTAAAAATTTGGGGGTGCTCTTTTAAAATGTTTTTAGCATGGGTTGACCAGATATAATTAAATAATGAGGACATAATCACATAAATTTACATGAGACTGCCTTATGTGTGGATCCCATTTGCGATCCACATTTGCTTGTAATAAATAGATGGTTTTACACAAGATTGTCTCCGTGTATTTGACAACTTTGTGTATATACGGTGGTAAATTGTTCTACCCAAAATCAGTTTATATCTCAATTTTACCATTTTCATTTTGGCTAATTTTAAGTCTGGTATGCATTCAAATGCACTATGTACTTATAATGCATTTTAAAACTATATAATTTGTTATACTGAAAGATTCAGCTTGTTTACACTGAACCGTGAAATTATCAATGTAGAAAAATAATTGCACGATTCAGTTTGCATCTTTCACTACGTATAATAAATTGAATTGTTCTAAAATACATTATGAATGCACGATGCACATGAGACCACTATATCATTTTATCATGCATGATCTCATATATTCGTTTCGTTACTTTTTCAAAAATAAAAAAAAAAATTATCGAATTGTTATCTAATCGTAAGTTAGGGGATGATGACAATTTTAGTTTTAGGCTGTGTTGCATGGGTCTTTGGTGCGAAGTCTTGAATATAATCTGATTAAATGCGGAGATTCGTAGATTTTCAAATTTTTAGGATACGATACGGCCAGGATACGTCAATTTTTTTAATTTAATTATATATATCACATGTAATAATATTAAAAAATTTACAACAATTATATATAACACATGTAATAATATCAAGAGTATTTAAAACACAAGTACTAATATCAAGGAATTCATCCCATAAGTAACAAAACAACAATTAAATCAAATATCATTAATATATACAAGTCATAAATCATAATAAAAGATTAATAAATTTTAATATTTAATAAGTTTTAGAGTGTGTCCTTCAAATTATTAGTAAGTTTTAATTTTTTACAAAAAAAAAACCCCAAAATTTAATAAATTTTACAAAAGAATCTCGATACGTATCCGATACGCGTATCCTCGGAACAGGATACACGTATCCAATAATAAAAAAAAAAAAAAAAGTGGGATTCGCCACGTGGCAAATCGGGTGCGAATCTCAGGCGGATCTCACCCAAATCGCACCACAAGCGAATCCGCTACTACATACTGTTAATTTTTAAAGAATCCGTGCATTAGAGGTTTTAGGTAAAGGAGGGCCATGATAATTAATTTAATGACCTAATCACATGGATCTCTCTCGCACACCAATTTTATCGCGAATAGTAATTTATTTATAATATAAAATTTATAAATTAATATTACAACATTTATTAATTGATATTATAACTTTAAATGTTATAAATATTAATTTATAAGAGCGAAGCTATCAATTTAGAGTGTAGAGATATCAATTTTACAGTATAAATATATTTTACAATAAAGATTAATGCTTTTTTTTTAACAGGTAAAAGATCATCAAATTTTTATATTAATGACATAAACAAGTGGATAATTATAAGTCTGGAGATATAATAATATTAAAAAAAAATAAAGATAAACTCGTATGAGAATGTTTCATGCATGATATTGAGGGAAATTAAATAAACGAATTAAGTCCCAACCTCTCTACAAAGTTCGGACTTTTGGATGAGACATAATTCTTTCATGGTATCAAAGTTTTAGGCTTAGCCCAGATCCTGAGTTTGATTCCCGTGGAAAGCACTCCACCCATTTAAATTGTCAATTTGTTGGGCCTCTTCCTCAGAGGACAGAAGCGATGATTCGGCCCACGAGTGAAAAAGAGTGTTGAGAAAAATTAAATAAACGAATTAATTTCAAACATCTTTTCAAGTTCGAACTTTTAAATGAGACGAAATTCTTTTACATGAGGTGTAGTACAATTTTGTATAAATCAACACTAATTCCTTTTGAAGTGTTAATGTGTAAATTCTCAAATCACACTCCATCTCACTGTGTGAGATTATCTCACACAAGTGTAGCTGAAAAATAAATTACTTTCATAATGAACTCGGAGACTAAACGCAATCAACATACATTTAACATGCAAAATTTATACGTAATATATATTTTTTTAAACAAATTTATACGTAATATGTTGAGTACAATTTTTGAATCCTGGCAACTTTAAAAATAAGATTATACTTAAAAATTAATAGATACTCCTACTGTTTAATGAAATTCTAAAATACCATTGGCCGAATACATAATTTTTTCGATGCTACACTATTTGGCAACTTTTGTAAGATGTATAACAAATTTAATGTATTATATAATACAACTGCCACAGTATGTAAAAAACCGGATATATACACTCATACACATGGATAAAGACGGACGTACATAGGGGCCAAGGGGGTCACTGGGCCCCTGGCCCCATTTGATTTTTTTTATATATTTATAATTAAAAATCACACTTGTATGAGACGGTCTTGCGATTAAACGAAATATAATTTAAATATTGTTATTTTAACATTTTAGATGAAAGAGTATTAACTTTTATTAATTAGTACCCCGTCTTATATATATGCTAGACGACCTCATACATATTTTTATTTTATAAGTTATTTGTTGTTAACCTAATGAGGTTATAAGAGTTATTGACTAATTTTAAAGTATACCTTTTATTTCTATATAAATATTTTTATTATCCTTCAGGTGGGAAAGGGAACGAAGAGAAAAAAATATGTATAATTTTGATTTTAAATATTTATATATAAATATATTTGATTCGGTTAATATAAAAAATTTAATCTAAATAATTTTGAATATATATATATAAAAACTTTGAAAGTGCATTTAATTATGTCAAAAACTCACATGAGATGGAGTACAATTAGCACAATCAACATTCACTCCTTTCAAAATGTTAAAGTGTCAATGCCTAAATTATATAATGTCTCATTATTAAATTGTCTCACGCTTTAATATAAATTGCGCCCTATAGAAGGAATTCCTGGGCCCATCCCTGCACGTGGAGATGTTGTGCCATAACCGTGTGCGGTAGGAATGTTGAGTTAGGTGCTTTTTTTTAGGGGTTACGCAAATTGCGAAACCACACAACTACGCAAGTCTTTTGTAAAACCAAGCAAGGTCGAAGTTATCTAGTAAATGATAATATTAAACAAATGCAGTTGTAAGATTTTACTGAGTTTTTTTTTTTTTTTTTTAAAGTGAATAGTTGATCTTGTTATTATTTAACGGGAGTAATAATTGGACAGATCGAATTGATCTTGGAATGGTGGGTACAATATTGAAGATTATTCTGTATTATCTGTTTATAATTCTTTAGACTATTAACGCCATAAAAAATAATTCCAATTTAAAACCTTGTGCTCTATGTTCGTCTCTCAAACAAAAGTTGACTCTTGAACAAGAATGATTAATCTTGAAATACATGAAATTCAAATATTAATCAAATAATTATATTGCTGATTTAACTTATTTTATTGTATTTTTTTTATCAGTTCTTGAACTAAATTTTCCTAAATGTTAAACAGGTCAATCTGGTCATTGATCCTCGATTATGTAAAAATGTTGCTTTCAGCTACACCCACTTTTGTAATTCAACTGCTTTAGCCTTTAATTTATTATACCATCAATAAGTCCGATTATAATTATAAAATACTCCGTACATATATTATATATATATATATATATATATATTAATGATAAAAATTCATATTAGACTGTATCATGTATGAGTTGGGATACAACCTAATACAAATCACACTGATCATTTCAAAAAGTGTTAAAGCGTCAATGATCAACTTATGCTCCGTCTCATCGTGAGACAACGATCTCATACAAGTGTACCTCTATATTAATATATGACAAATTCTCCTGTGCACCATTTGCACCAAATCAATTTGATGCAATTTAATTTTAGGAGTTCTTTTTCTTATTTTTTTAAGTTTTAGTTTTTTTTTTTCAATTTCAGTTTTCTTTTAACTTTAATTTCAATTTAAAGTTTTTTTTCTCGACCCGAACATAAACTCGGCTCGAATGGTTCATGGTTCACCCAGCCCGAATACATATATGATTTAGGACTCATTGTTTAGGTGTTAGGGTTTAGAGTGCATAGTGCATCAAAATTGAAATTGAATTGATTAATCATCAATTTGAATTCTTTGATAGGGCAACAATGCGAGAAATGATTTCTTAATATATATATATATATATATTATATATATATACACACACGTATGTGACCAATTTCGGAAAGAAAAATATGTATTACTTGTTCTATTTATGTCTCTATTAATTACCTCTTTATCAGAATTCAGAATTTCGAAAAACTTTGGTAAAACTATTTGATTTATTACTATATCTATACTTAAAGCTAAACTTTTATGTTATAACTGATGCGAGAAAGATATAAAAAACGATAAATAAACCGAATAAACCGATACCGAAATTTTACGTGGTTCACTAACAATTTATTAGCTACGTCCACGGGCAGAAGAGAGGATCTCGTATATTATTCAGAACCGACAACAATATAGAACTCAAATGGGAATATAAATAATAATCCCTAACTGACTGGCCTAAGTTAATAAACCCAAAACCGAAACCGACTAGGTCTAAATTAATAAGCCCAAAACCAAAACCGACTGATGCACTTGTATCAAAGAAACCTGAGCTTCTTAAATAACATTAGGAAGCCCTTCACCTTTTTTCCACAATCCGATGTGGGACAAAATAGGACTTCTTATAGGATTAGAAAGTCCTCCAACTTTTGATATAATTCGATGTGGGAAAAAACAAACTCTTTATTTTACACAATTCCAACAAATTTCCACCTTGGTAAAATAACAGAAAACTTTATTGTCTCTTCCTTAACTTGAATCCTCTCACAGATGTACCAGATGCACCATAAAAATGTCAAACGTACAAGCAACTTCTCGTACACAGATTTGCCCCCAAGACAGGGCAACTAACAACTTGTAATATTTAACAAGTTCAAACAGTGTTGGAACTTGTTATTTGGAATAGACTTGGTGAACATATCAGCTGGGTTATCAGCAGCCTAGCATTGTTAATTCGGGCCGGGCTAAACGGGCCGGCCCGTTTAAACCTATTATATGCAGGGTTAGGGCCGAGCAATGGGAGGCCCGTTTAAAATCGGGTCTTTTTGGCCCGGACCGATTAGCCCGCGGGTTAACCGGGCCAACCCGGTTAGCCCGTTTATATTTATATATACTCAATTTTTTATTTTTTATTTTATTTTCTAATTTTTTAATTAATTTTTTTCACAAATTTAAATAAAGCAAAAATCAATTATGGCCAATCAATTACAAATTAAATATTTCTATTTGATTTAGTCAATTAATAATTAATCCTCTCCAATTCAATATTTTTTAACAGTTTTGAATTTCTATTGAATTGAATAAATAAGTAAAATATTAATCCAATATAAAATAATAATATAATATTTTTATAAATTCTATTATGAAATTTGTTCATAATATGAAACTGATATCATTATAATTATAAATTAATATTATGGTATTAATTTATAAATGTGATGATACAAATTTTATATTATTAACTAATTTCATGGGAACTTTGCTCAATTATGTTATTAAAGATGATGGGGCAGTCTGGATCGAAATTTTTATCATTATGTAATGTTAATGTTTGAACATTTTTTTTTATTTTTTTCGGAGCCCGTTAGGTGGTCCGTTTAGCCCGCAACCCGCTAGGGTTAGGGTTAGGTCTCAACTATTAGAGGCCCGTTTAAAATGAACCGCTTAAGGCCCGAGACCGTTTGACCCGAAGCCCTGTAGGGCTGGCCCTAATGGATTAGGGCCGACCCGTTTAACAATACTACAGCAACCCCAACTTTTCTTCACCTTAACCCTCTTCTAACTTCTCAGAAAATGATACCTGACATCAATATGTTTCGTTCTCTCATACTGTCACAGAACACAGTTGCATAAGTTAATAAGCCCAAAACCGAAATCGACTAGGTCTAAATTAATAAGATGTACCTCTAAAGTACCGAAACCGACTAGGCCTAAATAAATAAGCTCAAAACTGAAACCGGCTGATGCACTTGTATCAAAGAGACCTGGGCTTCTTAAATAACATTAAGAAGCCCTTCGTCTTTTTCCACAATCCGATGTGGGACACAATAAAACTTCTTATAGGATTAGGAAATCCCCCAACTTTTGATACAATCCGATGTGGGATAAAAAAAACTTATTTATTTTACACAATTCCAACATTTTATTATTTCTTTTGCTATTCTAATTACCAAATTGCAATCTCATTATCTGATATTGAATTTTTTATTTTTTTTAGCAGCCAAAAACAGTTATATTATTGAACCAAAGATGGAGTACAAGAGGTACCTCTGATTTTAAAAATTTATTTGCTAATATATTTGTTATTTTAAAACAGGTATTTTTTCTTCGTAAACTAATCACATCATCGTATACTTTATAAGTTATAACTGTAATCTAACTTAAGCATTAAAACCTTCAGGTACCACAAAAAGTTAAGGATTGTGTGTGGAGAATTTGTAGGGATGACTTACCTCACAAAGTTAACCTCCAGGGAAAGAACATTGTGGCGAATTCAAATTGTGATCGACCTATGGAAAACACATGGCATTTATTTTTTAACTGTGTGTTTGCGAAGGAATGTTGGACACACATGAATCCTTGGAACATGGTAGATGCAGCAGTCTATGAAGTTGAGTCGGCTGCAGAGCTTATGCTGAGATTGGTAAGTAGCAGCAAAGGGCGTCTTGTGACAATGGTGGCTTGGCAGGTATGGAAGAAGTGCAACAACCAATAATGAAATGGGAATCACCGCAGCTCAGGGGAGGCATGTAGAGCGGCTGAGATGGAACTGGATCAGTGGGAGAAGGCGCAGGTGGTGCGAAATGGACCACCAAAGCGAGTACGGTGCAGAGCGTGGCATCCACCGGAACGGGGGTCTTTAAAGATTAACGTGGATGCGGCCTTTTTTAATCAATCCTTCGAGACAGGTTTGGGAATGGTTCTTCGAGACGATCACGGTGCTTTCATTCGTGGAAGGACAGTGGTGTTTCTGGGTAGATTTGATGAGGATATTGGAGAAGCAATGGGCTTTTTAGAAGCCTTATCGTGGGCAAAGCAAATGGGATTGGAAAGGGTTGTAGTGGAAAGGGATTCTAAGATTGTTGTTGATGATCTCTCTCACAACAACGTGGCGTCCTCAGCTTTTGGAGATTTATTAGGAGCTGCAAGAGTATTCTTGCTATTTGTCCGTTTTATTCAATAAGTTTTGTTAGACGTGAAGCCAACATGTGGGCTCACGAGTTAGCCAGGATTTCTCGGTTCCATGAGAGTCCTAATAATTGCGATTTCGACTTATTTCAGACTATCAGATAAAAAAATTATCGAATTGTTATCTAATCGTAAGTTAGGGGATGATGACAATTTTAGTTTTAGGCTGTGTTGCATGGGTGCGGGTGCGGGGTGCAGATATGATACGATTCGGGTGCGGAGATTCGTAGATTTTTAAATTTTTAGGATACAATATGGACAGGATACGTCAATTTTTTTAATTTAATTATATATATCACCTGTAATAATATTAAAAAATTTACAACAATTATATATAACACATGTAATAATATCAAGAGTATTTAAAACACAAGTACTAATATCAAGGAATTCATCCCATAAGTAACAAAACAACAATTAAATCAAATATCATTAACATATACAAGTCATAAATCATAATAAAAGATTAATAATTTATAATATTTAACAAGTTTTAGAGTGTGTCCTTCAAATTATTAGTAAGTTTTAATTTTTTACAAAAAAAAAAAACCCAAAATTTAATAAATTTTACAAAAAAATCCCGATACGTATTCGATACGCGTATCCTCGGAACAGGATACGCGTATCCGATAAAAAAAAAGTGGGATTCACCACGTGGCGAATCGGGTGCGAATCCCAGGCGAATCCCACCCGAATCGCACCTCCAGGCGAATCCGATACTGCATATTGTCAATTTTTGAAGAATCCGTGCGTTAGAGATTTTAGGTAAAGGAGGGCCATGATAATTAATTTAATGACCTAATCACATGGATCTCTCTCGCACACCAATTTTATCGCGAATAGTAATTTATTTATATTATGAAATTTATAAATTAATATTGCAACATTTATTAATTGTTATTATAACCTTAAATGTTATAAATATTAATTTATAAGAACGAAGCTATCAATTTAGAGTGTAGAGATATCAATTTTACAGTATGAATATATTTTACAATAAAGATTAATGTTTTTTTTTACAGGTAAAGGATCATCAAATTTTTATATTAATGATAAGTCTGGAGATATAAAAATATTAAAAAAAATAAAAATAAACTCGTATGAGAATGTTTCATGCATGATATTGAGAGAAATTAAATAAATGAATTAAGTCCCAACCTTTCTACAAAGTTCGGACTTTTAGATGAGACATAATTCTTTCATGGTATCAGAGTTTTAGGCTTAGCCCAGATTCTGAGTTCGATTCCCGTGGAAAGCACTCCACCCATTTAAATTGTCAACTTGTTGGGCCTCTTCCTCAGAGGGCAGAAGCAATGATTCGGCCCACGAGTGAGAGGGAGTGTTGAGAAAAATTAAATAAACGAATTAATTTCCAACCTCTTTTCAAGTTCGAACTTTTAGATGAGACGAAATTCTTTTACATGAGATGTAGTACAATTTTATATAAATCAACACTAGTTCCTTTTGAAGTGTTAAAGTGTCAATTCTCAAATCATACATCATCTCACTGTGTGAGATTATCTCACACAAGTGTAGCTGAAAAATAAATTACTTTCATAATGAACTCGGAGACTAAACGCAATCAACATACATTTAACATGCAAAATTTATACGTAATATATTTTTTTTAAACAAATTTATACGTAATATGATGAGTACAATTTTTGAATCCTGGCAACTTTAAAAATAAGATTATACTTAAAAATTAATAGATACTCCTACTGTTTAATGAAATTCTAAAATACCATGGGCCGAATACGTAATTTTTTCTATGCTACACTGTTTGGCAACTTTTGTAAGATGTATAACAAATTTAATGTATTATATAATACAACTGCGACAGTATGTAAAATACCGGATATATACTCTCATACACGTGGACAAAGACGGACGTACATAGGGGCCTAGGGGGTCACTGGGCCCCCTGGCCCCACTTGATTTTTTTTATATATTTATAGTTAAAGACACACTTGTATTTGACGGTCTCGCGATTAAACGAAGTATAATTTGAATATTGTTACTTTAACACTTTAGATGAAAGAGTATTAATTTTTATTAATTTGTACCCCGTCTTATATATATGCTAGACGGCCTCATACAGATTTTTATTTTATAAGTTATTTGTTGTAAACATAATGAGGTTATAAGAGTTATTGATTCACTACTACACATTTGAGCTTGCACAGCTGCACTTGGACAACCTTTTTTACAAACAGCTCTCCAAGCTATAGCTTGGAGAAAGCTTAGAGAGCGGTTTTAATTAAAAAAAAAAAAGAATAGACAGCGATTCAAAACCGTTGTCCAAGTTTAACACTTAGAAAGCGGTTGAGAACCGCTGTGCAAGTGTTTAGACAGCGGTTTTGAACCGCTGTCCAAGGGAATAGTTTGGACAGCGGTTCCAAACTGCTGTCCAAGTGTTCGGATAATTAATATATATATCGAAGCCCTAGCCTCCTCCTCCCTCTCCCCCAAATCGAACCATCCGCCGCGCGTCCTCCCCTACCGCCGCCGCCGCCTTGTTGCCAAGCTCCCCCAAATCGAAGGTTAAAGGACACAAGTTTGCCGAAGCTTCTTCTATTATCCTATTCCCAGTTGAAGACCGTATAATCTGTCTCGAGTTTTTCTCTGTTCTTGCTAATTTTTGTCTCACCATGTCACTCAGTTTGCGGTCACAACTCTTTTGCGTCTTCAAACTTCTATTGAACATTAGGTTGATAGTAAATTGTTGAATGCCCTAATTGTTGAGTGCCCCAATCTGTTGATTGCCTTATTTTTTATCAACTCTAATTGTTGAATTATTAACCCCAATTATTTTATGGAGTTGGGGGAAATAGGGACCATGAAATTATAAGACTGGTGCGTATTTGTGCAAATCTATTATTTGAGTGACCAATGGGTTTGAGTCCATAGTTATATTATTTGTCTTCTTGATTTTAACTGAATTAATCTTATACATGTTTGAACTTCAAAATCCGCCATATTATTTGTACAATTAATCTAGTTATTTTTATGATTGTTTGTTCTTTTCATTCTAAAGATGGGTTCCCTTTAGGTTATTATTCAAGATTTCAAATTAAAAAATGTAAATTCTATGATATCAGAAGCTTTCTTTATCAGGAATGTTGGGATTAGAAGATGATTCTCAATACTTGTAGGTTAAGTGTCACATTAAAACTATGTAAACATCTTTTTCTTTTTTCAGGTTTGAAACTATATATATATCATGTTGTATGTATTGGTGTATGTTTCTTCTGCTTTATAGGATCATGTCTCGTTTGCCATATCCCGGAGATGATGATGGATATTCTGATGGAGATCATGACACATATGATCATGGTGCATATGATCGACAACATCCTGATGACTTGAGAGAGTGTGACACTGATGCACCCACCACCACTAGCAGCTCCGGGGAGAAGCGCACTCGGGGTATAGTCACCATGTCATCTATTAAGAGAGCTCGTAGCAAGGGGAAAA
Organism: Stenogyne calaminthoides; assembly: GCA_037126765.1. Taxonomy (NCBI): domain Eukaryota; kingdom Viridiplantae; phylum Streptophyta; class Magnoliopsida; order Lamiales; family Lamiaceae; genus Stenogyne; species Stenogyne calaminthoides. The sequence goes on from JBBCBC010000006.1 coordinate 5,205,309, forward strand.
CACTTCGTAATTTTATTACAATTGAAGCAGTTTTGAAATCGATAAATATATTGATTGATCGTTGAACCTAATTAAATACTATGTTATTGCGGTTATCGTTCAATGAGTTTGGACGGACAATAGGAAAAAGAGAGTGAGTCGTTGTCCTTCTACATTGGAGTTCTGCAATCGGGGCGTGATCCTTATCATCCGCCGACCCAAATGGCGTATCCCAAGTAGCTCTCCTTTGAAGGAAAGATTATGGGATGAACTTAAGGTATGTTAATTATATATTTATTGAAAGTTGTAGTATGACCCTTAAATTTACTAAATTGTTATGTTATATGCGTATAGACTACATTCGGATGTCTTGACCACACAAAGAAGAAGCAAATATTTGTCATGAAGTTGGAGTAATGACCAAGAATTTTCGGACTTGGTTGAGAAGTAAACACGAGATCCAGGAACCGGTCTTTACTCAAACTAGTCCGCCTCGGCGTGTCGAATAAGCCCTATGGTAGCTCCATCTTTGGGGGGAGTTTGTGAAGCGAGCTATGGAGGATGATTTCGGGTAAAATTGATCAATGTCATTTCCTCAATTTCTAATGCCCTAAGTTTTTTCGGTGTTTATCATATTTCTATTATCTTTGTAGAATCGAAGTAATAAAAATCGCGATCAAGCCAAGTCGATGGAGGTAGCGATATCGTGGATTGAACAAATGTTATCTTGCGAATAAGAAAATATGGTGAGATCAAAATCCTAACTTTTTTTTTTTTTTATATATTCACTTTTAATATATCTAATAAAGGGACACGTTCATCACTATCGTAGAAAGAAGAAAGAAGAAAAGCTGGAGAGAGTGAACCTATTGTTACCCGTTTCGACTTATTTCGAAAAAAAAACAAAAAAAACTTAAGCATTAAAAGATTATATATAATTGAGATGAATAGCATGTTACACGCATACCAGTATTACTAATTGTAAGTTTAGGGATCATGACACTGACACCTTTATTTATATAAGGTAACGGATCGTGACAACTTAGTTTAATGATTGAGGTCACTTAACGAATATTTAATTTGGATTATAACAGAAGATTAAATTTTTATTTCTTACGACTAAATTAAATATAGTACTTCAATTATTGCACGATTAAAGTATTTGAATAATATCACCATTATGATTTTATACAAATAAATAATTAAATGTCGCCCTCAACCCCGATTTGTTAACAAATCTACAAATTTATAGAATATTATCTGCAGTGTACGCCTCTTGCATGATTTTTTTTCCTTTTTTTACTCATAAAAATGGATCTTTATCTAGGTTGCACGAATACGGATATGACAATACGGATACGATACGGTGCGGGTATTGAGACATATATTTTTAAAATAATTGGGTAAGATACGGCATGAGTACGATTATACTTTTTTAAATTATTTTATATTTTCATTGTATATATAAATATTTTCACAATTTTTTTTGAAAAATATGTCCTTGTAACATGTGCAATTTTTTAACACCTAAACAAATATAAAATCAAAACGAGATGAACATCGTAATAAAATATGTGAATGACTAACAGTTTGACAGTGGTGTGACTGTGCGAGCAATAGAATCAATTTTTTTTACTGTTTGTGGGCTAATTTAGGTTAATTAATATAAAATAAATTTATTTCAAGGCAAAAAATAAAATAATTGTACAAATTTGACCCCACGTGTACTCTATTTGTGTCTGACATGCCAATCAGCAGTGTCTGACGCGGTATTCAAAATTATTATTAATATTTTTAATTGGAACACGCAACGTGGCGTATCGGGTGTGTATCCCACCCATGTCCGCATACTCAAGTATTCACGAAGTATCCGACATTTCATTATTCAAATTCGACATTGCATTATTCAAAAATTCCGAGTACCCATGCATCCTAGATTCTTATTAATGAGAGTCATACCCAAAAAATTTTACATAGGACTTGGTCGAAATAATGCTTGCATGATTTAGGGTGTGTTTTGAAACACTTAAAACATCTTTTAGAATCACTTATTTTTTAAGTTTCCTCTCATAACTTTTGAAAATAAGTATTTCTGTAAATTATTTTAAGTGTTTCAAAACACACCCTTAAAAATGCTCGCACAATAAATTTAATGCATACAAGATATTACCGTTATTATAAAAAAAATTGGGCACAATAGTCCAAAGCGCATTAAAGTAACATCCAAAATTTTAAAATTAGATACATATACACGTAATTTTAAAACTGAACTATTAACAAAAACTAATTTTTATTACAGAAAATATTGACTTAATGTTATTTTTGCCTTATTTGTTTTTTTTTGTTTTTCCTAAAACAACTTTGAAGCTTTTTTTCCCTTTAGAAATTAAATAAAATAACGTAGAAACCTCATAGCATGATAAAGTTCATAATTTGTAAACTTTGTGTTAACACTCTATTTTATTGGGTTACTAGTTTAATACCCGCGTGTTACGTGGTTTTTTAATTAAAAAATATAATATTCTCATTAAATAATATATTTAATAATTAAAAATATAAATATATACATAAATACATTAAATATGAATTAATAATTGTTTAAAGTGTATATTAACAACCTTGCTTAAATTTTAGAATAAAATTATTATGTCAAATATTAATCATTCATTTTAATATGAAGTTGAAACTTGAAAATTAAAACAAAATAAACAGATTAAGAAAAAAAAATTAAAAATGAAACAACGTTTAAAAATAAATATTAATATATTAATTAATATGCATTAATAAAATAAAAGTGAATGAATTATAATATAAAATATTGTATTACATAAAATAAATTAAGATATACATACGACAATAATAAAACAAAATTAATCATTAAAGAATTAATAATTAAATATAATTCACATTAACATAAAATACATTTAGATGGAATGTTTTACTTATATTAAATTAAGTCAAAACAAAAATTAAATAAATAAAAATAAATTAAGTATATAATAAAATAAATAAAATATAAAATAATAAATATTAATTATACATTTCATAACATTCACACGTACTTTAAATACCTAAATAATTAGAAATAATTATATTGTGACATGTCATCATTATCTATACATAATTCACATTTCTTAATTAGCCGATGCATTATCGAAACTCACAATAATGTGACACATGTGCATATTAGTTGGTTGATGGATGATTTCAGAATCGATGTATGATAAAATATTAGATATAAAATAAGTAAATACAAAGAAGCTAATGCTCAATAAAATAAATATTCAAGATATTTAAAAATTTATAGATTAACTTAGTTTCTAAGTAACATAAATATAATCTAAAATGTTCATGGTTCAAACTTTAGTTATTGCATTTTTTTTATTAAACTACATATTAAAATGTCACATGGATGCCACATATTGCTACAAACTAATAAAAAATAACATATCAATACAATAAAATGTAACCTCTTATTTAAATTAATCTCAAGATGACACATCATCCAAATTAACCACAAGATGACACGTCATAAAAAAAAAACTATCTATTAGTATATAGAGGGACGTGAAAGGTATAAAACCTTACCTTGTGTTACAAATTCATAATACACTTCTATAACTTCTAACTGATCTAAAAGAATACAAAATGTTCAAATAATATAAGAGGCAAAATTAATCAATCTTTAATTATTAATATATCATATTTGGTCACGCATTCGAGCACCCCATGACATTATTCCCCTTGACCCCCGTCGCTTCAGCTCATCTAATTGACATACCCACCGTTTTTTCCACTCCGCCTTTTCCTCCATCTAAAATCAACACCAAAATAATCAGAATTGTAAATAAATCGTTATTTATTTATTTATTTATTTATTATTAATGATTAATAGTAGTAGCAATCAATTGAATCGAGCGATATTTAGAAAAAAGAAATTGATATATACCTGATGATATTGGTGAGATTTAGTTGTGGAAAATGGAATTACGAATCCGCCCTCCAAATATCGATCATACGAAGCTCTGGTTTTTGGATCAGACAGAGTTTCGTAAGCCTGGTGTACCATAATAAGCCTCCTTGTGTACTCGTCGACTTGCTCTGGTGGGGAAATGATGCAGGGAGAAGCGTGAACTAAACAAAACAACCTTCTCAATTTCCGTTGATTTCCATTGGAATACCGGCAAAGATGAATAAAACGAGAAACTCTCTCGATTTCTTTAATTCATATTCAACTTAACTCAACTGAATGAAAAGGTTACATGATGACTCTTAAATAAGAAAACCCTAACACTAATTACGAAAACATAATAAATGCTAATAAATTAAATTAATCACGCATATGAGCTCAAAAATGTCCTCGAATCGGCTTCAATCTCATCTCCAGAGGGAAAATAGAAAGCCATCAAGCATATGAGCTCAAAAATGTCGGACATTCGAGTGTGGCTCAAAACTTTGAGGCGATAGTAATATTTTTTAGAATTGCTAACAAAATAACTATCATTAATTATAAAGAAATAATAGTTACTTTGTGAGTCAAATCCTTCATCATCGTGGTAGGACTTGTTGGACACCGTATCAAAACTTGGAAAAATTTCATCATCAACATGTTTTTCATATCCAAACTTAAATAAGGCTCTTCTTCGGGCTCCGTGTCACAAACGGGAAATACGGGATCACTTACGGGCTCTTCCTCTTCATCATATATAGGTGGCCTATCATAATCCTTTATCTCATTAAAATAATCAAAATAATCCCAGGTTGAACATAATTAAAACTATTATGTTCAGGCCCATTATCCTCAAAATCTTCCATAAATATTTTAGGCCCACCTTCAAAATATGAATTCGTGTAGTAATCAGTTCCCCAAGTATCATCATCCTTTGAATTAACTTCAGGCCAAAAGATGGAAAAATTATAAGAAGACCCAATATGCTCCAAATGAGGTGCAGGCCCATCAACATTCTCTTGAAATTTCGCAGATCCCAACGGGCTAGGGTGGCCTAAGCAATTCGTCCCTATAATATTAAAAGGCCCAACAGAATCATCAAAATTAGAAGGCCCAAGTGGAAAGTGCTCACCCAAATGAAAAGGCCCAGTGTGTTGAGTTAGGGCATCAACGTGAATTTCACCAGAGTAAGTGATCTGGTTGTCAACCGCGGCTGCTGCAGGAGGAAGAAAGGCGCGGCCCTTCCCGGCGGCGGCACATGTCGGCGGCTCATCAACATTCACGGTTGCGGACGTTGAACATTGGTGGCTTGTCGTTGCTTCAGACACGGCGGTTTGGATGCGCGCGGAAGAAAGCTGGCGACTGGCGAAATTGGACAAACTGCGGGCGGCGGCGGAGTGCGTTGGTGTGGCGGCAAACTGGGGACTGGGGTTGATGGCGGATGGGATGAATTTTCTTTTTATGTGTTTTGTGAATTTGTGCCAATCGATGATTTTGGGTTTACCTTGCCTGAGACGGGAGTCCTTCAATCGGCGCCACCAGGCCTCGGCGCGGCCGAGGAGGCGCTTCGTCACCAGGGCAACACGACGATCTGTCGGGACTGCCTTGAAATCCGCGTGCTCTTCACACGTTTGGAGCCACCGGAGGCAGGCTGTTGGTTCACTGGTTCCGTAAAATCCCGGAATTTCATCGCTGAAAATCTGTTTCCGGCGATGTGTTATGGGCTGTAACGTAACAGGGAATGGGGCTCGATCTCGGGATTGTGCACGACGATCGGCCATTGTTGTTTGTTGAACACGCATGTCATTCAGGGCCTGAGTTAGGGTTTCGATCTGCTGTTGCATAGCAGCCATCTCAAGAGCGCGTTGAACACCGGGCTGACGGCGCGGAGGCATACTTCCAATCGAAACCTAGTTTCTTGATACCAACTAATGCAGGAGAAGCGTGAAAACAACGAAACAACCTTCTCAATTTCTGTTGATTCCCATTGGAATACCTGTAAAAAGGAATAAAACAAAAAACTCTCTCGATTTTTTTAATTCATATTCAACTTAACTCAACTGAATAAAAATGTTACATGACTAACTCTTAAATAAGAAAACTCTAACATTAATTACGAAAATATATAATAAATGTTAATAAATTAAATTAATTACATTAATAACAAACTTCCAAATCAAACCGTGATTATAATAAATCAAGATCTTCATCACGATCTCATCTAAATCAGGAAACGTCCTGATGATACTTTCTGGCCATCTCTTTGTACGCTTTTTTTATGTTGGAAAAACTGCTCCCGGTCTCTGCGATTCCCAGCAGTTCGTACAGTGTCTCCCTGTTTTCCGTCGGATCGTCCATCCGGGCCGTGGCCCTCAACGGCCAGGATTGGTTTCTGATCGAGATTCTTGATTTTGTCACCTGGGAATTGAAGGAAACGCTGGAAATGTCTGCTTTTTTGGAAGATATGGTGGGATTTGATCAAAGGTGGAGGGTTGTTGAAAGGATTTTTGAACTCATTATTTTGGTTCTTGTTTAATTTAATTTAATTTAATTTCATTTGGGGATGCTACTATTTTATTTTTTTCTTTTGTGGTTATGACTTGTGAATTGTGAGTTGCTGAATTTCGACAGCAATTTATAGGGCAGGAACATTGTTTATTACGAAAGTTGACATGGCACTCTTTGGAGTAATTAGGTTCTTTTAAAGAAATATTAGGTTTTTCCCATTTAGGCAATTTTTTACACTATATATAATGCGCAGGTAGGCATATACCATTGTTTTATCGATTGCTATATTGCAGAGCACTATCCTTCGATGCTTTAATATGTTATAACATATAATACATCAAAATACCGAAGGACACTTGTTGTGTAAATTCAAAGGACACATTAAAATATTGAAAGTCAATCGACGGTCGCTAGTACCCTGCATGATACCAAATAATGTATAAAACATTAATGTACTGAAGGGCGCTTGTGTAGTAAGTATTGAAGGGTACATTAAAACATTAAAAGACAGTGCTCCACAGGGTATCAAAGACAAAATTGGTGGGAAGCATATAACAACTTTTATTAAACTCTGATTAATAATAACACGTAAAATAAGAAAAACACAATTATAATAACGTATAATAATTGGAGTAATAAAATTAGGAAATGAAAGTATTATTTAATTTTTAGGAATGAAGAATTCTGAATTGTAAAAGTAGTTGATGAGTTAAGTGCTATGGTGAGTTGAAGATATGTGAAGGATCCAGCGTGTTTCAGCTTTAGTTTTAACGATTGACTTGTAAATTTTAAAACTTTAATTTTAATGATTGTCTTGTGAATCATAGTATGATGTTAGGTTGATGAGAAACGTGACAAGATGTAAATAACTAATTAATTGAGTATATTTTATACCAGTTTAATTCTTCCGTTTTACTTTTTTGTACATCATTATTGTATATTTTATTAAATTTTTAATACATGGACCCATAATATAAAATACAAAGTGAAACATCAATTATAAAATATGTGATCTCATTTCGTTTTATACCCAAAATTATTTTTTAAAAATCTGTTTTGCCTGGCCAAAAAAAACTACAATAATATACTCCTACATTCACCCATCTAAAATATGCGATTATTGATAGGAATTTCAATGGGTACGAGAAATGGGAAATGCTCTATTTACAATACTCCATTAATTGAATTTCAATCATATTATTAATAGCGTTCAATGAATGTGGCACTTTAGGGTAAAAAATTTGTTTCATTTTTATAGTCGGTATCTTTAATATGAATTAGTGATTAGTTATTCCTAATCAGCCAATATATTAATAAAATTAAACTGATCATATGATTTGATAGATTCACTTAACATAATTCATTCATTTTTATTTGTAGTAGTACATTGATTAGTATTGATTTGATTTGATGCTTAGTACATCCGCCTTGATCAATCAATGCAGCTGCAACAATGGTGATGAATGAACTTAAAATGGTGTTTGCAAAGTGATGCATTGGAATGGTGAACAAAAATAAACAGATTTAGCTCAACACATAACTTTGGGTCACCACTCCTAAAACTACTCCAAACTAAACACGTTTGATTTTAAAATTCTTTAATAATGATTGGCAGAAAAGAAGATGAACATTTTTCGTAGGGATAGTATATTTATCAATTCTTTTAATATATTTTCAATCCCCATTACAAGAAAATAATGAATTGGGAATGAATTTTTTCAAATGGCTATATAGTTTTTCAATAAAAAAAATTCATTTCTTAAACTGTGAGGATTTTTTACGACTTGTTTACTAATTTTTTGAATTCTAATACGCAAACAAATTATCTACGAACAAATTATTAACATATTTATAATTTTTGTAGTTAAATAAATTAATTATACAAATAATTTTCTAGACAATTGCATTTGTAATTAATATGATATTGCCTACAAATAACTTTCCATATAAATTACATCTCTATAAGTTATTTGTTTTTAGGTAATTTAAAAAATGAATATGACATGAATAAGAAAAATTGTAGGCAATGTGTGAATTTTTAAAATCTTATTAATTATGTATACAGTATACCTAATAAAATCATAAATTTAAGTGAATAAGAAGAATACGTGAATATAAAAATGCAGTTTGTTGTGTTTCGAGGCCGCCGTCTCCAGCACGAAATTAGGGTTTATCTCGGGCTTAGGTATCCTTTTTCGGCAACGGTGTAGGCAAGAACACCCCTTTCCCTCTTCTCCCTCAATTTCGTATAAAACACTGAATTCTCACACAAAGAATTTGAATTCGCACCACGCTTAACGTAGCCCTAGCACCAAGACTTTATAGGGGGCAATCAACATGATTGACACAATGTGCCGGTTGTCAATTGCCAAGAAATCAGGGCTGCAGAAGGTAAGTCAACAGTCTAATTGAGATTGGAGCAATTAGCGTATCACTGAGATTAAGGGAGTATCAGGAAAGAGGACGTGGAAATTATGGAATGAGCTTTAGGAATTACTCTTGAGCCAAAACCCAATTACCCAATAACATTAGTCCATCACATCTTCACATTTTTGGTCCAATGTCAATACACCGTTCCATATCTAGGAAATTAGGATTTCATCATCAACCAACCCCGCTCCCACATACCTGCACAGAAAAAACACAAAGTTAGTTCACATACGTGAGAGCACAAACACAAAGACACAAAAGCTCCACCTTACTCGGAGCAATCACAAAAGCACACAAAGACAAGCACAAAGACACATGCACCAAAACACACAAAGAAACATGCACAAAGACACACAAAGAAGCACAAAGAAACATGCACCAAGACACACAAAGAAGCACAAAGACACACGCACCAAGACACACAGAAACATGCACAAAGAGCACATAGAGCACAAAGAGCACATAGGGCACAAAGGAGCACACACGAGCACAAAGATCACAATAGAGCACAAAAAAATTCAATGGGCAACACCGAAGTCCTCATAACATTCACAAGTAGTAGCCACATTAACACGATTCTCTGGCTGGTCATTATTAGGCTCCTGGTTCCTTCTAGACTTAGTGCATTCCCTAATCATATGACCAGGATCACCACAATTATAGCACTTTCTAACCCAAGATCTACCACGAGGCTTTGACTTACTACTGGATTCATCGTTCTCATTATTAGAACTATCATGCTTCTTACCACCCTTCCCTCTAACATGCATAATCTCACCTGAAGGATTCTTACTCCCATTATGTTTCAAATCCAATTCCTTACTCTTAAGACCATTTACCACAATATCAAGTGTCACAGAATCTCTACCATACTTTATAGCATATTTGACATCATTATAAGAGTCAGGAATAACATTCAACAAAACAACAGGAGAATATTCATCAATATGCTTGTCACCAGTCAACTTAATATCCTGAATCAATTTAGTAAACACATCCAAATTCTCTTCAATATCACGATTCAAATCAAGATTAAAACGAAAGAATTTTTCAAGCAGAAAGAGTTTACTAGGCAACGAAGTATCAGTGTATAGCTCTGTCAATTTGTCCCATAACTCCTTGGCAGAGTCCATAACACCTATTTTCCTAAGCACAAAATCAGATAAATGCAAGGTGATAGCAGATAAAGCAAGTTCATTGATTTCCTTCTTTTTATCAGCAGTATCAGTGGAAGCATAAGATTCATCAATAGCCTTAAACACACGTTGTTGAATCAAAACACACTTCATTTTTTGTTTCCACGTACTGAAATCAGTTTTTCCATTAAAAGGTTGCATACCATAAGAGAAGTGTGAAACCATATTAGCAAACATAATTAAAACACACAAAAACAATTAAACGGAAGCAAATAAACAATGAATATCAGGTTCAACAAATAAACCTATGCTCTACAGTAAGCAATCCCAAATTTAACACTAAGAAAGCAATAAAAGATTAGGGGTAAGCTTTTATACCAGAGCGGAATTCTATCGTAAGAATTCCTAATTTTTCCCACCAAGAATACCGTTCGCAAACACTATCGCAAGTTCTGCGGATAACTCGAGAGGAATTCTTCTCAAATATTTTTCAACTCCAAACAGCACACCAAGATTTAGAGTAATAATGAAAAATAAATAAAAAAAGATATTACACCTTACCTGCTTGGCACGAGTTAAGCCAACGAACACACAAATCTTAAAGCCCACAAAAATTTATATTAATTAATCCAAATAAATTGTAAACAACTCAAAGGAACCAAAAAACACTGCACACGCTGCCAACAAACCACAATCAAACAAATTTGAATAATAGCACACAGAACCTTTCTAATCAAAGCGCTCCTATTAAAGTTATATCCCCAAAAAAATAGAAAAAAGAAAACTAATTGAAATAGGAATAACAGGGGAGAGAAAACATACCTGCACATAACAGGAGAGTATGTTTGATCAAAATCAATACCGGGTCTCTGCGAAAATCCTTGAGCTACTAATCTCGCTTTGTATCTCTCTACCTCATTATTCTCATTTCGTTTTCGTATAAATATTCATTTATATCCAACAGGAATAATGTTTTTGGGTGTACGTATGATAGAGCCAAATATTTTTTTTTTGTTTAGCGAGTCTAGCTCTGCCTCAATTGCTTCTTTCCATTTTACCCAATCTGAGCGCTTTCGGCACTCAGCTATTGACTTAGGTTCTGGATCCAGATTATCATTCGTAATGGAAAGAGCAATTGTGGCGGCAAATGTGTTGTCGACAACAATAGTATTTCTATTAAAAGTTTCTCTTGTATTTACAAAATTTATTGCAACTTCTATATTTACATTAACCAGATAATCATCATTTTCCAAAATATTTTGGTCTGGTAGTTCCGCAATCCTAGTATCTTGATTATTTTGTGCACGTGCATTGCTACTAGGATTTTTGTCTTCAGGACGAATTTCTTCAAGAGATTTCGAGAGTGACTGAATATTTTTGCTAGCTTTGATTTTCCGCGGATTTGTTTTTTTTTTTTTTTTGTGTTGAGAGGTCCTTTACGCTTCTGGCATGTGGGGGCATCAACATATATATTTGATTTCATTGGGACCTCAACCCTTTGTGGTGCATTTACAACAGGTATATGCGATTTAGTCACTCCTTTATGATCAGTAAATGCATCTAGCAGAGTACTTGCTAAATATTGCAAGCTGGTTATCTTCTGAACTTCTAGTTCAGTTTGACTAGTGTGTTGATCTAAATATTGAAGATCTTTAACATTCCATGAAATTTCTCGGCATTCATTTAATTTTAAATTCTTGTCTCCCCCTAATGCCGGGAAATGATCTTCATCAAATGTGCAATCAGCGATTCTGGCCGTAAATTGATCCCATGTCATAGGCTCTAGGTATTTTATAATAGATGGCGATTCAAAGCCAATATAAATACCTAGTTTTCTTTGGGGGCACATTGAGGTACGCTTTGGCAGTGTTATAGGAACATATACAACATAATCAAATATTCGCAGATGGGAAATGTTAGGTTCTTTCCCACACACTAATTGTAAAGGGAAGTAGTCATGATATGCAGTAGGTCGGATTTTAATTAGATTAGTTGCATGTAAGATTGCGTGCCCCCAACATGAAATGGGTAAATTGGAATTTTGCAACAATGGTCTAGCGATTAATTTGATGCATTTTATTAATGACTCAGCTAGGCGATTGCTTCTATCTCGTAAATTGGTGCCGTATTGTCTCACAGCTGAACCCATGAGCCAAAACATGATACTGGGTATATATTCCTTAAGCTTATCTATGGTTCTAACATGCATATGTAGAGGTATGTTTATGCTCTTGGAATACTTATGGAGTTTCAATTAGGCAACTTGTAAAAATCCAGAAACCATTTCCGTTCACTTCAATACCCCGAGCTATGGTTCCCCGAATCGGGGTCGGAAAGCAAAGCTGGTTCTGCTGGTGGCCTCGTAATCGTTGGAGATGTTGATTTTTTCTCATATTGCGAAGTTTTTGCAAAGCGTCTTCAGGAACCACATCGTTTAGCCAACGAGATCTGGAGTTGCAGTTGTTCTCCAATGTTGACACATTCATTTTCCCAATTTCCAATCAGCCCTTTTTGACCCGACCCACCAAGGATGGATGAAGATATTAGTTTCTTCAGGGACGGGAGTTTTTGATGATGAGAAAGCTGATATTTGGTCCGATTTCCTCTGCCTTGTGAGATTCAAAGGTGTAAAAGTCGAGGATATTAAGCCCAGATGCTCAGACGACAAATCTTGGTGTCCCTCTCAGACGATTTGCAAAATCGGGCCATCAGATTCTGAAATGCAAAATCGGGCCATCAGATTCTGAAATGCTCGGTGCTGTTTCTTCGATTCTTTCCTCTTTAGGCGAGGATCCATCAAGAAAAGAGCTTGTGGAAACCCCAGCCCGGTTCGTTAAATGGTTGATGAATTTTAAGAACGCTAAATTGGATATGAAGCTAAATGGATTTGTACGAAACAAGAGAGATCACGATTTCAGCAGTAACGAAGAACATGTCTGCTCTGAGGTGAATTTACCATTTTGGTCACAATGTGAGCACCATCTTCTCCCCTTTCATGGTGTCGTGCATATAGGTTATTACGGTTCCAATAAGATCAATCCAGTTGGGAAATCCCTTCTACAGTCGATTGTACATTTCTACGGTTTCAAACTACAAGTACAGGAAAGACTGAGAAGACAGGTAGCTGAGATAGTTTCATCGTTCTTAGGTGATGATGTAATAGTAGTTGTTGAAGCTAATCACACTTGCATGATTTCTAGAGGGATCAAGAAGCTTGGAAGCAGCACTGCAACGATTGCTGTACTGGGTCGATTTTCTACGGATCCTACAGCGAGGGCGAAATTTTTGCAGATTATCCCCAACTCATCGTGTTGAATCTTGAACAAGGAGGGTTTTTGGAGAACTATATACCATTTTTGTACGGAGGCCTTGTTTGGGAATGGTGAATGAGTACGGAAGCTCCTTTGCTGCGGTTCTATTCAAGCAAATCGATGTTCATATATGTGTCTCCAGCTTATGCCTCAAGTGTGTCAAATTGCAAGAAAATGGACCCGTTGGTGCTCACTTCTGTTTTCTGTCATAATCGACAAAGCTCCTTCTCACTTGTGTGCTTTGAGTTTGGTTTTTGTTGTCTTTAAGCTTCTCTTTTTAAGTTGTTTTTATCTTACAATATCTGTATTTTCCTATTTATAATGCAGTTTACATAATTTTTATTCAGCTATTTTCTTCTGCAAGAATGATTGTAAGAGCCAACCCTTTTGATTCTGCTGGCTCTAAACGAAAATATGGGATACTTTTTTTTTTTTAATTACGACAGATTCACCTTAAAAAACAAAGTACAAGTAGCTAACTTGAAACGAAAATAGAAGAGTTATTAGAAATGGAAATGAAAATTTTGGAAGGCGCTATATGTTTTCCTAGTCCATTCATAGTTTACTAGATAATAATCTTGAATAGCAACATCGTTACAAATATGAGCAGCTCAAAAGACACGCACCCTTGGTCTTAGATTGTGGATATTAACATTCAAATCCATCACATGATAAATGATGCTACTCTTGTAATCCTTCCTACTGAAATGGAAACAAACTTAATTACTCGTCTAAGTTTCCTAAAGAAACGACGGTATTAACCAGTTATTATCTAGTCCGACCATAAATGTCGAATTTCCGCCCAGTCCACCTCTTCTATTGGTGAAGGTGTCGCAGATGGCTGGGGCACACGAGTGTGGAAACCAAAAAATCCAGAGACGACGAACACTGCCATAACTATCCAGAAGAGCAAATGTGCAATAACACATACCTGTATGTTCAAACAGGTATAGCCACAGCTATAAGTGAAAATAAATTCACAACAGAAGACTTGGGTGAATTGATTTCAAGTGCAGACACTTGTCAAAAATAATGTTGTCCAAGGGATAAAGATTCATTTAAACAAATCCACACCTATTACGAGGTTGATGAATTTGCAATTTAGGAGAGCAAACCAACCTTAACCATAGACCAGTCTTTGGCGGGAAGATTTCTGTCAGCTCGATCAAGGCAGTGGGTTAACATATCGTATATTGCCAATGTGGTGGCTGGCTCGTTATTCTCTGAAAACATTAGTAAACACAAGTTTTGATCACGAATCCAATTATTAATACACACGTATGTGAAAAGAGTAACACCAGTTGCACCGTGCCACTAGTGTGATTTTTTACCCAATTTTGACTAAAATATTTCAACCAAGCTGTTTATTATTTTTTTCGCGAATTATAAAAGAAATCGGTGGTAAAGTATTAGTTCATGTAATGAGAAGTATCAACTTTTATGATGAAAAGTATTAGTTGTATGTTGAAAATGTACCAATTCTTTTCAGCCTACAAACTAATAGTTTTCTTTTTTGTAACTGATACTTCTCTTCATATGAACTAATACTTCTCATTATATACTTCAGTTTTGTTTTTGTGAATAAGTCAAACTTTGGTCAAAATTCCCGTTGCTATGTCCACCTGGTGCACAAAAGTTTTTGCATGAAAACATTTCATACCTGGGATGTCGAAAATTTGTCTTGTTGGAGAGACACCCAATAGCTCTCCAACGTAAATACGTACTTTCACACAATCAGAAAGTGACAATAAGTCACCATGAGTGATTACAACAACAGGCTTGTCATCTGGAATGCAGGACAATGAACAAATGAACATCTAGCATTCTGAAACACTAAGGTCGAATACAAAAGGATAGGACAAAGGGTTATAGTTTCACAAACAGTACCTTTAAATGACAAAAGGGGATTGTTGTAATCTGAAGCAATCATTTGAGAGTACTGCTTCTTCTTTTCATCATCACTGCCCATAGATTCCAACACTGATATCCCATTCACGACGAATATGACAAAGTCAACAGCCCTGAACTGACTGGAAGTGAAACAACGACGAGCTTTCCACTTTAACTGAGCTTTTAAAGTCATGCTGTCCGATTTTCTGACCAAAAAAATAAATGAAATGAAACAGAAATTCCACATGTATAACAGTAAAACTAATTAAAACAGAATGTGCAAACATATGCGACCTTCGGACCAGTTCGCCATGACGAACCCCTGTCGTCATCCAACGTTTGAGCATTTTCTGGTTTTCAGATGAATCAAAAGACAAACTTCGTGTGTCGTATAAACAAAAAGAACCTGAACCTTTTGGGACCAGGTACTCATGGAGGAAACATGTTCCTTCTCCAGAAGAATCGTTATCTGGTTAAGTAAAATGAACACAAGATGAAGTGCATGATGGATGATATTTACCAACAAAGATAATATAAATCAGAGAGAGGGAGATAGTATGTACACGACACTTGGGCTCTTCCTGATACGGGTAGATAGTCATCAAGGGCCCGAGAAATATTGTTAACAAGACTGCTTTTCCCGGAACCCTTGGGGCCAATTAGCAAGAGTGATGTAGCAGTCGGTAGATCATAATCTTTTAAATCCATGCCACCTGTTTTGTCAACCCATGAACCGGGAGTGTAGCTGAAAGGAGACCACCACATAAGTAACATATGTACGCACGTCTAAAACAATAACAATTATAGAAGGATTGCGAAGATTGTCTAGCTAAGTCATACAATCATAAACAAAGTTATAAATTTAAAACTACAGAACATAACAATTTAAACACACACACCACGATTAAAGCATTGAAAGGTCTTTGCTTAGTTCATTCTATTTTCATCTGCTTTCCTTCGACTACATTCCTTTTGACTACAGAGTAAATCGATTGTACAAATTACAATGTCAACAGTTCCATTGATGAAAACACATAAATTTAAATAAGAAATATCCAAGAATCATGGATCAATAAGTTCCAATTGTACCTCAAAATTTTATTTTTGGCCCCCTCCAACCTGTCAATTCGAGACTGCAATTCCTCATAACTCCTCAAAACCTCTGAATAAATCTTCGATCTCTGCCTCTCAGCAGCTTCATGAATGGATGACAAATTGCACACGGAATTTAAATATTTCATCTGATTGACCACTGAACCATTCTCCGGTTTATCACTTTTTAAACCCTCCTCATCCCCACTGAATAGTGAATACAACAATAGTCAGCATAAACTTATAACTGAACCTAGAATTTCTTCTCAGAAATTGGAAATATCAACGAAAAATCATTAAATAAAAGCACCTGGAAACACTGGAATCGATTGATTTATGTGCGAAATCTTGCTCTGATAATAATAAATCCTCTACACAGAGAAAATTTTGACTCGATTATCAAAACAAACATACATAAATATCACACAGAAATGCATATAAAATTAAAAAAGATAGTATGTGAGAAAAGTACCAGACGATGAAGTGGACGAAAGAACACTATCGCCACCCATGATTGCTCACTTTCCTGAGCTTCGTAAATCGTCGTAGGGGAAAAACCGCAAAATTTTATAGAGAGAATTATGGATAAACTCTAACTCAACAACAATTTTTAAGAGAGAGAGAGCGTGTGTTTACTGAGTGTGGAATCGGTTGACGCAAGCTCGCGCAGGTGGTCAAATTTCAAACCAAAATTGCGAAAAAGGCGAAATCGGAACGCTTAACGACAGTGGTGACGTGTCAGACTGCTAGAATTCCAATTAATATATAATTTGTGTATTTCATTTACTTTAATTTAACTAATCTGTATGCCGTTTTAAATAAATAAATAAATAAAATTAAGTTGGGCAACTTATAGAAGCATCAATTCATTACGATAAGGTCAAATACAACTTATTATTACATTTCCACTTTCATTTTGTATCACATTTTTTATAATAAAATACGACATATAAATATACAAATAATGAGAATGAATTGGCCAATCTCTATTTGAAATAAGTTGGTTTTAGTCCTCAGTTGATTTTTCTTTTGGATGATATAAGGGTATCTTTTAGAACTCTAAATAAAAAATACTTATTTTTAAAGTTGTTATAAATATTTTTTTTTTAAATAGTGCTTCTGGGATTTGTATTGGATTTTCAAATAGCACCTTTTTTTTTTTTAAAGTTAGGTTACACCAATTTAAAAAAAATGCTTCTAACTATTGAAAAATGTAGTTCAAAACATCCCCTAAGTCTAGGTGAACTTTAAAATTTGTTAGTAAATACAGTGCATTATCAAAAACTATATAATCAATTAAATAATAATTGCAAGTAGGCAGATGAAAATTAATTTAAATTCATAATACAATCTGTCTTTCACAACTCATTTTCACGCCAAGATTATCAGTATTCAAATGAATGAATAGTTTACCGTAATTCAGAAAAATAACAAGCAAAAAACTGCTTCCTTCTTACTTTGCAAAAAGTCTAGTATAAAGTGAGTGTAGCATAATTTACACCTCAAAAACTGAAATGTCAGCTCAACAAAGTAACCCTCTAATCTGATCTACTCCCTTCAATCAAACCAATATGGCACTATTACATGTCGAGAATTCTTAAAACGGAAACAAAGACTTTCTTAACAACATACAAAAGCGCTCTACGCTCTGCCTGGTGAGTGAGCAACGAGGACTGTTAATAAGTTTTAGAGATCTTGAGATGCTGAAACCTCCAATGTTAATAAGTGAGAGTGATCTTTTCATGAGGAGACTCTGAAACATCCGATGTTAATAAGTGATAGAGATCTTTTCATAAGGACACGCTGAAACCTGCAATGTTAATAAGTGATGTGGATCTTTTCATAAGGAGACGCTGAAACCTCCAATGATAATAAGTGATAGAGATCTTTTCATAAGGGGACGCTGAAACCTGCAACGTTAATAAGTGATAGAGATCTTTTCATAAGGAGACGCTGAAACCTGAAATGTTAGTAAGTGAGAGAGATCTTTTCAAAGGGACACTGAAACCTCCAATGTTAATAAGTTTTTCGGATCTTTTCATAAGGAGACATTGAAACCTCCCATGTTAATAAGTTTTTGGATCTTTTCATAAGGACACGCTGAAACCTCCAAACTGTACGTTAACTTCTCAGAATCAGACGTTCATCAGTCATTCAAGCAGATAAGGTCGAGCAGACGTATAAAAGCCAGCCAGAAACTCATTATGCCTGTCTTGCCATGAACGCCATTCTTTCAACACCAAGAGATGCTGCACGTTCTGCCCCTCTTGGATTACATCTAGAAAGGAACGACATAGGGCAAAGCAGTAATATCTACGGGCTCCAATTGCATTGCTTCAGCCCAGACCTGCTTTGTACACTGATTTGGAGATGAGCCCAATTTGGGCCCCTTATCCGTGCAGCCAAACAGCCAGCCCTCATCGTCACATTGTGGCAACTCTACCTCACGAGGAACAGAGTATATCCCGTTCAAATATTTCAAATCACGATGAGGGGGCTGCAACTTCTTAGGTTTTGTAGAAGCCGATGAAGGTTTTGATGAAGTAGTGTGTTTTCCATTCTCTACAGAACCATTCATCTTCAACTCTTTGATATCCGTCATCTGGATTGGTCGTCCATTCTCCAAAATAGGATGCTTCGATTGAATTTTTTGATCAGCACTGTGGTTGTTGACAATCAGGTTTACCTTTGGAACGGTATTAGTAGCTGAGCATGAAGGTTTTGGTGAAGTAGTGTGCCTTCCATTCTCTACGGAACCATTCATCCTCAACTCTTTGATATTCATCTTGTGGATTGGTCGTCCATTCTCCAAAAGTGGATGTTTCAGTGGAATTTTTCCATCAGCACTCTGGTTGTTGACAATCGGGATTACCTTTGGAATGGTATTAGTAGGTGGGCATGGTTCCATCTTCCTTTTGATATGGAGGAGGTGGCCGTTACTGAGCCCGTGATTATTAATCACTGATTGAGGAGATGAAATCTTGTCATTGCCCTTTCGATTAGTAACAACAGCTCCTTTCTCTTTCTCCACAGAACATGGACCTTTCTCTTTCTCCACAGAACAAGAAAGAGCAGGCATGGACATATTATTAGGACGAACACCTTTGTTTTACACAAGAAAGTACGAAATTTATTAGGCCAAAATATGTATTAGGCCAAAATATGACGACCATAAAAATAACTATAGAAAGTAATTAATATCAATTGCAAACCTGAAAAAAGAACCTTTCATTAAGGAAATAACTCACCATTTGAAAATCCATTCAACCCTTTAGGTTTTGTAAGATTTCCCTGGCCGTTTCTCACAAGGTTCGAAGGTTTGTTAGCACTGAATAGAAAACTAAAATCACTTGGCCCTTGTTTAATCTTTTCTTTGCCGTCCTCTTTGTCCAAAGGACTCGTAATTTTATTTTGATCTTCATTTCTGCGAACATTTCCTTCACCAAAACCTGTACTATATCCATTTGTTTCTTTGGCTTTTATATTCCTATTTTGATCTTCATTCTTGCAACCACCTTCGCTAAAAGTTGTACCATATCCATTCCTTCTGTTTCCGTCCCTTTTCTCGACCTTATCCACTTTGCAAGATCCACCTTCAATCTTAATTCGATTTTCCCCATTACCATTCCCGGTATAACCATTCTCCAATCGCCTTGCATCAACATTGAAACTCTGTCTATTAGCCATCTTGCTATGCTCTGCCTTCTCCAAGTTGACCTTTGTCTTAACCACAAGTGTGATTTTCTGAACCATCTGGTTGCCTTGTGCTCCACCATCATCCCCAATTTGTTTTCCCAATTTGGGAAAAGTTTCTTGATCACGGATCACATCAGTTGGCTTGCCATCAGTACCAAGCTCCCCGCCATTTTGATTACCTAAAAAGCCAACATTTTTTTCCCCTTCTGATGAAATTTGGTTATCTTTCTTCTTTCGCTTTCTTTCCTTCTTGTCTTTGTCCTTCTCTCGTTTTCTTTTCTTATTTTCTTTCTGATCACCTTCACTTCTCTCCTTTTCTTTTCTTTTGCTTCTTTCTTTCTTGTCTTTATCTTTGTGCTTTTTGTGCTTCTTATTTTTTTTCTGATCACCTTCACTTCTCTCCTTTTCTTTTCTTTTGCTTCTTTCTTTCTTGTCTTTATCTTTGTGCTTTTTGTGCTTCTTCTCCTTCTTTTCCTGGTAAAAACGAACAAAGAAAGAAAACAAAAACATAAGTAGATAACATGCATGTATAACACATACCAAAGCAAAGATGCTTCTTATAACTTCAAATAAGCAGTTATAACTTCATATTAAGCCCCTTCCTGAACCCTCGCACACGTGGACACACGAAAGCCAGAAAACGAATAGCGACAAAAGGTTATTTCTAGAATCATAAGACACTTCATTTACTCGCTTTGCATAAGTTACCGTCCCACAGCAGCAGGACACAAAAATTCGCATTCAAGACGGGATATATTATGCAAAAATGGAAGATAAACTGCATGAGCTGTTATATGTATAACCCTTTTAGTTTGTGGAATCATTCACTACATCAGAAGTATACCACTTAATGAAAAAAATACTTTCTTTTTCAAACTGTATGCCTAACTAGCTACGAAAATCATTCGTACCAGTGATGATTAAAGACATTTACAGATTTACACATAAAAAACACAGACCTTTATTATCAAATTCACATCATCAGGCCTAGCCTTTAACTCAAATCCAGGTGGTGGAAATGGAAAACAACGAGACATCGTGAACTCTCCAACAAGAAAAGCTTCCTTATGTTCTGGCCAAAACTTTGCAATGCAGAAGCCGACCATAAACAACAGAGATCTCCATTCACCATGACCTCCCATTCATATCCAGAGCCCGCATTTCCCCATCTCTCCTACTGTCAAAGTTCGGGAATGAAGACATATAAGGAACAAAAAAATGAGCTCCAAGAATGCTGATATCAATTTATGAGTATTTCTCCAACCAGAAATGGTCTCTACATGTACGAATGTTTGCATCAAAAGAAACTGAACCTCAACCAACCCTACCACATTATAATTCATCAGAATAGCATACTCAGTAGACTGCAAAAATCAACTGATGACATTAAAACAGCCACAAAATGTTGTTGACACAGAAAATCAAAAGACATTATTACTCTTCATAATTCAATTCCTAGCACCTGAAACAGTGAATACCATCTCAATCAAGTCTGCACATGTCAATCAATTGAGTTTCTAAAAGGAGCCGCAGAGCCAACAAACTTACATGATATTATTTAAATCTGAACTGCTAACTTAGCATTTATTCAATCTTAAGATTTATCAAAATTGGGCATTATTTCAGCTCGGATCAAACCAGAACCCATCATTCGTCATAAAACGAACCAAACCAAGCAACAGAGCTGGCCAAATTAATTACAAAAATCTATTTTTTTTTTCTTTTTTAATCAATCGAATTCAAGAAACAGAAATTCACCACCTGAGCTTTTAACGTGTGATAACAACAAGTGGCGACACACAAAACGGTAAAAATTAGTTAAAAAAAACCATTACACCAATTCCGAGAGGTCTTTCAAGCTTCATTCCGAAACAAGTAGACGGAATGCAAAACACAAATAGAGAGCTTTTAACGTGTGATAACAACAAGTGGCGACACACAAAACGGCAAAAATTAGTTAAAAAAAACCATTACACCAATTCCGAGAGGTCTTTCAAGCTTCATTCCGAAACAAGTAGACGGAATGCAAAACACAAATAGAGAAGATCATCAAAGAACAGGAAAAAAGAGAAATCTGGAGAGGGGCGTTCTCTTTTCCCGTACCTCTCATTCTCTGTATGTATATGTATAGGTGTTTTGAGTTGGTCGTGCTCAGATCCTGTGGAGATTTGGGTTTTTTCTCAGAAGGGGGCGCCTCTGAGGAAACCCAAAACAGAAGAGGAGTAAATTGTGTGAGGAAGGCCGTATTTATATAGGGGAAGGGAGGGGTTGATGAGAGAGAAAGGGGGGCGGACCAAGGACACAGACGTCTTTTTAAATGCAAATAACGACGTTGGTTTCCCTTTCGCCAATCCAACTATGACCAAAACTCGTTATAGTTGTGGATATTGACGATCAACATGTATAATTTAACATAAATTATATTTGTTTTTAAAAAGTATTAAAGTATTAATATTTAATTTATGTTATATTTTATGGTGTGATCGTTTCATGTAAATGTATTTAATAATTATACTATCTATTATTATAACTCGTTAAAAATAAGGTTAATATACTATATCATGCGACAAAAGCTTGTATGAATTCGAATTCACGGTGAACTCAATTTTTTTAGTATCATTATTATGTGTAAAAATTATCAGTTTTATGCATAAAAATAATTATTGTTATACACAAAAATTCTCACTATTTAAAAAATATTTTATATTTTTAAACAGTAATTTTTTTTATATATATAGACTTGATTAACGGGAATGTTACTCTCATGCAACACAGAATTAAAATTTACCAATTTTTTAAGGCAAACTGAATTTAGTAACTGGTGTAATTTTAATTCATATATTTTTAATTAAACAAATTTATTTATTTCATAATTGCATAATGCGGTTGCATCAAATGCACATATTTTTTTGTCAATTGAATAAGTAAATAAATAGAGAGCTTTTAATCGATATAATAATATGCTTAATTTACATGTCTGATACTCTTGATATGCAATCTCACACTTGAATTTGTCACAAAAAAAAACATGGCTTCTACATTTTGTACAAAATAATCTTTTTCATTATGACATACAAAAGATTTAAAAAATACTTACTAATTTTTTATATGCCACAATTGTTATTCAATTCACTAGATTTTATTATGATAATTGTCCACAACATTTGATTTGGAGAGAAACATGTCATTTTATTGCCACATTAAAGTTCAATATCATCTTTTTTAATTGTAAAAAAAAAAAAGAAGAGAGAAATTAAACGATATTTAAAATGACTAGAGATATGTTTATCTCCAACATAACTTTTAATCTTTTATCGTTGTAAAAGAGTGGAAATGCTCTGGCTAAAGTCACTCCTAAATAGATCACCCCAAATAAAGTTGAGTGAATTGAGTTGCAATTATTCTAAAATTCATGTATAATATTACAAGAAAATAAAATGGTGTGATTGAATCGCAAAAGGCGAACCAATTCCATGCACACTCTTTAATAATACTCATATATATAAAAAAAAATCAACTAAATGAATACTCGATTTGAATTAAAACTCGAAATAATTATCCATAGGTCCATATCTAGGAGTAACAATACTCCTAGGTCCATGCCCATTCTAAAATTAGTGGGATTTTACACTATTATACCTTACACAATTTTAGGCGTTTAATTTCATATTAAATAAAATTACCACCCACCCAATTCAAAACCATCGGTCGCTCAAATCTCTCTCTCAAAAAATTGAAATCTGCAACCCTCTCACTCTCTCTCTCTAAAATCGCTCAATCCAACCAGTTCTCACTCTCTCTCAAAGCTTCTGAATTCAGCCATGGCACTTTCCATGATGGAATCGAGATACTCATCCGCTTCTTCCATGGAATCGACGGCCTCTTGTTCTTCGATTTGGCTCTCGAGCTCGAGATTAGCCCAGGCCATGTAGGCCTCGATCTCGAAGATGGAAGTTGGTTGTGGGGGCATTTCGTGATGGAACAGATTTGCTTGGAGAAGAGGACCCGTCCCCCACCAGTGATTTTTTCAGATCTGTTCAGAACTTCTCGAAAATTTTCTGGTAAAATCAGATGAGTAGACAAGATCTACTGAAATTATGCATGTGTATGTATGTATAGAACTTTTGGCTTATAAATCTTTATTTTTGGTGTCAGATGGTTCGAGTAAAGGACCCTAAAGTCAATCTTGATTTCCACTTTTTTTCCTTCCATATTTTTCGGATTTTTTTTTGGTTGTTATGTGATTTGCATTGAATCTGGGTTTTGGATTTGGTTCATACATTTTATGTATTTTTTTGTGTTATTTGAATCTGTAAGAATTTTATTTATTTGGGTTTGTGGGTTTTGGAAATGTAGAACCTGTGTTGGTGAGCGACGGGATAGGGAAAGTTGCAGATTTGATGATTTTTATGAAGATCTGCGTTTTTTGAAGATCAGTGTTGTTGATATGGAAATTTTTTGAAGATGTTGAAGATCCATTTATGAAGAAGATCAGGGGTTTGTTAATTTCTGAGGGTGAGAATCTGAAATCGAAGATGAACCTGTTCATGTTATTTATGAACATGTTCATGTGTTTTGATGAACATGTTCATGTCGTAATAAAGACGATGATATGTAAATTTTGAGATTGTAATTGTAGGTTTTAAATATGTAAATTTCTGGCATTTTTTCAATTTTGATATGTAAATTTTTGTAATATTCTAATTTTTATATGAATTTTGAGATTTTAATTTTTAGATATGAAGCCTTGCAACTCATTTAATTTTGAGATTAGTAAACAATTTGAAAAAATACAGAAATTAATAGGCAGAAAAAATGCAGAAAAATGCAGAAATTTTAAATAATTTTGAGATTGGTACAATTTTGAGGTAAAACAATTTGAGTAACAAAATTGGCAGAAATGAATGAGTGCTGAAAAGTTGGATTAATCGGCAGAAATGAATGAGTAACAATTTGAGGAAGTTGGTGAAAAGAAACTGATTTCATGCCTAAAAGTTGGATTAATTGATAAGGGTAGATATGTCTTTTAGGGTGATTTTATGGACTTAAGAGTAATGTTAAAAAGGGTATGGAACTAGTAGTAAGTTTGATATGGATTTTGGACCTAAAAAGTCATTCACTCTTAAAATTCAATCAACAATTTATCATAATATCGTCTTAGAATTAAAAATCAACTAAATGAATACTCGATTTGAATTAAAATCCAATCAACAATTTATCATAATATCGTCTCAGAATTACTCATGTTCATTGCATGCATATTATAAGCAATTTTGATAAAACAATATTAGATATGTACAAGCTTTGATATGGATTCAGCCGCATACACATGTAAGTATCTGTATAATTTTATGATAAATTTTGTGTTCTATCTATTTCCATGCACAACATATAGATAATGCAACAATAATTTTTTTATAAATGAGATTCCCCTTGCTAGCTATAAAGTTGAAGGAGAATGGTTCATTAACATCCACCTCATCAACTAGGCTAAATGTTTTGGAATATTACATTTAATATATGGATCACTTCTTATCTTCTACATTTTGAAAATTGCTAAAAATGTAAAATAATAAATCTAGCCATTTAATAAGAAATTAATTCCGGATTTGACAATTTATTTACAGATGTCATTTTTATCACCTGTACGAATTTAGATACCATGTTTATTAGGACAGGGAGACCCTATTTCAAGACCAATCAGAAGATAATTCATGCAATGCAAAACTTATATAATAAGAAAAACTTGTCCAAGTTAGTGAAGTAGATAAATTCATGACGTAATAATAACTAAAACGAGAAATAAATCACCCAGTACTAAAACGAGATATAAATCATCCAGTAGTAAAAGTTTATTATAACTGTAAAAAGAGAGAAATTCTTTTCAAGTAAATTA
This sequence comes from Stenogyne calaminthoides, assembly GCA_037126765.1. Lineage (NCBI taxonomy): Eukaryota > Viridiplantae > Streptophyta > Magnoliopsida > Lamiales > Lamiaceae > Stenogyne > Stenogyne calaminthoides. The sequence goes on from JBBCBC010000006.1 coordinate 5,231,196, forward strand.
ACTGGGATTGAGAAAGAAAACTTTACAGCTATAACTGAAGGTCAGTAAAGTTGATGTGAGCATTGCCTAATGTATTTTCACAACTGGGGAAACGAACGAGGCGTTCGTTAACTACTGGGTCTGGGGGAAGGCGGAGGATGTGGCGAGTAAGGGACGGTCCAAAAGATTGGACTGGAAAGGCGCCATGCCAAATCCTGCTGATTGTAATGTACTTGCAACTGAACTGCTCATAACACAACATAGTAGAAACAGAAGGTCAGTAATAACTTCTTTTTTGCAAATTAACCGGCGTGATTATGATTCATCGTGATTATGATCATCAAATTATTTCTGCATATGCACTTGGTGATAACACAGCATTGTAGAAACAGAGGTAATAAGCTCGTGATCATTAACCTTTTCTTTTTTGGAAATAGGCATAATAATGATTCATCATGATTATAATCATCAAATTATTTCTGCATATGCACAAGTAATCATCAATGCACGAATCTTTTTGTTGGTGCTTCAACATTTACAATCTCTTCAAGACCTTGCTGACATCTTTTTTTTTTTTTTTTAATATTCTTTTCAGTAAAATAATTCATGGGCGAAAATATCCAAAATATCATTTCTTTTTAGTCACAACTGTAGGTTTCATTCTTTTTCAGCTATTTTTGTCAATTATGCTCTATCATATATTTTGTGGTATGAGCTGATGTAAATGGAATGACTTGATTCTGTTGGTGAGAGACTGTGGAAAGGCCGGGATTTTGGTGACGACAAGAAAGGTAAATGTAGCAGAAAAAAAGCTCACTAGAAAATCAATGAATTTTAAGTTGTTAAAAAAACTCACATTTTATATGCATGTTTGAATAAATTCAATTAATAAAAATGTAATTAAAAGAAGTAACACATGAAATGTACTATAACAATTAGAAAAATGTGAAATACCTGAAAGATAGAGATAGGGAAGGCTCCATTGATGTAGTCATTGCATGTTGATTGGGAAACAGTGACCAGAAAACTGTGAAGCAGCAGCAAATACATACTATGTGACTTAATAAGCAAACCCGCGCTAAGACTCATCGCCACCATACTAAATAAATGAAATAGATTAGCAGAAAACGATACAATAAGTACCTGATGGTTTTGAGCGATCCAAAAGATGATTGCAGATCATCATATCCTGAATAAGTAAGATCACAAATTTTTATGAACAGAACATTTTGATCCCTACTACGTCTTGTTAGTAGAAAAAGAAGCAATTGAAACTCAGAAACTTAAAATAGTTACCTCTTTGGCACCTTGCTTTTTTTGGCCAGTCTCTACAAGAAATAAATTCACCATGAAAATGTCAAGTTTCCAGAAAGGTAACAACTAAGAACATACAATGAAAGGCAGAGAGACAAGTTGAAACAGGAAACCAAATAAGAGCATCTAAACAACAATGTACAAATAAAGGAAACAGATTGATTGTTTATCGTAATACACTAGTGTCGTATAGAAAAATATTTATCTATCCTAAAGACAGTAGTAACAGAATCCAGGTAAGCAGTAGGACTGGCCCCTAGTACATTATTAGACGTGATGCTTTGCATGAAAAGATTTGTTCTGAATAGGATCCAATTGGAGTGGATAATGATAATTTAAAGAATATCACCGCAGGGAGATTTTATCTTGTATTTTCCCAAATTCTAAACTCAAAAAAGAGATTACAAAAATTTGAATAGATACACCAAATGGTCTCCATTAATGCATGAGGTACTAAGTCAAATTCTCAAATATACACGTGTCCCATTGTACCGGTTATGTTTTACACTTTACGGCATAACGACTCATAACCTACTCACATGCAGATTAAAATAAATGAAGTTAAAGCACACAAACATGCTATATGAACATCTCAAGAACCATAATAAAACAAACATCGTACCCAAGTTTGGAGCACTAGGTTTTACTGCTAACGTCAATCCGAGAAAGCAGTCATCAGTTGAAGTGCCAAAATCCCACAGGTTCAGTTCCAGATTAGGTTCAGAATGTCCTATATAATTAACACACGTGTTAATAAACAAGTAAATATCATAGATCTTGCATACATCATAGAGTAGGCTAGAAGCAAACTAGAGTACCTAGACCTAGTTGTAGTGTATCTCCCACTGGACGAGGGACCCGCTTGCCAACCTAATAATCGGTAGAAGTTAAGTACACGTGCAACAAGTGGGTAAGCTTATAAAAACTTATGATGTATATTACATGGAAAAAGGGATGCTGCAAGCATTGATCTGCTGTTGGCCTCTTTAATGGATCCCAGGAAAAAAGTTGCTGAAACAGTGTAAAATATTGCATTTAGGATGCTTGCACCAATCAAAATACGAAAATTAAAGCCATGGTAAGTTACCTTGATCAAGTCAATTGCTACCTCGCTAGCATTTGGAATAATAGCAGAAAGACTAGCCGGGTGGGTTGTCTAACAAGATTGACATCAAGATCAATTGAAATGTATGAGGCAATAAATTATGGGAGAGCAATAGAGTTAATGACAATGTTCAAAAGAACTCACATCTGAACACGTGATTTTAACAAGCCTAGAAATGTTTATGGCCTCAGGGAAGATATTCCACTGTGGTGCTCCAAGCACACGGCATATCTTGTATAATTGATTCATTTCACTGTTCACACAAGAGAAATAATTTAAATGCTATAAAAATATAAATCTAGACACACAAAAAATACATCTATTATGGAAAGTGCAACTATTAACATCATGATGTCTTTACACTATTATTGGTATAGTTATACTCATAAGCTTGTTGTGAGATTACCTTTCCCCAGGAAAAATCGGGCACAAAGTGAAAAGCTCAGCCAGTATGGCACCAACAGCCCACATATCTGTGAAGGTTCATGTATTCAAGAAGTCACTCACTAAAAGAAAGCAAAGACAAACAAAACAAAATAGAAAACTAAGCCTTTATCAAATTATCTCACTATGTGAAGTTAATATGGATCATATCTTGCTTTCGTCATCACAGGGAACATGTTCTTAGTTACATTTAAGTATACCATATATTTTTCAGTAGTTTCCTTCCAAGTTCATTTTGGGTCTTCCCCTTCTCTCTTAATTTGATTTAATGAATCACTCTTTCCAAACGCCGTACCGAGCATCTACAGGTCTCCTATACACATATGCCAACCATTTTAAGAGTGTTTCTCTAATCTTTTCATCTATTAGGGCCGCCTAACCCACTTTCTTTCTAATACTTCCACTAATTATTCAGGCATATTAAATGCATATGTTACTTGAAAATGAAATAAGGTTGATTATGGTATATTGAATAAATATTCTGGAAAACCCCATCAGGATAATAAACAAACAATCAAGAGAAACACAACAAAATAAAGTACTTCCATAAACTTCATGTAATAAAATAACCAGGTGTTAGGTATAGCCTTGCATACCAATAGCAGGAGTATAGGATGCAGACTGCAGCAAAACCTCTGGAGCTCGATACCTTACCGAAAGCAAAATACATATTAAGCATAAAATAAGACTGGTCTAATCATTCAAAACAACAAAGGATATTGATGTTCGTGACGACTCACCAGCGAGTAGAAACATAATCAGTAAAAGGAGGTGCTGATGATAATTCTCTAGCCAGTCCAAAATCAGCAATCTTTATTGTGTTATTTGTCACCAGTAAATTCTCTGGAGGTATATAGATATCAGCATATTAGCTCTACAACATCATTCGTTTTGACATAAAACAACCCATAAATGTAGGAGAAGCCCTGATAATTAGTACCAGGTTTTAGATCCCGATGGAAATATCCATGTTTATGCACATGGGCGAGACCTTGCAGCACCTGAGACATCAATGCTCGAATCTCCTCCTCAGAAAAGGATCTTTGCTGATCTTTCATCATATGGTATAAATTACACTCCTAGAAATATAACGCCCGCGGTCAGGAGGGTATTAGAATTGAAAAATCTCTTAGTATTTGGATCAAATTTAGAATAAGATGAAGATATACAATAAAATATTTATGTCAAAAACTGCACCTTTATATAGGAGAACAAGACATCAAAATAATAATTTGCAGAAAAATGGAATCATATGTTACCATGTATTCAAATATGAAGAAAAGCTCATTATTTTGTCTGACAATCTCCCTCAACTTACTGACATTAGGGTGATTTAATCTGCGGAGGGCCTGTAGTGAGAGGAAACAGAAAACCTTTAGCTTAATAAACAACACTCCATTATATGCGACCTTTTAACTTTTGCCATGTTTATCAGCTTCAAGTGGGAGAACCTTTAATTAACTTGCATACCTTTACTTCTCTTAGATTCACACATTCCTCCCAGAAAAAGAACTTTCTCTTCATTCTTTTGACAGCAACCTGGAACAAATACTAGATGTTAATATGAAATGCTTATTACAAAATTTTTAACAAAATGTGGAACTTCATGGGGAAATAGAGAATATGAAGGAGACAAATATTGCTCACAATCTCAGATGTTTCATTATTTACTGCTTTATATACACTACCACAGGTCCCATCACCAATTTCTTCCAAAATAGTATATCTGGAAGCCAATGGAAAGAAATAGAATTAATGTAAGGTTCGAGTTGCCAGAAGATAGTCATAGTGCCCATATTTAAATGAGTATTAGGAAAAAAACTTACCTTTCCATTCTTTGGTTAACAAAAATTTGGAGGGTCAAATTTAGTTCAATGAAGGTATAACCACTTTAAAGTTTGAAGATGTATTTAGTATTTACACTGTTTGAATAGTGGTCTTCAACTAACTGTACGTAAGCATTGGTGCTTATGCCCATCAAATAATAGAGTATGTAGTAAAGTGCTGGCTTTTCATCGTAAGAATGATTAAATATCAACCAGAATGATATTAACATGCTTGTTTGCAGCATCTACTAGCTGCAAGCTGTGGTTATCATCTAAAAACCACCACTCTTTCCTAGCACGTTCTTGCTACAAAGACTTCAGCAAGGGATGTCCAAATTTATCTACAATCATCAGCTTGAAACTATCACGAGCATCAAATTCGTCAATCTATAAATAATAAGAAATCAACAACTATCCCACAAAGAATCTGATGGTGCATGCTGAATGAGTGATTCTGGAATTGAAAATGAAAAATACGATTAAATTTTGGAAAACATAAAAACATTTTGAATCTACTAAAGACCAATAAAGAATAATTAAGTAAGGAATTAATCTCAACCTAACTTATATCAGTCAATTTCTAACAAAATGAAGGTTTAGAATATATCAGACTCCAGATGAAAAAGTGAAAGGAAAAACATATATATGGCACAGATATCAGATATGCACATTCGATGTACTCCAAATTCAGATATAAAGTAATCCCCAACTTGAGATTTTATATCCTCTTTACCTTAATCGCGCAATTAACAAATTTTGCAATCAGCTGGTATACTAACGGGGAAAACAACAATTAATGAATAAAAGAATCCTCACTGGTAAATATAAGAGAAATCTAAAATTAATATCTCAAGAATCAAATACATTCCGCTTGAAGCTTTCCGCAAATTTGAACTACGGCATGATCAAGCATTTAAATAATTCAAAAGTAATAAAAACTAGGTTCAACCGCATATACCAAAAGAAGAAAAACACAAGCAAAAACCTCATTAGGTAAAATTGAAAACTAAATTAGCAAATCACTCAAAAGAACTATTCATGCCCGAGAATAACAGCACTATCCACCACGATCAACTAAATAATAGGAGTAATAAATAAAACAAAGGACCGGAATTGTAATCATTGCAAAACTCATATTGCAGCAGATATAAGACCAATCCAAAACCACAGCCCAAAAACTCTTTTTAACTTGAAGAAAACAGTAAACGAAATCGAAAAACTTAGCGCTGAAGTGAACTTACCGAAACAGTGTCACGCCATAACCGAAAGAAGGAAGATCTGGCGAGGGAAATATATTTGTATACGTATAGAGGGAGAAAATTGAATAATTGGGATCAGAATGTAGTAACAAGAGAGATAGCGTTGAAAACAAGGGAGGGGGATTGAGTTAGATCAATGGAGCTAAGTTATGAATATATATTTATATCACAAAATCCCGCATAAGTAGCGTTGGAGAAGAAACCAAACGCGTACTAGTGAATATTCAATATTTAAACTTATTTATTCAATATATGCTTTTATTAAATATAATATGCAGGGTATTTTTTAATTATTATTTAAATTTATTTATTCCATATATGTTTTTATTTCGCTACGATCTTTTATTCAACTATCATATACTCCCTCCGTCCCATAATAACGTGCACGTTTACTCTTTTCACGTGTTTTAGCGAACGAGATTTTTATTAGTATTTAAAATGATAAAATATTTTTTAAAGATACATATAATAGAAGAGAGGTAGATCTATCATACTCCTTTTTAAAAGTCACTTTATCATTTCAAATAATAATAAACAATTCGCTCGCAAAAACTCGATAATAAAGTTAGCGTCCACGTTACCTTGGGACAGAGGTAGTACTTTCTTTTGAATGTTGTTTATTAAATGAATGAAAAGAGCCCCAACGATTATATGGGTGAACGGGTAGTTTTCTTCTCCATGTCGTCACGTTACACAATTTAATTGACTTGATTTGATCTGATTTTATTTATTCTCTCATATTTTGATGAGATATAAATTTGATAAAATTTGATTTGATTATTGTATATCTTGACAAGATATCAATCTAATTTAATTTGATATAATTTTAATATTTTTACAAATATATTCATGAAAATTGTTTTTTTTTTATATAAAACAAATCTAGTCGACAAAGAAGGTTTTCTTGTTTGTTGGTTAATCGTATGCAAATTGTTGTGTTAATTTGTTTACAATAATTATAATTATTAAAAAGTTAAAAAGAGGATATAAATAAAAATTTAAAAGAGGCGGAAGGGTGGAAGTGGTCCTCAATTTACTGTAATGATGATATTACCCTTTATTGATTCGACGGAAAGTCGATATTGCCCTTTTATTTGCGAAAATTGAAATAACTTGGATAGTGTATTGGGCTTCGATAATTGGGTAATGCGAAGGTCTAAGAACTAAATGGCCGAGGTCTGTATATTTTAAATTCAACGGAGTCTCGTGTGCGCCAAGTGCACTATGAAGTTATAGTGTATTTTTAAATACTACTCCCCCATTCCATAATACATCTAACAGGTAAGAGAACACACTTTTTAAGAAAATTAAGTAATGGGAAGAGTTTTAACGGGTAATTTTATAAATATTTATGTATAAATTAAATAAAGTAGTTCGATTGTGTGTATACATGGACTCAAATGTAATTACATTTTGTGTAAAATTCTAAATATTGTGAGGGTGAAGTTTTAGGAGGACTTTTTACTTTTGAGGTGTGAAAGGTATTGTGGGACGGATGGAAAAAAAAGTGTGAAAGGTATTTCGCGACGGAAAGTGTATTAGTTAGTTTCACTATATATTATTCAATAAAAATGATTAATATTATTAAATGAAAATAACTAATATCATTTGAAAATTCACTTTAGTTACACAGTCCATTTGACATAAAAGAAATTTACTCTTTAGATTACTTTTGTCTAGTTCTATAATTTATATCTATCTTTATAGGAAGAGTAGATTTTAACAGAGAATATTCTAGAGTCTCTAGTAATATTCTAGATAATGATAAGACCAAACTAAATTAAATCAATTTGATTTGACATATTTAATTTGTAATTAATTGTAGATATGTTGTGATCCTATTTCCTTGTAAAGTTGTTGTAATCTTATTATATATAGTGGAAAATCCCCCTCACCAATTCACGGTGAATCAAATTATTTTCTCACATGGTATCAGAGCCTCAGGCTCAGCCCAGATCCTGGGTTCGATTCCCGTGGAATGCACTTCACCCATTTAAATTGTCCACTCATTGGGCCTCCTCCCTAGAGGACAGAGGCAATGATGTTGGGGTTATACTGGAAAGTATGCTTTTACTTTGTATAACCAAACTGAATTTTATGTCTTATTTACTGAAATAAATTATTTATCACTGATACTTTAAATATTATTGAATGTTACATATATTTACTGCATAATTGTTCAATAAACAGTACATGTTACATTGTAGTTAATTTAGTGATACCAGATCACAGAAGATTAAATTAACAATCTCTTGTAACTAAAAGTACGTTGTTCACGACCTAGATGGAAATGAACAATCCATCGTGAAAGGTTGAAGTGTAAGGCTCAGATTGACTTGTCTTGACCAAGAGATTATACTAGTGCATGATTGATGCACTGAATAGGACCTACAGGAGGATAAATTCTTCAGCATTGAATTAGGAAGAATTAGACCTCAGTGGTTCATTATTTCTTAATCTTCGTCCCTTAAATAGGATCGTGTGTGGTTAGTAACTATTGCTTTGACTATGACGGGTAGAGAATCAATGAGATTCAATACTTTATATCTTGGGCAATATTACTGGTCACATACGATTGCTAAGATTTAATACGAAGAATGGTGTGCAAGTACGCTTGGTTGATTGCCCCCTTGGGAGGTTCATAAGATTAATCATACCAAATCTTGCAAGTGGAATTAGTTTCCGGTATGGATAATAATGTTTAACCGTTCCTTGACCAAGGACAAAAAAATATTAATTAAAGGAAAGCTATTTCAGTGGCTTGAATTAATTAATGGGCTGGATAATCTTAAACACGAGAAATAATAACCGAGAGTCATATTAACAGTAATATGGGTTAAGATGGATAGTGCAATATTAATTATGTAGTGGGATTAATTAATATTTATGGGCTTGAATAATATTGTGGCTCAATATTAGATATTCAAAGTCCATTATAAGGTCCAATATTAATTCTCCTAAAGGCCCCTCAAGTAGCCCAAACATAATGTCCAATAACTGAAAAAGATGTTTAAAATAAAATAAATTATGGTTGCCTTTTTTCCCTAAAAGTTTCGAAAATAATAAATAAAAGAGGGAGAAAGATTTTTCTTGAATTTTGTTATGTAATGTAGATAAGTATTCTTGGAATACAAGATTATCTCATTAAATTCAAGAAATCTCCCACTTGGTTATTTATTAAGCATAATTAGAAAATTTTGAATAAATAAGGAGAGGAAAGATTTTCTTGATTTTCTTGGAAAGATATTATGGAAGATATGTATTCTTGGAATACAAGAATATCTCATAAATTCAAGAAGATCCAAATCTTGGATTCTTACTTCTTATTATTTTAGAAAATACCATAACAGGAGGAGTTGGGATTTTTGTGGAATAATTTAAATATGGAGAAAAGAATATATTGGATATATTCAAGATTTCTTGGAGATCAAGAAAAAGATTTTCCCATCTTATTCATGCACAAATTTTCGACCAACACCCCCTCTATAAATAGGGGATGAGTGTTTCATCCCCAATGCAATTTCATGTGTTGGAAAAACTAGAAATCCACAAAGGTGGTGCAACATAATTTTATTTTTCCTTTTGTTAAATTGTTCACGAGTTCCTACCACCGGATTGTTGAACAAGGATAAGAGAATACTTGAGAAGGTCTTTTGGTGTGTTCGTGTGAACGGGATTCATCTTCTCAACGGTTGTCACTCCGAGAGGTCAGTTCACGTAAACCCGTAGTAATTCCGCATGAGTAGGATTTATGTGAACTGTTTATATGCATGATTTATTGTTGAATTATTATTTGAATTAATATAGGATTAATTCATGCTAGTAATAATTGTTAGAATTAAATTTGTATTTAAATATTCATCCCGAATAGATCCGGGCAATTAATTCCCCAACAAATGATTCGGCCCACGAGTGAGGGGGAGTGTTGAAGGAAATTAAATAAATGAATTAATTCACCATCTCTCTACAAGTTCGGACTTTTAGATGAGACATAATTCTTTCATGGTATCACATGGTATCACTAGTACTCATCTAAACCCTAAATTCTTTATTGGTCGCCATCCTCCCTTCTCTTTTGTCCTTCTTCCTATCAACACCAATCTTCCTCATGGCCTCCTCCACTACCTCCTCTGATGTCGTTGAGGCTAGATCACCTTCTCCTCATCTGATGACTCCCTCCCCTTCTCCAGTCCACGAGCAAGTCAAGTCTCCGGTGGCGGAGCCAGATCAACCATTGCTCCTAGGTTGGCATCAACCCGCTGATCTGCCACCACCAGAAACCTCCTCCACACAACCTCCAGTCCCAACTGTTCAACCTTCAGTCTCAACTGAACAATCACTTCCAGAATCCAGATCTTCGAAGACCATAACTGGGAAGTTGGCACGAATGCGGATTGAGCGAGAAATTGATGAACTGTACCCAGAACTGGAAGCTCATCTGGCGGTAAGGGACGATGTTCTGGAGATCCTGGCCTGGAGAGATCTCCGCTTGAAGAACTTCTCAGACTTCATTATTATTATTGAACAGATGGGAGGAGTTGATGAATTCGCTGACTATGACTTTGATATGAGAAAGTCTGCTAAGGTCAGTTCACCAGCTGAGCTAATTTTTGCCAAAGCTGTTAAAGCCCTGATCAACAGGAAGCTGGGAAAAGTCGATACAGTTGAATTGGAATCAGAGGAGGAAGCCCCACAACCCGAGACGGATGCTCTTTTGAAGGATGCAGGAGTTGCCGATGAAGGTGAGCCTGGTGCTACAGTTCATGACCAGCCACCAGAGGCCCAAACAACTAGCACTGATCAGGTGGTTCAAGATATTCCTGCTACTCACATAACCACAGATCAGCTGCGGGAGATTAGACCGTGCTTCAAAGATCTCCTCAAGGAAGAAGTAAAAGGTGTGTTGGCTAACGCGGTTAGCAACACCATAGCTGATCAGAGGCAGGCGAGCCTCAGGGAAATAAAGGATCAACGGGAATTTGCTATTTCCCAGATCGAGACGATCAAAGATCAGTTTTCTCAAACCCTGACCAACCTGACAACTGATATTAAGAAGACGTTTGACGAGAAGTTGGCCCAGGTTGATCAAAATCAAGTTTCTCTTCTGATGGTCACTGAAAAACTTGAAATGACGGAAGAAAAACTTGACAAGCTCATTCTCACCCTCTCAACTGCCGTCGAGTCTGCCAAATCCGAGCTGATCTCAAAGATTCAAGATTTAACTACTCAAGCTCAAGGATTAAATGTTTCTGATCTGAACAAGGCCATATCAGTCAGCTTTGGCTCCCTGACTTCCCACCTCACTGCACTTTTTTATCAAACCAAAAAGGGGGAAGGCCAGGTTGAGAAACCAACTGACTTCATTAAAACAACAGAGGAGCTGATTCAAGCAGTTGAGACTCATGGCCAAATACTAGACCATCTGGATCTGTTCGCAAATGAAGTATCTGGAAAGATGGAAAAGTCTAAGGCAAGGAAAATGGCTGTCGGTGCTGGAACATCCAAAGCTGTTGATCCTGCAAAAAGAGTTACAAGAAGCATGGCGAGCCAGATACAAGCTGACAAGGAATTGACTGAGAAACTATCCAAAGAGCAGATTATTGAAGAAGCTCGTTTAAGTGAAGAAAAGAGGAGAGCAGAAAAAATGGCCGAGGCAGAAAATCTTAAGAAGAAATACAGGTCAAGGGTAAAGAAAGGTCTAGCTGGAAAGTCAGGAGCAGAACCACAGCTGGCAGCAAGATTCGATGAAATCATTCCAAAAACTGCTGCTCATGCTGATAAGTTTGAAGAATGGAATAAGATAAGAGGTGAATGTCTAATGGCTCCTGGATGCTTTTGTTCTGGACTTAGTGCCAAAAGAAGAATCACCAGATGAGAAATTTCTCAACTGGTTGGAGAACAAGCATCCAGATTTTCTGAAGTATCTGGAGAATGAGGCCAGAAAAATAAATGAAAGAATAGCCCATCAAGATTATGAGGTGATGGACTACTCAAAGAAGGCAGATGGCTCATTCGATAGATTGGTCTTTCAAAGATTCTACTTTGACATCCTGAGCAAGTCACAAATAACTGATCCTCAATAAATCAACGATGTCAAGTGGAAACTATACCGGATTTTCAACGTGCCACAAGATCAACGAGAAATGCCAGAAGGCTTCATTCTAAGAGGGTGAAGATCAGAAGACATGTAGGATCAGTTGTACTTTATTCTTTTAAACTTTTCAGATGTAACATGTAAACGACAAATCAGTTAAATGAAAAGTTTATTTTTTACTGATCCTAAGACAAATTCTCATTGTCTTCTGATTTTCTATTCTTTACTATTTTACAAATTTATCAATTGTTGTTGGTTTCTCAGATGTTTTGGTTTCATCAAAAAAGGGGGAAATTGTTGGGAAATTTAGTTTTGATGAAAGTTTCAAAACACGTGTAATAGGACCAGTCAGACCTGTTAGCTGACTGATGTTTCAGATATTAGTTTTAAGGTGACCAGTTGATAATTATTGTATAGAACAACTGATGTAATAGATAGGTCACATATTGAGGGCGAACTCATTATGTACAAGTCTTGAAGAAGATCAGATCAGATCTGACCAACAGTCAGATGATCAGGTGAAAGCATGAAGATCAAGTTCAGAATACCTGAAGATCAGATGACTATCAGAAGACCAAGACCAGAAGACATGAAGATCTATATCAGTCAAGTCTGCTAGTTGAGCTAAGACAACTTGCACCAGAAGACTCTATCAGGTAGACTAATCAGTTTATCTGATCAGGACAACTCTCACCTGGTGTCAACTGTTTTATGCACCAGATCATGTGTACTATCAGACAAGAGGAATGTCAATCTTTGTTGGTATACCAAATACTGAACAAAAGTATCTATTGACCAATGAGATCAGGACACGTATGAACGGAGCTGAAAATGCGGGATTTGGCGCTGCAAGTCAAACGGCTAGAAAGGACAAACATACATGCTTTCGGCCATGCTGTTCCTGAAGCACGTCAAATCAACCCTGCAATACTACCAAATATAACCTGAAATTCAAATTGCTCTCTAACGGCTCTTTGATTTCATGATCTATAAATATGGGATTAATCTTCAGAGTGAAGACACGAAAATTATCATCAAGCTCAAGCTATATCAAGATTTCCGCACGAAGAACACAAAATTCAAGTTTATTTTTATAAGTGTTCATCCCATTAGTTCTTAGCACATAATTCTTATCCTCTAGCTTAAGGCTACCTCAAAAACTATGATAGAATTCCAGTTGGAACAAACAACAAATCTTTACCCAAAACTCAAAGTTAGGTTAAGTTTGTTTTAACAAGATTTCAGACTAGGGTTTCTAGTTCTGATTTCTGGGATCGGTTGAGTGAGAACTTTTAAAACATCTGTTGGTTGTAATGTGTTGGACTAACACAATAAACTAAGTCCAGTTGGTTAAGTTGGTGCCCCTTGTGATAGGGAAGAGTGGACGTAGGACTGGTTGTCTGAACCACTATAAAAATCTTGTGTGTATTTACTTGCTCTTAACTGCTTTACACTACTTCACACAACTTGGTTTAAACTGCATACATATTCTGAGTTAGGATCAGTCTGCATCAAGCAACTGATCTGATCAGTTTGACACTTTAGTCATCTGATTGAAAACGGACCCAAACCCGGCCCGAGTGGTTCATGGTTCACCCGATCCGAATAGTTCATAATTTAGGGTTTAAGGTTCATGGTTTAGGGTATAGTATATTATAAAACATTCTATAATTTATTTGAGTAGAATTAATTATGTGGATGATGAGTTGACATGACACGTCATTAATCTGGTTCCATAAAAAACCAGATAGTTGGTTCTATATATATATAAATTAATTGCAAAGCGTGATGGTCGAACAATGCTTGCTATAGTTTTACAAGCAACACGCTTAAATAACTTTAATTGCAAACATCATATTGAAGTTAAGGTCCATGAATCACCCCGTCAAAAAAAAAAAATCCATGAATACCTCTATTAGATGGTGAGTTTTGGTCCCCCGAATTAGTCGGTCTTTGAGTCAATTATCGAGTTATATATAAATAAAAAAAAGAGTCCATGATATATTCATAGACTTTATGGTGATAATTTGTTGCTTTAAGGGTTTTCTTACTTGGGAAATGAATTCACTGTATTACAACACAAGATATAACATCTATTTAATTTAAATAAGATCCAAATTGAAAAGTACAAGCAAAATAAGAGAAAGTTGACTTTCTCATGTATAAGCAAGCTCTTCACCATGTCTTGAGATAGAAAAAACAGAATTGAATTAAATGTAGTAAATCTGCACAAATCTGAAACAAGGATAAAATATTTTCAGCATTTGTAACTATCTCTAATGTATGCTTTCAAACAACAACAAAAAATCCAATGTATACTAACTTGACAAATTAAAGGATTCTCAATTCAAAACATTCTCTTTAACATATCCTAAAGCATCATTACAATTGTTCCACAAATCTGCAACAATTGTGGCAACCATTTGTCCGAAGGCTTCCAACACCTGTGGAACATCTTTCAGTGCATCATCAAGAGAAGTCTTGGACTTTTCGAGCAATCCGGAGACAGCCGCAATGAAGCCATAAGAAGAATTCAACACACCTTCCTTAACAAGATCAAACAGAGAAGACAGAAGAGTAGTAATCGCGTTGACTATAAGAGCCAACAAGTACTCCAAACATGTTCTCATCATGTCTTTAACTTGATCCAGAACCCGTTGGCTGTTTTCGCAGGGGATTTTAAGAGCTTGGATCATTTGAACCAACGCGTGAGCTGCTGTGGTGAACACGAGACGAGTAATCATGTTTGATAACGCCGTCAAAATGGAGAAAACGAGCTTCGGTAGAACCACAGCCATGAATGGAGAGGGATGCAAAAGTGAAGAGATTGTTGCAAATTTGAAATGAAGGGTGTAAAACTAAGATTCTTGATTGTGGATTTTATTTTTTATATAGTTTGAGAGTTGAAATTGCACTTGATGATCTGTTTTAAGTGTAGTATTTTAAAGGAGTTGTTGCCCTCACATTTTAACAATTCAAAAGTCATCAAGGAAATTGGTTAGGAAACAGATTTAAGAGTTTCAGAAACTCATTATTTTAAAAAATTGAGGTTGATAAAAGACTTTAAGAAAGACTTATAAACTAATACATGTGAACTCGAAAAAAAAATCTCCGGGAGGAACATTGACGCTTTTCGGGCAAGCGAACGTTTTTGTGATGCCTTGGGCGCCTGCCCCTTTCTGTCACTAAGGTAACAATCTCCGGTAGGAACATTGACGCTTTCCGGGCAATTGAACGTTTTTTTGTGATGCTTTGGGCGCCTACCCGTTTTTGTTGCTAGGGTTTCAGTTAGGTTATGTTATTTAAGTGAGAGTGGTTTTCTTTTTCTCCTTGTCGAGAGCTTGTTTTTCTCCGCTGTTGAGAGCGTTTTGTGTTGTTTTCTGTCGTCCTGTTTTCATTTTGCTGGTCGCTATGGATCGTCTCCTGGAAAACCTAAATATATCGGCCGAAGAAGAAGAGGATCTGGTTTTTGAAGAGGATGAGGAGGAAATTGAGGGATCTGATTTGTGCCTTGTGGGGCGTTTTCTTACGGATCAGATGATCAACCCAAATATCATGAAGGGACGGATTGCGATCTATGGAAACCAAAGAGGGGTGTTCAGATTCGTGACATTGGGGTAGGGAGATTCCTATTCCAATTTTTTCATATCCGTGATATCCAACGTATTATGGCGACTGGACCCTGGTCTTCTGGATTCATCCACTAATTCTCCATCACTTGGGGAAAGGTGAGATCCCTCACCAAGTTCCACTGGACAAATTGGCGCTCTGGGTTCAGATCACGAAAATACCAATGGGATTCTTCAAGGAAAAGGTGGGCGTTTCCCTAGGAAACTTCATTGGGAGATTTCTCGAGTATGACGAAAACAACAAATCGGCCCCATGGTTACCCATAATGAGGATTCGGGTGGAAATTGATGTAAACAAACCTTTGAAGAGAAAGAAGCGATTGAATACGGGAGGGTCAACAGCAGTATTTGGGGAAAGGGTCAATCATGCTCATCGCCAAACTTTAATGATCCCGGGATCTTCGGATGGGAAAGTTACACCCAATTATGACCACCCTAATATGGGATTCTTCAACAATCCTTGCTTCGGTCAACATAATATTTATGACCTGCCTGAAGGAAGTGACGAAAATGCCCTCCTTGAAATGAAGAAACGCAAGAGACTTGAGAGAGGACAGAAACAACTCCAGACTGATGACATGAATATGAATGAGGAAGAGGAAGATGAGATTGAAGACATGGGTGACGATGATGACAACCAGAAGCATTTTTTAACGGCGAGCCCCGCTATCGGGGCTTGCCGAGAACAATGATCGTCCTAAGTTGGAATTGTAGGGGTCTGGGTCAGCCCGCTACAATTCCGGCAATAACCGAACTTGTTAGAGTTTGAAGACCCGATGTACTTTTCCTTTTTGAGCACATCTCTTATGGTGTCAGGATTGAGCATTTACGTGTTAAGCTCAACTTTAATTGTTGTTTTTCTGTCGATTGTGTGGGCCGCAGTGGCGGTATTGCTGTGTTTTGGAACAATTGCAATAATATTTCTATTTCGAGTTACTCTAGGTATCATTTGGATATGAATGTTGGGGATGTTAATGGGGCGTGGAAATTGACGGGATTTTATGGTCACCCTGACCGTGGCAGACGACATATTACCCGGGATTTATTACGCCAACTAGCTGGACAAACAACCTTACCATGGGTTGTTATTGGGGATTTCAACGACTTGCTAACAAGCTCGGATAAGAGGGGTAGAGTCGAACATCCGCAATGGCTGTTCAGGGCTTTTAGAGAGGCTATTACAGATTGTAATCTCATGGATATCCCACTTACAGGACATCAATTCACATGGTTTCGGAGTCGGGGTTCGCCGAATTCAGTGGAAGAGAGGCTTGACCGTGCTATGGGTAACCCGAATTGGCATGGCAGATTTCCGAGAGCATCACTTCTGAATTTAGTTGCTCCAGTATCTGACCATAATCCCATTATCTTAGACACTGAGCCGGCTACACGTCGATATCATAGAAACACTTTCTTTATGGGAAAGGAAACAAGATTCAAAGTTCAGGCAGCGGAAAAAAGAACTTGAAACAACAATTGATCAGCTGCAACATGAGGACTCAGAAGAGGCGGGAAGACTTTTTTATGAGGCACGGGAAGAGCTGGGCGCATTACATATCGAAGAAGAATCGATCTGGAGGCAGCGCGCCAAAGTTCATTGGTTAAGGGAAGGGGATTTAAACACCAGGTTCTTCCATGCTACAACATCGGCACGTCGTAAGAAGAAATTCATTGCTAAGCTGAAAAATGATGATGATATGTGGGTGGAGGGGCAGCAGGGGTTATGCAATTTGGTGAGGGAATACTTCACATCGCTCTTTGAGGCGAATGTCGATCCGGTGAATGACGACATTTTTCTGGAGGCTGTGACTCCATATATTTCGAGCGCGCAGAATGGTGAACTCACGGGAGAGTTTACAAAAGATGAGTTTACACGAGCCATAAAAGACATGCACCCGGATAAATCGCCGGGCCCGGATGGGTATAATCCAGCGTTCTATCAACGATGCTGGGATGTGGTGGGTGATGATGTATTTAGGGAGTCGGTAAGATGGCTCCAGACCTCTAGCATACCGGAAGGAATGAGTGACACGAATGTTGTGCTAATCCCCAAGTGTGAAAATCCACAAACAATCAAAGATCTCCGTCCTATTTCTCTTTGCAATGTTTTCTACAAAATAATGTCAAAAGTCCTTTGCAACAGTTTGAAAAGAGTACTTCCAGGGCTCGTCAACCGGGCTCAATCAGCGTTCATTGAGGGACGCTCCATTCAGGACAATATTTTGATCGCGTTTGGATCTCTTCATAGCATGAAAAATAAACGGCAAGGGCGTAAGGGTGACATTGCCTTGAAGATTGACATCAGCAAAGCCTATGACAGAGTCGACTGGGGTTTCTTGAGGAAAATCCTGCCCAGACAAGGTTTTTCCACGACTTGGGTTAATTGGATGATGATGTGTGTAACTTCAGTGAGATACTCGATCATTGTGAATGAAGATTTGGTCAGCCCTATTATCCCGGGTAGGGGGCTTCGACAAGGGAATCCTTTATCTCCATATCTCTTTATACTGTGCTCGGAAGGTCTATCTGCGGCAATAAACCAGGCAAGTGGACAAAATAGGTTGCACGGTCACAAAGTTTGTCGGGCTGCACCAGCCATTTCTCATCTCCTGTTTGCGGATGATTGCCTTCTTTTCTGTCGGGAGACTGTGGAGGAATGTTCAGTACTCAGGGGGTCCTGAACAATTATGCAGAAGTGTCCGGGCAATCTATCAATTACTCAAAATTGGGTATCTTTTTTTAGTCGAAATGTGGGAGAAGATACAAGAGAAGTCATTTCGGATATTCTGGGGGTGCACAACTCACTAAACACGGGCAAATATTTGGGATTGCCGTCATTAGTGGGAAGAGAGAAAAGGGACATTTTTAATTATGTCAAAGAAAGATTGTGGAAGAAGCTGCAGGGGTGGAGAGGAAAGAAGCTATCAAAAGCCGGGAAAGAGGTATTAATCAAATCCGCAGCTCAATCTATTCCTTCTTATTGCATGAGCACTTTTTTATTACCCTCTACGCTTTTGGATGAATTGCATACCATGATGAATTCATTTTGGTGGGGAACTGATGGCGATAGTAGGAAGGGTATAAAATGGATGAGATGGGAAAAAGTGTGTGTTAGGAAGGAGGCAGGAGGACGTGGTTTTAGAGATCTACAACTATTCAATGTGGCATTGTTAGCTAAAATAGGGTGGCGGCTGTTGACGGATCCTCATGCTCTTGTAAGTCAAGTACTCAAGGCACGTTATTTTCGTAACACTGATTTCTTGTCAGCAAAGTTGGGCCACAATCCGAGTTACACATGGACAGGAATTATGGCGGCACAACCCCTTTTGCAAAAGGGTGTTAGATGGAAGGTGGCGAAGGGAGAAGATATATTAGTCTGGAAGGATCCATGGCTTAATTATGATAGAAATTTCTGGATACAGACTCCTCACCTCCAGGAACTTGACAATTTAAGGGTTTCGGAACTTATTGTCCCAAATCTGAACGTATGGGATAGGGACTTGGTTGAGGCGATATTGGATGAAGAAGATATAGTGAAGGTACTCAGAACACCCATTGCCCCCCATGGTAGCGACGATATGATGGTATGGCATTTTAATAGAGACGGCATGTATACGGTTAAATCGGGATATAAGCTTGCAACCTCCTTGGCTTTTGATCGATCTTTAGAGGTTGAAGGGGAATGGAATCATATTTGGAAGCTTAAAGTCCCTCCAAAGGTGAAGGATTGCATATGGAGAATTACAAGGGATGTGTTGCCGCATAAAGTTAATTTACGCACGAAAAACATCGTCCCGGACACAAATTGTGTTCTCTGTGGTCAACCGGGCGAAAATTCTTGGCACATTTTCTTCGATTGTGCATTCGCGCGCGACTGCTGGAGGTATACAAAACTTTGGAATGAGATCGACAGCCTGGTATATGAAGTCGGTTCGGTTGCCGAGCTTATTTTCAGTACGATTGAGGGTCGAAATGGACGTTTATTTGTCATGGTTGCATGGCGGATTTGGAAGGAAAGAAATAATAAGTATTGGAATGGTCCAAATCTGGTTTTTGGCTCTGCTTGCAGAGCAGCAGCAGCGGCACTAGCGGAGTGGGAAAAAACCCGACTGCTTGTTACACCAACGGGTCGAAGTTCGGGTTGTTCTGCGCGGCACCCCCCGCCTTCGGATACGTTCAAGATTAATGTGGATGCAGCTTTTTTCGATCAATCGTTTGAAACAGGAGTGGGAATGGTGCTAAGAGACGAAAAAGGGACATTTATTTGTGGTCGTACTCTGACGATCCCTGGACGAATAGATGAGGACGTAGGGGAAGCTATGGGATTTTTAGAGGCACTAACATGGGCAAAATATATGGGCCTAAATCGGGTGATTGTGGGACTCAAAAATTGTGGTGGATGCGATCTCACGGGATGGCCTAGCCATTTCGACTTTCGGTGATTATATTAGGAGTTGCAAGGATGTTCTTTCAACATGTTCGGATTTCTCGGTTCATTTTATTAGGCGTAATGTCAATGTGTTAGCTCATAATTTTGCAAAGATTTCTCGTCTTCACGAGAACCCGTCTACCTGGGAAGATCATCCTTTTCATGTGGATGGACTTCCGATTAATAACTGCTCCTGTGATCAAATAATATAAGTTTCTTTGTTTTCGAAAAAAAGAAAGACTTATAAACTATGTCAATCCTCTGCTAGTTTAATACTCCATCAAATAGAAAAATGGTTGGTAGTTAAAAAAACTCTTGCTTCTTTCTGGCAAGTTACACATCATAGTATGTAATATTAAAGACGAAAATTCATATGAGACGGTGTCACGCATGAGACGGGTACAACCTAGCACAAATCACTCCCACTCCTCCTAAAGTGTTAAAGCAAAAATGCCCAACTTATACCCATCTCACTGTGAGACGATCTCATACAAGTGTGTCTCATTATTAAAAAAATACCAAATGATGATTATGAAAAAGAATACCATGAGAAGATCAAAATCTTCATAACCAACCATATATTTATATATACATTATCTGTGATCAAGACACAACACAAACTATATACATATTCACATTCATGGCCTCCATTCTTCATTACTTTTGATATTTCACTTTTTGTTCCACTATTTATTAACTTGATAATTAATATTATTTTGTATTAAAGTTATACCATTCAGTTATCATGACTAGTAACATTTTATAATATAAGTCATTTTGTAGTAATAAATCGTACCCTTCAATTATCATAGCTAATACCTTTAGGGTATGATTGGTATGTTGGAATAGATTGAGAATAGAATGATCATTCATTAATCTATTTCAAATATGATGATTGGTATATTTTTTTGGAATGAATCATCATTCCATTAGGAATGGTCATTTTCAAAGATAAAGGAATTGTGATTCCTTACATACCCCATGTGTTTATGTATTTCACATCTTAAGAAATGATTTTTTTTTCCATAAATAATATTATCCTTTATTTTATTTTTTTATAATGTTATCTTCTACCCAAAAAACAATAATAATACTAAGTTAATAATATTATTTTATTAAAAAAATTATACTCCAACAATAATAATAATATTAAATATAATAATATAACAATATATAAATAATATAAAACTTTCAATATTAATACTATATCTCAAAAAATGTAAATTTTAGCAATTATCAATAATATATTAATAAAAATAAACATATTATTATTTAATAATATATTATTAATAATAACAAATATTATTATTTAATAAAAATATTAAAAAATATATAAAGTTATTATTAACTCAAACTTTCCAAAATAATTTAAAACATATTATTATTATAAATATATAATTATAAAATTATATATTTATTTTAATAAAAAATATTATTTTTGCAATTATAAAAAATATTGTTTTTAAAAATTTTAAATAAAAAATAAAAAATTTAACAATAATTATATATTAAATATAATTTTAATAATTATTAATAATAATTCAAAAGTAGATTCACCAATACCTATATTTCATTCCTAAATCATATCAATCATAAGAATGATAATTCCAATTTCATTCCATTTAGATATTCATTCCATTCATGAATTCATTCCATTCAGCTGTAATTTCATTCAGTCATACCAATCATGCCCTTAGTAATATAAGGCATATTAATCATTTAATAGTATAAGTCATACATTCAGTTATCACAACTAATATATTTTAGTCATATATATCTTACTTTATACCCAATTTCACATATTCTTTAGATAAAACTTTTTCACGCTATACTTTACCATAATATTATGATTTAAATAATTAAAGGATACATGATTAATGGAAAAAGATAAATCCAAATATTTGTGATTACGATAATCAAGAGAGTAGTTTTAAACTGATCAAAACTGCACTCTTTCTGTGCCTGTAAAGAATACAGATTATAAGAAGGGCCAATAGAGAAATATAATCTCATCACCTCCATCCGGAGAAAGATGATGACTGCAAAAGGTTAGTATTTTACTTGCGTAAACGATTTCACGATGATATGAAGTATAATTTGAATAATGACGCTTTAACATTTTGAAAGGACAAAATATTGATTTGTGCTAGTTTGCACGCCCATAAGACCGCAGCATTAGAAATAGAAAATCTGAATTAAAATACTTACTGAAACTAAATATCACCACTAAAAAAAAATCAGCACAGTCCATAAAACGTCACGACAATGCCAGAAAAGTGAGAACAAAATTTTCAACATATAGTAATAGCCAGGGATGGATCTATTTCGTCCCAATGGGGGAAAGTTCTCATTGAATAAGGGTGGCGAAATTTTAGAATCCCAACGGAGGCGAAATGACAAAATTTAACAATTTTAATGCATAAATATAAATTTTTTTGTACTATATATCTTGAAAATTTCATATTTATACATTAAAATCGTTAAATTTTGTCATTTCGCCCTGTTGAAATTTTAAAATTTTGTCACCCTTATCCAATGAAAAATTCCGCTCCCTTTGTATAAAATTCTGGATCCGTTCCCAGATAATAGCTAATATTATTTCAATTTTTTATTTTTATTGAAGATACCATTCCCCAAAACTAGAATCTTCAAAGCCGCCTTGATCGGCGAGATAGGTCGGCAGCGCAGGAGGAGGGACGATGGCGAAGCTGTCCATGGCCGCCGGGGCCTGAATTACGGGGAGATACGTCCGCGGCGCCGGAGCAGGGACGGTGGCTGTTGAGACCTGAGGGCGGAGACACGGCGGCGCAGGGGTAGTGATGTCGTGAATGCTGGTTCTTTTTCCCCCTTTGGAATTTTGAGGAAGAAAATACTTTTGGGCCAAGTTGCGCAGTTGTTGTTTTAAGTAGGTCCCTTGAAATACCTCTCCAGTCGCCCATGTATGCTCTTCTTCTGTCCAAGATACGCCCTTTTTCCTTTGGGCAGTAGATTGTCGGGTTCGGGTACGCGACCCGATTGAGTCGTCATCCGGATAAACGGGCGGTTCAATTAGGCCTGACTCAATGTCTGCTATGACATGCAGCAGAGGTTCGTAATGCTGTTGAATTTCGTTGGGCGATCTTGTTGGAAGAAACTCGACAATTTTCCACCAACGATCATGGCTTCCCTCCGGGATTTCCAGCAGAGCTTTTTCAAAAATCTTGTCCATGGCTCAAAACTGGAGAGCATCATCACATTATTACTTGCATCATTGTTGTACGTATTCATGTAAGAATTTATATGCTATTCAGCGTGTGGGTTTCTTTAACATGTGATGGGACGAATTCATATGCAATGTTTTCTTTAACATGGAACGAATTTTTTGGGATTTTAGGAGTAGATCGTCACTTGTGTATTTTTTTTATTAAATTAAATAATTTATATACACATGTACAATATATTTGAAGATTGGCTGGGTCTTATATGCACCCGGGTGCACTGTGCACTCATAATGTATTTTAGAAGCATGCAACTTGTTATGCTGAAAAGTGCGACTTATTTATACAGAAAAGTGCAACTGTTAATATGGGAACATAGTTGCATGCTTTTATTTGGAATAGTTGCATGTTTCTATTTTGTATTGTTGCATGCTTTTAAAATGCACTATGAGTGCACGGTGCACCCGGATGCACATGAGACCCACTCTTGAAGATTATATGATTAGTTGTATCTGAATTGTATCTTTTAAATATATCGTGAAAGATTGATTTTAATCTAAATAAATACATATATTTAATTATTATTTACAATAAAATTTCTTTCAAATAATAAAAATAATAATTTGTATTTTTAAATGTATTATAAAAAAAATATTGATTTAATCTAAAAAAAATTCAATTCATACCGATTGTAGTCTAACATTAATTAATTATATACATAGTATTTTTTTAAAATAATGAAGATAAACTTATATGATAAAAACTCGTACGAGACGGAGTACAATTTATCACAATCAACATTCACCCCTCCTAAATTGTTAAAACGACAATATCCAAATTACACCTCATCTCATCATGAGATGGTCCCATGCAAATATATATGCCTCAACTTAACTTATGATATATACCCAATCATGTCTTTTTTTCATAATATGTAATTCAAAAGATACGAGATTTTGATGGGAAGAAAAATATTGTCATTAAATTAAAGAATTCTTCTACCAAGTGCTTATAAACAATTATATTGAATTGATTTTAGGAAAATAAAAAGTTGTATCTTCAGATATATTATGAAGATTTAATCTAAACAAATTCATAAGCTCTATCACTGTTACTTTGTTATGTGTAAACACTATCACTGTTATGCATAAAATATATTACTGTTTAAAAATAATTGTTTTTGTGTAAAACAATGATAGTTTTTATACATAACAATGATATTAGAAAATGAGCTCACGTTGAAATCGCGTTTACATAAATTTTTGAGTTTATTACATCCTAGTACAAGATATTGATCTCCCATACAATCTAATACAAATGCTTTTTACACTAACATTCAACTACAAAAAGGACACTTAAAAGACCCAATTGCCCTCAATTAATTTATAGCATTTCTCTCTCTTCTAAAAATTTAATCGGTCACAAATTCTAATATTTTCCCAATTCAATTTTCAAATCATTCACTCTTCCTCTCACACTCTCTCACTATGGTTTCTCTCTCTAAAAAGATAGGGGTCGCCTCGCCTCTTGAGATTGAAGAAGATGAACCGGTGGCCGACCTCAAATCGACAAATCTGTTCGCCGGAGTTCGGTGGAGCACAAGATTTGCGCCGTCGATTTTTGTGTCGAAGCCCCAGATGTGTGCCACCACAGTATCGAACCCTAGATCTGCTGTGGCGGCGCTCCTCGCCGCGAAAGGAGATGGGACGGTGGTGTCGCGTTGTGGTTGCTCCGATTCAAGACGACGAGGACGGTGGTTTTTGAATGCAGTCGCTTCATCCCTCTTTCTCACCATATTTCTCTGGCTTCCGAAATCGCAATTTCGTGGGCTGCCCATTTCAAATCAGATCCGTCATCGTCGTCACTCATGAACCAAATACAGATCCGCCTGTTTAGGGATGCGGGGGTTAGCGCGTCGGGGGTGGGGGGATGTCGAGCTAGGCACACTCTGTATATGTGTGTGTATATTTCAAGATCTGGTGGTTTTTTCTGTATTTTTTTTGGTTATTTTTTCTGGTTGTTTGATAGTTTGAATTTGATTGGTACTACAGAATATCTACTATAGAAAAAGCCAAAAAAAGAAGGATGGCGTGCCGAAAGTGCCTTCAAGTTGCTTCAGATTGATGAGGAATTCAACATATTTGAAGGTTTTGTGTGGATTGACCTATTAATTTGCTACTTCATGTGTCTTTAATTAGTGGAAGAATTAATCATTTGTCATCTTTGATTGATTGTTTAATTTTATAACAGTAATTGATTTTGTGATGTCGTTGATATGCAATGTATCATTTAAGAGATTGTATTAATTATCAGTTTACTTATTGGAATATGCAGAGCGAAATGGATCCATGTATCCTAATTGGGCGAATTTTTTTGGGCTTTACCAATTTGTTATAATTAGCCGATTTAAAAGGGTTGTTTAAGAGCATATTTGTGAATTATATGGGTTGTTTAAGAGCATAATTGTAAGGGTTGTTTAATTATGAACTATTTTGGTGATTTTTCAAGTTGTGGATTGTTTGGTGATTGTGTGTTTTTTATTTGAGATAGAGAATTTTCGGTGGTAATCTATTTCTGATTGTCAAGAGATCTGAAGTTGATTATAAGCTGCACTCGGGAGATGGGAATCTGCAGAAGAAGTTAGAGAGCTTATGTCATCAAAAAATCTGGAAAAAGTGCAATACTATATAATATAGTGAGATTTTTGTATGTATAGTGAAATTTTTATATGTATAGTGAGACTATTAACAGTCAAGATAGTGAGACTTTTGTAAGTAAAGTGATATTTGAATTTGGACCGAACACCTTTTCCTTTAATAATCCTAAATATGATATTTATTAAAAATGGTCAACTTATAAATTGAAATAAATAAAATTCTGCTAGTTTTGAAAAAAGAAGGTAATTTTAAAAAAATAAGGAAGAAGAATTTGAAGAAAATTGGTATTCAAATATTTGTAAGGTTCAAAATTAGTCAAAACATAAAAAATGAGTCAAAAGTAAAATAAAAATAAAAATTACACTTTAGCCAAAATTTATGCACTTTAATAACACTGTTCATCGATGGGACATGTTTGTAGAAAGTCTGCAGAAATCTGCAGGGAACTAAAAGGGGAAGAGGGGTATTTCAGTCTTTAATGACCCAAGTGTGTAGTGGAGTGTAATTGAAAAAAATAAATGTACTAAAATGCTTTTTTTCTCTTGACTTTGTACCTAAATGTTTTTCTCCCTAAATTTTTTCATTATATAATAATCTCTTCCAAATAATGAAAACTGATTTATATTTCAAAATATGTTCTTTTTAATAATATATAAATATTTAGTGATTGTGATACAAGATAAAAAAAACAAAGGATGACATGTGTTAGAATTAAATCTAAAACAAAGGATAACATGTGTAAGAATTAAATCTAATAGATAATAGACGCTTCGGTAGCATGAGAGCCATGATGGAGGCAAGGACCGAACCACATTGGGTATAGGAGGCACTGGACCTCCTGAACCGTTATAAAATTATATATATATATATATATATATATATATATATATATATATATATATAAAAGTTCCATTCTATTCTTAATAAATAATTTAATTAAAATTGGTGTCTCTTTGTTAATGTCATTCTACCAATCATAGATCAGGTTTCAATTTTTGTTGACCATATCTTCGTTCCTTTATTCTTTTCCTTTTATTTAGTACATATTATTTGACTAAATATTGAAACTTTTTCCTTCAATCATAAATCAGGTTCGTATCACTTTTGGTTTACATATATTGTTGGAACAAAAAATTATTAATAATTTAATTTTAAATGTATTTTTCATGAATAATCTTTACTAAATTCACTTTTTTTTTTTTGTTATTCAATTTATATACATAAAAATTTTTCTTAGAAAATGAGATCAATAATATTTCGAATATTATGATATAATTTTATTAATTAAATGAATTTTAATGTAATAAAATTATTTTTTTAACTATATATAGTATAAAAATATTTTTTAAGTTATATTATTTTTTTATTAAGTTAAGCCCCCTATCCAAATTTGCTGGCTTCGCCACCAGATCGAGGAGGGATTCGTAATGAATGGTGTAAAACTAGTAGGATTCTTAACTGGATTTTATTGTTATATAGTTTGATAACTGAAATTCTGCTTGGTGATCTATTTTAAGCAAGGGTGCAGAAGTCGAAAATCGCTAGGCGGACGGATTATGGCCGCCTAGTGCCTAGAACCGCCTAGGCGGTCCGACTTTTTTTTTTTTTTTAAACATTACAAAATAAATTGATATAAATCCGCCTAGCCTAGGCGCTTTAGGGTCCTCTCATGTGGCCGGTTTTTTTTCGCCGATTTTGACAAAATGGCATTACCGATCCGCCGCCTAGCGCCTAGGCGGCCGCCTAGGCCGATTTCTGCAACCATGATTTTAAGTGAGCTATTTTAAAGGAGCAGTTGTCCTTACATTCTAACCAGGGACGGATCCAGAAAATATTTATGGCTGGGGCACAAAATTGAAAATTCTTAACCCTGAATTTGTAGGAAGTTTTTTTACATCTAAATTGTTCGTACTTCATTTGACATAATAATTTTTTTTTTTTCAAGTAAGAAATGACGGTCTTAATGCTCTTTTATAAAATATTTTCATATAGTGGGTTGTGTGGTTGGGATTTGTACCTTTTTTTTTATGGTACAATGTCATACTTGTCATCTATTTCAAACATTATGATCTCAATATCTCTCAAAAGCAAGAGAAATTGAATGCAATAAATATATTTCGTATAAAGTTACTACTCATTTCTAAAACTTTAAGCTCAATTTTGTTGCTTCTATTTTATTCCATAAATTAGACATATTTAATTCATAATAACCTAAATGATAACGAAAAGTGGTATGATACTTTAATTAATTTGTAGAAAAAAGTTCAACAATAATGTAAGGTAGAAAAAATACTAATTATATGACATAATGTAAAGATGGGCCAGTTGTGTGCAAGACACTTGGATTGGTGGGCTAAGGGTTGGGATTTCTAAATAATTATGCATTTAATTAAGTTAGCATCAATTTATGTGATAAAATATTAATGCTAATTTTTTTTTACCCCCTCTCTTGGCTGCGTAGATCCGTCTCTGATTCTAACAATTCAAAATTTATTAAGTGTGATACCCCAACTTTTACCAATTCATTTATTAATATAATTCTTGTTTTAAACACATTTCATATTATTTATGTGTTACTTTTGTGATTATTTATTTATTTTGCGTTTAAATTATTTTAAAAATTGAATTATTTATTGAGTTTATACATGATTAGTGGTAATAAAATTTTAAGATAATTTATTGAGACTTTAGCAATAATTGAATGAATAGTATTAGTTATGCTATTAATGGTGCAATAAATTGAATTATGGAAGGAAATAAAACTTTTATATATATATATATATATATATATAAATAACACACACGTATATGTCTACATGAGGAACTAATCCCTATATGGGTTTTCTTAGTAGTAGCCGTGCACACGTCCCTATAATATATATACATATATTACATTTTATTAACATTAGTGTGGTAAGTGTATGTATATATAAGTTTCCACGACATTCAGTATAATATAATAATAATGTTATTAGTAGAAGAAAGTAGAAAGATAAGTATAAAATAAAAAAATAAAAAAAAAAAAGAAAATGAAATGAAACTTACCTAGGAAGCTAAGTAAGGCGGTGGTGGTTAGAGGCATATATACCTCAAGTTTTTCTTCCCTAAACACAAAAACACTCACATAGGATATATTGGAAGAAACTTTTGATTAATTTGCATACTTAAGAGGGGAGATATTGTGTGGCGAATGAATTGGTGGAAGGAGATAAGGTAATTTAAGAGTCCAAGTTATCTACCTTTTACGAGTTCGAGGTAAGTAGAAATTTATTTGCAACTACAATGCATAAATATAGTATTATGTGAATAATTTATGTGTAATTGATATTATGTGAATTTTACGTGAATTGTGAGATATCTTGTGTTGTATTGCGCTGCATTATGCATTTCATGCATTATAATGAGATGAGATTTAATCAGACAGCGTGCGAGTGTTGGCCACTGATTATACACCGAGGACGGAAGGGGCGACCTGCGAGTAAGGCAACCAGGGAGAACCTGGCGTGGGCTATCCAGAGTAGGCCAATATCTTATGTGATTATGCGGAAGGGACGACCTGGGAGTAAGGCGACCAAGGAGATCCTGGCGTAGGCTACCCAGAGTGGGCCGTCGTCTTATCGTCTTATGTACTATGATGTTGGACCACCTAGGAGACATCACCTAGGAGTAAGGTGACTAGTGAGCTCCTGGCGTGGGCTACTTAGTGTGGGTCATTTGGCAACCTGAGAGTAAGGCGACCAGTGTGCTCCTGGCGTGGGCTACTTAGTGTTTGCCAAAGTGTTTGTCATTTGATTTGATATGTGTGAATTGAGCTCATTTCGGTGTATAACAGTGAGTCAGGGGTCCTATGAGTGTTATAAATAAATTGGTGATTCTAAAAAGAGAGTGCATGGGGAGAATTTTCAAAGATTCACAAAATCATGCATAATTTCTGCTTACTGAAATTTATATATCTCACCAAGTTTATACATTGTAGGTAATCTTATCAGCTTGCACTGGAGGTGGTTGGAGTACTTACAGATTCTGAGAGTTGTATACATGGATGACGACCTGTGGGGCTTGTGATCGAGTTGTAATATTATATATATATATATATATATATATATATATTTGTCATTTTGTTAACTATTTAATAAAAATAAAAAGTCACAAGTCAATTTTTGTAAATTTATTTCGAACATGTTATTTATTTGGTTATCTGAGAGTGGATCGTGATATTAAGGTATGTTTGTTTCGCGACTATCTGGTGGACTTTGGACTTTACAATCTCAAACCCTCATTTATTTTGAGATTTAAAGTAAAGATTTTGAAATTCTATTAATCATGCTCTACTTTATAAACTACTACTATTTTATCTTTTATTCTTTCAATACATTCACATCATCTATTTTATTATTTTCTCAATACATTCAAAATAATATAATAATATCACATCATTTATCTTTTCTATCATCCTATCTTATAAAATCTCATAACAAACATGCATCTTAACTATTCATAAAAAATTTAAAATTCTAAGACTTCAAAGTTTGAATTTTCCACATCAATTGTAAGCCCAAAATGAACGTACCCAGGAATCTTATAAATGAAAATTGGTTGGTAGTTGAAAAAATTCCTGCTTCGTTCTGGCAAGTTAGACACCATAGTATGTATTATTAAAAAAATACCAAATCATCTGATTATCATTGTAAAAGAAAAAATCATGAAAATACATTCCGCCACATGTGCCGAACGAGAGAAGTAGGAAATGTTTATTTCGGGACTCACCCGAATGAATTTAGGATTTTGAAAATCACGTCTCATTATAGTTTGAGATTTAAAATTAGACTTCAAAATCTTCTCCTATAAAGTACACTTACACCTCTATTTTTCATAAAATTCAATACAATCACATCACTACTTTTCTTACTCTCAACACAATATAATAATATAATATTAATCATTATTAAACATTGATTTGATATAAAATAAAATCTCACCCTAACAAAATTTTAAAATAAACACATATTTTTTACTATTCACCAAGACTTTCAAATTCATAGGATTTCGAAGTCATGACTTTTACCGCACACCTAAATCCCGAAACAAACATACTCGTAAAGTTGAGATTTGTGATGTGAACTTTCACTGTAAAAATTAATTCCATAATTAAAGAATTGACCCTTTAATTATTAGAACTAATATTCTTTTATAATAAAAGTTATATTTTTCAATTATCATGACTTATATATTTTTATAATATAAATTATACCCTTCAGTATTAGGAGAAATATTATATTTATAGTAATAAATTATACCCTTTAGTTATCACAACTGATATCATTTAGTAATTAAAAGTCAATACCCTTTACTCTATTTTACAGATTTTTTGTGTGAAATTTGTTCACGCTATATTTTGTCGTAATATTATTATTTAAGTAATTAAAGGATACTTGATTAATGAAAAAGACAAGTCCAAACATTTTATCTCACATATTGATAAATTGTGTGTAATTTATACTTTGCCGTAATATTAGCATTTAAATAATTAAAGGATATTTGAAAAAACTTGTTCACGCTATACTTTGCGGTAAATTAGCATTTAAATAATTAAAGGATACTTATTAATGTAAAAAGATAAATCCAAATATTTTACCTCAAGTATTGATAGACCATGTGATTACGATAATTGAGAGTGTAGTTCTTAAACAGATCAAAACTGCTTCTCCCTATGCCTATAAAGAATACATATTTACCTACAAAGAATACAGATTATAAGAAGGGCCAAGAGAGAAATGCAATCTCATCACCTTCATCCCCAGAAAGATGATGATGATGACGGAACAAGGTCAGTATTTTACTTATAATTATGTTTAGGCTAGCAACTTGGGATGGCTTTCTTGTTAAAACAACTTTCCTTGAAATACTTGTCGAGTCGCCTTAGCGTATATCTGGATCCCAGACAAGAACAACCTGTGCTCTTCTTCCGTCCAAGGTGTCCCCTTTTTCCTTTGGGCACTAGATTGCCGACTACGTTTTCTGGGTGAGTCATCCGGATAAACTGCGCCCGACTCAATGTTTGTTATGTCATGCAACAGAGCTTCGTAGTGCTCTTGAACCTCGTTCGGCGATCAGAAACTCCACAATTTTCCACCAACGGTCATGGGTTCCATCCGGGATATCCACCAGAGATTTTTCAAATATTTTTTCTTCGGCCCTGCTCCATGGCGCAAAACTGGAGCTCATCACATTATTACTTGCATCAATAATGTAGGTATTCATGTATGATTATGAATTCACAAAATTAATTGTTGGATGGTGAAATCAATGGGGTTTAGAAAGATTTCTGGTTTTATGTTTTAGTTACTAGGAATTAGATATTTAGAGTGGATCAATGTATTTTTTTTAATTAAATTAAATAATTTATGCTGATATGTACAATATATTTGAAGATATAATTAGTTGTATCTAGATGGTATTCTCAAATATATCGTGAAATTTTGCCTTTTATCTAAACAAATATATTAGTTGTATTTTAAAATGTATTATAAAAGATTGATTTAATCTAAAAAATATTCATACTGATGCTAGTCTCGCTTATAATCTAGAAAAGATTCATATTGATGCTAGTCTCACTTATATTATATAAGGCAAAGTATACTGTGAACAAGTTTTACGGTGAAACTGGTTAAGAAGTGTGACTTTTATTACTAAAGAGTGCGGCTTTTTACTGTAAAGGGTGTGACCTTTTACTATAAAGAGTATTACTCATAAAAGTGAAGGATGTGACTTATATTATATCAAAGAGTGTCGTAGTGATAACTGAAGGGTGTGATTTATATTACTAAAGGGTGTGACTTATATTACTAAAGAGTATGTCTATAAAAAAAAAACCAATTTCACGATAAACAAGTTTCACAGCATACCAACTCATTATATAGTCGTCTCTTTCAAATAATGAAAATAAATTTATGTTGTATATCCAACCAGATCAATTTTCATAATATATAATTCAAAATATACGAGATTTTGGTAGAAAGAAAAATACTGTCATTCAAAGATTGAATTTTCATAATATATAATTCAAAATATACAAGATTTTAGTGGAAAGAAAAATAATGTCATTAAATTAAAGAATTTTTATACCAAATGTGTATAAACAATTATATTGTATTTTTGTTTTGGCAGGAACAATTATATTGAATTGATTCAAAAGGAAGAGTTTGTTGCAATGAATGGTGCAAAACTAGTACGATTCTTAACTAGATTTTATTGTTGGTTGATAACTGAAATTCTGCTTGATGATCTATTTTAAGTGAGCATTTTAAAGGAGCATGATGATCTATTTTAAGTGAGCATTTTAAAGGAGCAGTTGTCGTAGCATTCTAACAATTAAAAAGTATCAAGGAATCTGTGCGGGAGTGAGATTGTGGGCTCATAACACTAACAGCATTTTAAAATAAAAATGAGGCTGGTAAAGAGATTAGATAGACTTGCAATTCATGCCAATACTCTGCTAAATTAGTAATTTATCTTATGTTTCTCCATCACGCATAAAAAGTTTTTGCAGTTGATTTTCCTGTTTCTTTCTCACCCATCATGCAAATCAATTGATGATTATGATTATAAAAGAGAACACCATGTATAGCCGAGAAAACTGTGCATATATATACATTATCTGGAACGGGAAAATCATAAAATACATACATATCCACATTAGCTATGTGAAAAATCTTTCAAGAGCTGAAAGCAATAAAACCAAGAATAGACCGTGCCATGGGATTACTCAGTTTTCTTCAAGCATATATACAGCATTCACAGAGTTCTCAGCAACCCAAAGAAACGAGCCAAAGGCAACGGCTTCGAGCAGAAATCTTTTCAGACTTGCAAACGACGTAGTAATAACATCATCAATCTCAAGCAACCCCGTCTCCTCATCCCCAAAAAGAGCACAGCTATGTCTCTCAACAAGATTCACCGCCTCCTTTGTCTTCGGTTTTGCACACATCTTGATAGTTTCCGGGTCAAATCCCATCACATACAATCTAAAATTTTCTGGTTTTGCCCCTAGGCTATAAGATAATTGACCCACGGGTCCGGGTCTTGGGCTGCCTACTTGACCACAAGCAATGTACTTGGGTCCGGTAGAAAATATCCCTGAAATGGGATGCTGACCACAAACACCCATACCAAAATGGTTCAAACTCCCTTCAAGTTGGTACCTTAAGAAAACGGTCTTCAGAAAATACCCATACAGTATAGAAGCAGCATACATTTTACAAAGACGAAAGCGTTGTACAGAAGTTGTGGCCCAACTGTCAGTGATGTTAGCGTTTGCTTTGCATCCAACAATGGCGGTTAGATGTTCCCTCACCATTTCCAGAACCTCGACACTATGAATGGACTCCAGTTCCCAATCCTTTGAAGGCCAGATCTCCACTCTACCATTATAGAGGCATTTGGAAAGACGTGGGACTAAATTAACTCCAATATCAGAGAAGCTGTGGAATATAAGCATGTACATGATATCTTCAACTGCTTCTTGGCATTCGTGGTTTCTGAAATCCGAAATTCTCCTGCAATCCATTTTCCAAAGTTAGCCAAAAGTAGGAAGATTCAAAGATTTCGTATAATTTACTAACATTACCACGGTTTCTCAGGTTTCAGTTTGGCCTAGTGTTAATTATTTCAAGAAGTGATCATTTAAGCAATCATATGTGAAAATGTAGCACCAGAAGTTCTCGTCTTGGAAGCCCAACCATTGCCACAATCACCTAGAGAAGCGTATATTCCTTGATGAGGCCACGCCATGTCCGGTAGCAGTACTAGTACGATCATGAGGAACTTGATGCACTAGTACACCCCTCGCTCGGCTCAAGCCATTCTCAAGGACTTTGCGCTTATCCTAAAACGTGCCATCCACTTCATAAATTGAAATACAAACAACAAGTATATTGCTAAAATTCTTACATCGCTGCAAAATAATGTCAAGCAGCATCACGTATACAGAATGTAGAAAAACATGTTCCTCTTAACACCATAATTTCAGCTACTCGACAATTCCGTATATATTTTCAAACTATTCATCAAAACATTACAGTATAGTACTTCACATACAGATGCAATTTTGCAGTTTGCATATAATTCATGTTGTCTTCCAACAAACCGAAAGAAAATGGATTAACACAACGAGTATCATTATCCACTAAATCAATCTGCACAAGTAGTTTCTTGTTTGGGCGTGGTTATTATTTAATACAAACCAAATTGCTTAACACACCCATATGTACAACACTTTTTTAGTCACTGACACCTACAAACACAACATCGGAGTGGGTGTATAAAGTAATTACGTGAATATTAATAGGGCTGACTTCTAGTTTTTCGTTATAACTTCGAGCATACCATACATATAGTACTTATTTTCAATTCAAATGCTAAGAAGCATACTTGAATCTTTCAGCCCTAAATAAAAGTTGCTGGGAAGCCCTCAAAACAAAATCAATCAAAGGAGTTCACAAGGCAATATCAATTCATAATCAATTAAAGCACCTGAAAATTACATCAATCAAAGCAAATATGCGTAAAATTATAATCAATTTCATCATCTCAATGTAAAAAACAGAGTATAATCACCACATAAACAACGCAGTAAATATAATAACTTCGAATAACAAAGAAATAGGGTATACCTATGTAGGCAAGCTTCATCGGAGCCGAGGCTGAGCTGCAAACGCGCCGCCGCGACATCCCTATCCGCCGCGAGCCGCTCCAACTCCTTCCTCGCGGTAGCCTGAAAGCTGTGGCGATCGTCCAACAAAACGCCGCTCAACAGCTTCCCAGCCGGCGTCCTCGGCTCAAGCGGCGCGTTCAAGCCGCCAAAATCGCACTTGCTAGTACTACTGGCACTAGACGCGACAATCGACGGCCTCCGCCCAACGCGCAGCCCGAAAGTGATCGGACGGAACAGAACTCCGGCGGGCAGAGTCGGGAATCTAGGTTTGGTGTACGAGAGGTAACAGTCCATTCAACAATTTTTCTGCAACTGATGGATTGACCTAACTGAACAATCGGGAAAGGTTTTAAAAAGGAAATTGGATAAAGATGAGGAATGAGGGACCACTATGAGTATAGCAGTTATGGTGCTCTGTTCATATATATAAATAGAATAAGAGGATGTTGGAAAGAGAGAGAAAATAGAAGAAGAATGACAAAGGATTATTGGGTAAAGAACAAAGAGGATAAGGTGAGATTTTAAAAGATATTATTATCAAGGCAAAAGCGAGCCTAATCTTATCACAATTGCTTTCATGTATGAGTTGAGAAAACAAGTGTATTAATTTTAATTTTTAATTGATAATCTTAATATTATTTTTATTTCTATATCACAAATTATTATACAAATTTACAATAATTAGAATTCAATCATTTGAATAGATTTCAATCAATCATTCAGTCTGTTTAGTAAATACATACTCCCTCATTTTCATAATAACGTGCACGTTTACTATTTTTACGTGTTTTAGTGAACGAATTTTTTATTAGTATTTAAAATGATAATTTTTTTAAATACATATAATAGAAAAGAGGTAGATCTATCATACATCTCCTTAAAAGTCACTTTAATTTTAAATACTAATAAATAGCTCGCTCGCAAAAACTTGATAATAAAGTTAGCGTGCACGTTATCTTGGGACGGAGGTAGTATTTGTTGAGTAATAACAATAAATATTATAAAGATTTGTATACTTATCTAATAAATTATGTATATTCATTAATTATCCACAATAAATATATATCCTAAATATTTGCGATATATTATATGTGTAATTATCCACATTACTTTCAAAAGAATATTTATTCCCTAAAGATATGTGAATTGTGGTATGACAAAATAGCGTGAACCCGAATTTACTGTGAATTCTATTTTTTTTCAATATCATTGTTATAATAAATAAAAGCTATTATTGATAAAAAAAAATTGTACTTTTTAATCAATAATAATATTTATGCATAATATAATTTATATATAAACTTGGTTCATAATAATGTTATTTTTGTGATGAGCATATATTTTAAATATATGTACCAATAGAAATAGTAATACAGTGGGGTGAAGTTGAATTAAATTTAAATTACAGTTAATCTGGAACTAGAGTTAAAACTCCAACCAACGTAAATTTAATATATATACATAGTAAATCAACCAATTAGCATACTCTCTGCAATGATATAGCTAAAACAAATCCAATTAGTTGTTTAAACAATGTGTGTTTACATGATGTGTCAGTGTAACATCATAACATAAGGATGAACTGATTGACTAAGATAAAGCGATAAACACATCTACATAAGATAACGTACAAATGGGAAAAGCATTGAAAAATAAATAAGAAATTAATTATGGTACTTAAGTTAATTAATAGAAGAAGAGAGTTGAGATCCGACCCGTTGTCCACGCCACCTAAACACCTACCAAATCTAATACTGATGTTGCTTGCCACTAATCACTAGTTGCAATACATTAGGAAAACGACAATTTGAAGATTATTAATTTACTGCAATTATTAACGATCAGGTATGGGACGTGTGAGGTGGAAAATAAAAAATGCGAAATGGATTTTCATATTAACAAAGTCGACAAAAAATGTGAGTCAAACTTAGTGCAGTCTTGATTGAATTCTTAAATCATAATTTAATTTAGCAATTTAAAGAAAAGAGTGTATGAATGTAGAATTGCGGTAATTTCATATAAACTTTATTTATTTTAAATATTATTATAATAGTGATATTTCATGGACATAAAATGACACTTGGAATAGAAGGTTAACCTTAGTTTAACAGCGATATAGTATTAAGGAGTTTAAAGGTAATTTATCAAAAAAAAAAAAGTTCAGCTTTTTAAAAAGTATTTATTTTAAAATAAAAGATACTCCCTCCATTCCGATCTTGTTTACACTATTTTAATTTTGGGGTCTCAATCTTGTTTACACATTTTCTTAAATGAAAATACTCACTTTATATTTTATCATTTATTATATAAAATATTAATAAACAACTATTTCTACTACAATACTTTATCATTTTATTACTTTTTCACATAAAATACTTATAAATAATTTTTTTTATCTCAATATTTTATCATTTTTTTCTTAAACTTCGAACACACGGTAATTATGTGAACACACGGTAATTACGTAAATAAATGGGGATGCGGAAGTACCACTTTGGACATATTTATCAACCTATTCTATCAACGTTTTTGATAAGATGTCATGAAGTATCACCTGTGCCCTTTATTTAACGCTATTTCTTGATCTGCACAGTAAAAAACACTAGCCTGCAGATCAAGTGGGTACATACCATTTTATTATTGGTCAAGTCTTAGAAGCATTCACGTGCACGATATGAGTGTGCATTTATAATATATTTTAAAATTGTGTAATTTGTTATATTAAAAAACATAATTTATTTATATAAAAAACTGTAATTACTTTTTTTATATTAATAGTTATACAATTCATTGTAAATAAATTACAACTTTTAATTTAACAAATTGCACGGTTCTAAAATGTACTATTAGTGCATGGTGCATCTAGATGCACATGACATCCACTCTTTATTATTAGGATTAATAATAAATTGCAGCTTGTATTACTATCATTTTTATAAATTGTAACATGTATTTTTTTTTTAAACAAAATGCAACCCTTCGTTATTATGAGTAATATTTTTTATGTAGTAAAAATACATGCTCGTCAATTATCCTAATAATATCCTTAAATAATATAAGTCACGTCTTTCAATCAATTTCACAAATTTTTGTATGAAAATTGTTCGACTCATATTTTGCCAAAAATAATTGCTATGTAAAGTTGAGAAGTATGATCCTTTTGATTAATTTTCATCATTTTTTTCTATATTATTTTTATATATACTCTTAATAATTAAATTTTATGATCATTTGAATTTTTCAATTTTTTTATAAACATATGGCGTGAATATAACTTTATTCAATTAATAGTAATTGTGAGCAAATTAAAATTGCACCCAATTAAAAAACGACACTTGGACGTTAAGTGTCGACTATATTTATTACTAGTACCTATCCCGTGAATTTCGCGGGCTTAAAAAACTATTAGTATTACCTTTTAATTGAATAGTTCAAATATTTATTTAGTTAAATTATAAAAATATATTTTGATTTTTCTATGTGTAATTAAAAAAATAATAATTTATTATTAAATTATATTTAAATTTAAAATAAAAAATATAATGATTTTTATGAAAGAACGTTAATAAATTCAAACATTAAATTTCATTCATAAATTAATTAATATTTAAAATTATAAATTTATAAACATTTATTTGTACAATTTGTTGTGTTATGCATGATTTTCTATCCAACATTATTTTCAACCATCTTTGCTCTTCACATTTGAGACAACAACTCATAATAATGTTATAAATAACATTGTCTTGATGGTATTAAGTATAAATATTAAAACATCAATTAATAATATAAGTCATTTCACTAACTAATATTATAAACAGATGATACTTTATTTAAGTATAGATAATAAAGTTCATATGGCATATTTTACAGAACATAAAATGACATTAGTAAAATTTGTAAATTTTAAATCTACGTTAGAATAAAACGAATGGCCTATGTGTCTAAGATTTACGAAATAAATATTAGAACATTCGTGATGAAAAAATATAATTAATGTATTACATAATCCTTTCTTCATTGGCAATATTTCTTTGATTGCGCAATTTATTCATCTAAATCTAAATTTTAGAAAAGAATGATATTTTAATATATTCATCTAAATTTTAGGTAAGAATATTATTTATCTAAAAAAAAGATTGCATAGTACAACTGATGGAAATTTATTATTATTTAAATAGCTTATTAATTGATTACAACAAAATAATTTATTAATTGTATTAATGTATATATTATGTGAATATGATTTATAAGCTTAGATCTATAATTACACGTTCTAAAATCATGGAGTTGCTCATACAATTGTCTCGTTGGATACATGAATAATACAATACCATTAAATGTGATTTATAGGTTACACTTAAAAAATACAATATTAACCATGCGTATACGATAATTGATTTGATTCGAATTATTTATATTAATTTTTAATTAATATTCAAACCATAAACATGAAATAGAAATAAATATTAGAATATTCTTGTATCTCCATATTTCAAAGGAATTAACTTTTCTATTTTGTACTCAAAAAAAATATATTCAAAATCTGGATCTCTTAATCCCAGTCTAATACAGTTAATTTTTCTTCAATTAACTATTTGTAATCAACTTAAATATTAAAAACATTTTTTTCCTTCAAAAAAAAAAACATTCAACTATTATTTTTTAATGACCGTATATATGAGTGAATTTTAAATTTTAGGTATCTATTTTATATATCTCATCCTAGATTCAAAATGATAAAATTATAGGTCGTGATATATTTTTGTATATTTCGCTATCTATCGATTATAAAATTCATTGTGTACTTTACTTTAAATTTATAAAATTTAAAATATCTTGAAGTTAACGTTTTAGATGATATAATATCCAAATTATATGACTTGATGAATTAATCTTTTAGATTAAATCCACAACAGAACTGAATATACTTTTTAATTTTATTTTTTCCATCTCTTCTTCAGTTTTATCAGATGGTGACACAACCTATTTTTCCTTCTACTCTATTAATATAAACATAAAATTTACCTTCTCGGATACAAAGAATACTGGACGAAACAAATGTTTGCCCATCTCAGCAACTTCATGTAGGTAAATTGAAACAATTGCAAACTGCTTCTTCAAAAGTGCATCTTTAATAACATGATTCAGAAAAAAACTAATAAACACCAATACTTTTTCTCAATTATAATAAATTTTCATAATCAATTCAAAACTTAAATTATTTATCTCAATACTCCTGCAATATAAAAGGAACTGCATACAATATACAAAATAATTACACAATTGCAATAACATTCATAATCAAATTACTTACCTCAGTACTTCTTACAATATATAAAACAAAATCAGATTATATATACAACACAAATTCAAATTAATAAATTTATCAAATTAGAAGAATCACATCATATTAAATATACAAAATTAAATTAATAAATTTGTCAAATTAGAAGAATTGATATGAACAGGAAAAAAAACCATATCCACAATTAATTCAGCATTTAAATTGCTTACATCAATACTCCCTGCAATATAAAAAAAAATCTCCTTGCAATATTAAAAATAATTATACAATTGCAATAAACATTCATAACAATTTAGAATTCAAATTACTTACATCAATACTCCCTGTAATATAAAAAATAAAATCAGATTAAATATACAACACAAATTCATCAAATTAGAATAATTGCATCAGATTAGATATATAAAATAAAATTAGATTAATAAATTCATCAAATTAGAAGAATCGCCACGAATAGAAAAGAAAAAACTCATCCACAATTAATTCATCACTCAAAACTTGTCTCAATACTCCCTAAAATATAAAAATCAAAATTAGATTAAATATACCAAATAAAATTAGATAGGACGTGAATAAGGGGTGGGGGCTTGAATATATATATATATATATATATATATATATATATATATATATATATATATATATATATATGCGTGCATATATATTAAGGATAGATGACTTATAGAATCATATCATATAATATATTTAAATTAATTAAATAGATTAAAAACTTTTAAATGAAAAATATGGTTCGACAAAAAAATAAAAAAAAGAAGATATATATGCGTGCTTATATATAAGGATAGGTGGCTTATAGAATCATAATATATATTATATATTTAATTTAATTAAATAAATTAAAAACTTAAATTAAATAACTTTTAATGAGAATGCACGATTTTGAAACGAAATAATCTGGTTGAATTGAGATTTGCGCAAACTGATGTGATTTCGCCACATAGGCTAAATTAGATTTACCAATATATAGTATTAAGATTAAGATTGAGAGTTTTAATAAATTCAATTCCTAAAATAAATTAATAAATAAATAATGGAGTCATCGACCCGTTAAATTAATTAGGCCCGGTTCAAATCACACGGACTATTAAATCGAATTGGGCCTTTAAAGTCCAATAAATTGAATTGGGCCTCTAAAGTCCAATAAATCAAGTTGGGCCTCTAAAGTCCAATGAATCGAGTTGGGCCTCAAAAGTTCAATAAATCGAATTGGGTCTTTAAAGTCCAATAAATCGAGTTGGGCCTCAAAAGTTCAATGAATCGAATTGGGCCTCTAAAGTCCAATTAATCAAATTGGGCCTCTAAAGTGCAATAAATCGAGTTGGGCCTTTAAAATCCAATGAATCGAGTTGAGCCTCAAAAGTCCAATGAATTAAATTGGGCCTCTAAAAGTCCAAATAAATCAAGTTGGATTTTTAAAAGTCCAATAAAATAAATCAAGTCTGGCCCAGATCCTAAAAGCCCATCAGATATTTCTAGAATATTCTGGTCTGCCAGACAAAGCATGTTAAGTCAAGACCTAAAACCCTATTATACACCTATAAATAGGGGTCTTGCTCATTCATTTTGACACACACAGAGACATCAAATCAACAACAGCAACAGAAGATTCAAGACTTCAGAATTCTCTACGAAGATTTGAAGACGTTCTTCATCGGCTTCAAGTGTTCTTCGTGCAAGTCATTCGGAAACGGCATCCGATCTGAGATCAAGTTGCTAAGCCCTTCGATCAGATGTTTTTTTCTCAAAGCTTCTTGAAGATTCACAAGCGTTCTTCGTGCAAGTCATTCGGAAACTACATTCGATCAGAGATCAAGCTGCTAAGCCCTCCGATCAGACGTTTCTCTTCTCGAAGATTCGAAGATCTTCCTTCCAGGCTCTCGAAAATTCAAAGACGTTCATCATCAAGTTCATAGACGTTCGTCCACAAAATCTTCAAAGCCATGGTTCGAATCATAACAAGACATCCAGTCCTTGAATCGACGTTCCAAATCCACAAATTCAACCTCAGACAAGATTGAGGCGAGGATTTCTCCAAGAGTCATCCAAGTCAAAATCAACGTTCGAAGGGAAGAATCAGAGGAATTAATTTAGAGATCGCAACCCGCAATATTCAGCTTCAAATTCAAGGAAATTCAAGTTGTAATTTCATTTTCGTGTTTTAATATTTTAATTCACGGAATTTGTGTTTATAGTAATTATTATTAAAAATATTTAATTATTATTAACACTAATTTTAACATAAAAATAACCTTAATTTATCACAAGAATATATGCGTGGTTTTCTCATTTGAGAGCAAATGTTATAAAGAAAACGAGAGAGAAAACTTTTTTCTTTGCGGAGAAAACTCTAATTTAAACTTGCAAATTGCAATTTTCAATCATTATAAGCTACTTCATCATAAATAATGTTTAAGTAATCTAACCAGAAATTTAGTATCATGCATTGATAACTACATAAATAGGAGCATATAATGCTTTCGTAAAAAAATAAAAAATTATATTGGACGGTCTAATTTATAAAAAGTACAATTTATACAAATAACATTTATTTTTTCTAAAGTATTAAAATATCATGTGCAAATTATGCTCCGTCTTATACAAGTGTCTCTCTATAAAAGATTTAGGAGCACATAACTAAGAGCTGGATTGGTAGACCCTATTAACCTCTAATAGCACCCTTTTTTTTAAATAAGAAATTGTTTGGTAATAGATACAAGATTTGTCTCGGCCCGAATGTTATCCGCTGGCTCGTCTTTATTTATTCCCCAATTGTTGTTCCCCTTTGTGAAAATAATAACACATCTTCCCTTCATTTCATGTGAGTAAGCCAGCTTCCACAATGTCTATTTAAGGGACAGTTTCGCTTGGTATGACTTGAGAATGATAATGAGTATCATTGATGGATCAATCACTAAAAGTTAATTGTTATTACTTGGTTAGAAATCAACAATGTGCATCATGTGAGGTAGGAGGGTGTAATTAAATAATTAGAGTAGGATAATTAATTATTTTACTTCTATTCTCATTATCGGTATATCAAAACTACCAAACAATATTAATAGAAATAATTCTTATTACCCATTTTCATTACCTCCAACCAAACGGGCCTAAGCATTTATCCACATTTTGTTAAGTCTACTAATCAATATATATTATTATACCAATTTTAACTAAATCTACCGATCAACATATTATGATTAGCACACCCTTCTTTTTTAATAAATCATACCAAACAACTTAATACTATTTCTCCTTATTAAAATAATCAATATATTACTATTTCCTCAATTTTTAAGAAGCTATCAAATCGGGCCCTAAGTTGATAAATCTTATCTAATTTGTTATGGGCCCAGATCAAGCCCAAAGGTCAATTTAGGATTTATTCATCGATTTTTTTTCCTTTTTC
Organism: Stenogyne calaminthoides; assembly: GCA_037126765.1. NCBI lineage: Eukaryota > Viridiplantae > Streptophyta > Magnoliopsida > Lamiales > Lamiaceae > Stenogyne > Stenogyne calaminthoides. The sequence continues at coordinate 5,275,576 of JBBCBC010000006.1, forward strand.
AATCTTTTTTTTTTCCGTATTTATCTTTTCCTGCCGTTAGAATAGGGCGGTGGCAGAAGTAATTATATATTCTTGATTTCAGGTAATTAATCATCTGCACACTTCTTTTATTTCACTTTTCCTCAAGAACAGTAGGATGTGAGAATTGGAATTCTGTCAATTCCAGAAAGAATGAAATTAATGTTTATAGGGGTGGATATCTTTCGACTCATGTCCGCCGGTTGCCAGTCGGTTTTACGAATGTCCGTCAATCCCTACCGCTTTCTTGAATTCAGGTTTCCATATTTTGATCTGCAAACTTCTTCTTTTTTCAAGAAAGTAAGATTTTTTGTGAATGTTAGTTCAGGAATACTGTTGTCATGCCAATAATTGGTATTTTTGGAATTCTGCCAATTAAAGAAATAATGATGTTCATATTAATCGTCGTTTTACCCATGTCCCTCAATGCAGTCTTTTTTAGTAGTTGGAAAATTGGGATTTTGGTTTGAGAATTCTGGAATTGTGCTAATTAAAGATATCACGAAGTTTATAGCATGAATAATCTTTTGACTCGTGTCCTCAATGCTACATGTCCCTCGATGCCCCCTTGTATTTGAATGTTGTTTGGATGGTTGGGAAAACGAAATTTCTCCATTTAAAGAAAGCAATGTTATAGCATGGATAGCCTTTTGGCTCTTGTCCTTCAATGAAATACTTCTTTTACCCATGTCCCTTAATGGATAGCCTTTTGGCTCTTGTCCTTCAATGAAATCTGTGAATGAACAAAGTGTATAGCATGGATAAATTGTTGACTCACGTTTCTTTCATTGCTATTCTTTTTTTGCCTGTCCCTTTTATGTCAATGTCGGTTTTACGATTGGAAAATTGAACTTCTGGTTTGAGAATTCTCCGGAATTCTGTGAATGAACAAAGTTTATAGCATGGATAAACTTTTGACTCTTGTTTTTTTAATGATATTCCTTTTTGCCTGTCCCTTAATGTTGGTTTAACTGTTGGACAATTGGAATTCTGCTTTGAGAATTCTCTGGAAATCTGTGAATAAACAAAGTTTATAGAAGGGAAAAACTTTTTACTCATGTTCCTCGATGCTATTCTTTTTGCCCATGTCCCTTTTGTTGAATGTCGGTTTTACGGTTGAAAAATTGGAATTTTGGTTTGAGAATTTTTCGGAAATCTGTGAATGAACAAAGTGTATAGCATGGATAAGTTGTTGACTTGTGTTCGTTCATTGCTATTCTTGTTTTGCATGTCCCTCAATGTCCCTTATATGTGAATGTCGGTTTACAGTTGAACAATTGGAATTCTGGTTTGAGAATTCTACGAAATTCTGTGAATGGACAAAGTTCATAGAACCAGAAATTCTCTGGAATTCCGTGAATGGACAAAGTTTATAGCATGGATAAACTTTTGACTCATGTCCCTCAATGCTATTCTATTTTTGCCAATGTTCCTTTCAAGTTAGTGTCGGTTTTACATTCGGAAAACTGGAATTCTGGTTTGAGAATTCTCCAGAATTCTATGACTGAACAAAGTTCATTGCTTGGATAAAATTTTGAGTCATGTCCCTCAATGCTATTCTTTGTTCACTCGCAATGCCCCTTTTAACGGTTGGAAAATTGGAATTATGCTTTGAGAATTCTCTGGAAATCTGTGAATGAACAAAGTTTATAGAAGGGATAAACTTTTGACTCATGTCCTCAATGCTATTCTTTTTGCCCATGTCCCTTTTGTTGAATGTTGGTTTCACGGTTGAAAAATTGGAATTTTGGTTGAGAATTCTTCTGAAATATGTGAATAAACAAAGTGTATAGCATGGATAAGTTGTTGACTCGTGTTCGTTCATTGCTATTCTTGTTTTTGAATGTCCCTCAATGTCCCTTATTTGTGAATTTCTGTTTACTGTTGAAAATTTGGAATTCTGGCTTGAGAATGCTACAAAATTCTGTGAATGGACAAAGTTTATAGAACCAGAAATTCTCCGGATTCTGTGAATGGAAAAAGTTTATAGCATGGATAAACTTTTGACTCATGTCTCTCAATGCTATTCTATTTTTGCCAATGTCCCACAATGTCCCTATTAATTTTGTGTCGGTTATACGCTCGGAAAACTGAAATTCTTGTTTGAGACTGTGAATGAACAAAGTTCATTACATGGATAAAGTTTTGAGTCATGTCCCTCAATGCTATTCTTTTTTCACTCGCAATGTCCCATTTAACGGTTGGAAAATTGAAATTCTGCTTTGAGAATTCTCTGGAAATCTATGAATGAACAAAGTTTATGGAAGGGATAAACTTTTGACTCATGTCCCTCAGTGCTATTCTATTTTTGCCCATGTCCATTTTGTTGAATGTTGGATTTACGGTTGAAAAAAAAATTGGAATTCTAGTTTGAGAGAATTTTTCGAAAATCTGTGAATGAACAAAGTGTATAGCATGGATAAATTGTTGACTTGTGTTGGTTCATTGCTATGTTTTGCATGTCTCTCAATGTCCCTTATTGTGAATGTCGGTTTACGGTTGAAAAATTGGAATTCTGGTTTGAGAATTCTATGAAATTCCGTGAATGGACAAAGTTCATAGAACCAGAAATTCTCTGGAATTTTGTGAATGGAAAAAGTTTATAGCATGGATAAACTTTTGATTCATGTCCCTCAATGCTATCTGTTTTGCCAATGTCCCACAATGTCCATTTTAAGTTAGGGTCGGTTTCACGTTTGGAAAACTGGAATTCTGGTTTGAGAATTCTCCAAAATTCTGTGAATGAACAAAGTTCATAGCATGCATAAAGTTTTGAGTCATGTCCCTCAATGCTGTTATTTTTTCACTAGCAATGTCCCTTTTAACGGTTCTAAAATTGAAATTCTGCTTTGAGAACTCTCTGGAAATCTGTGAACGAACAAAGTTTATAGAAGGGATAAAGTTTTGACTCATGTCCCTCAATGCTATTCTTTTTGCCCAAGTCCCTTTTGTTGAATGTTGGTTTTATGGTTGAAAAATTGGAATTTTGGTTGAGAATTCTTCGGAAATCTGTGAATAAACAAAGTGTATAGCATGGATAAGTTGTTGACTCGTGTTCGTTCATTGCTATTCTTGTTTTGAATGTCCCTTATATGTAAATGTCGGTTTACTGTTGGAAATTTGGAATTCTGGTTTGAGAATGCTACAAAATTCTGTGAATGGACAAAGTTAATAGAACCAGTAATTCTCCGGAATTCTGTAAATAAAAAAAAGTTTATAGCATGGATAAACTTTTGACTCATGTCCCTCAATGCTATCCTATTTTTGCCAATGTCCCACAATGTTCCTTTTAAGTTTGTGTCGGTTTTACGCTTGGAAAACTGAAATTCTGGTTTGAGACTGTGAATGAACAAAGTTCATAACATGGATAAAGTTTTGAGTCATGTCCCTCAATGCTATTCTTTTTTCACTCGCAATGCCCCTTTTAACGGTTGGAAAATTGAAATTCTGCTTTCAGAATTCTCTGGAAATCTGTGAATGAACAAAGTTTATGGAAGGGATAAACTTTTGACTCATGTCCCTCAATGCTATTCTATTTTTGCCCATGTCCCTTTTGTTGAATGTTGGATTTACGGTTGAAAAAAAATTGGAATTCTAGTTTGAGAGAATTTTTCGAAAATCTGTGAATGAACAAAGTGTATAGCATGGATCAATTGTTGACTTGTGTTGGTTCATTGCTATGTTTTGCATGTCCCTCAATGTCCCTTATTGTGAATGTCGGTTTACGGTTGAAAAATTGGAATTCTGGGTTGAGAATTCTACGAAATTCCGTGAATGGACAAAGTTCATAGAATCAGAAATTATCTGGAATTTTGTGAATGGAAAAAGTTTATAGCATGGATAAACCTTTGATTCATGTCCCTCAATGCTATTCTGTTTTTGTCAATGTCCCACAATGTCCCTTTTTAAGTTAATGTCGGTTTTACGTTCGGAAAACTGGAATTCTGGTTTTGAGAATTCTCCAAAATTCTGTGAATGAACAAAGTTCATAGCATGCATAAAGTTTTGAGTCATGTCCCTCAATGCTGTTCTTTTTTCACTAGCAATGCCCCTTTTAACGGTTGGAAAATTGAAATTCTGCTTTGAGAATTCTCTGGAAATCTGTGAATGAACAAAGTTTCATAAGGGATAAACTTTTGACTCATGTCCCTCAATGCTATTCTTTTTGCCCATGTCCCTTTTGTTGAATGTCGGTTTTACGGTTGAAAAAAAAATGGAATTCTTGTTTGAGAATTCTTCAGAAATATGTGAATGAACAAAGTGTATAGCATTCGTTCATTGCTATGTTTTGCATGTCCCTCAATGTCCCTTATATGTGAATGTCGGTTTACGGTTGAAATTCTGTGTATGGACAAAGTTCGTAGAACCAGAAATTCTCTGGAATTCATTGAATGGAAAAAGTTTATAGCATGGATAAACTTTTGACTCATTTTTCTCAATGCTATTCTGTTTTTGCCAATGTCCCACAATGTCCCTTTTAAGTCAGTGTTGGTTTTACGTTCAGAAAACTGGAATTCTGATTTGAGAATTCTCCAGAATTCTGTGAATGAACAAAGTTCAATGCCCCTTTTAACGGTTGGAAAATTGTTATTCTGCTTGTGAATTCTTTGGAAATCTGTGAATGAACAAAGTTTATGGAAGGGATAAACTTTTGACTCATGTCCCCTCAATGCTATTCTTTTTGCCCATGTCCCTTTTGTTGAATGTTGGTTTTACGGTTGAAAAATTGGAATTTTGGTTTGAGAATTCTTTGGAAATCTGTGAATGAACAAAGTGTATAGCATTCGTTCAATGTCCCCTATATGTGAATGTCGGTTAAAGGTTGAAAAATTGGAATTGTGGTTTGAGAATTCTATGAAATTCCGTGAATGGACAACGTTCATAGAACCAGAAATTCTCTGGAATTTTGTGAATGGAAAAAGTTTATAGCATCGATAAACTTTTGATTCATGTCCCTCAATGCTTTTCTGTTTTTTGCCAATGTCCCACAATGTCCCTTTTAAGTTAGTGTGGGTTTTACGTTCGGAAAACTGGAATTCTGGTTTGAGAATTCTCCAGAATTTTGTGAATGAACACAAAGTTCATAGCATTGATAAAGTTTTGAGTCTTGTCCCTCAATGCTATCCTTTGTTCACTCGCAATGCCCCTTTTAGCGGTTGGAAAATTGGAATTCTGCTTTGAGAATTCTCTGGAAATCTGTGAATGAACAAAGTTTATGGAAGGGATAAACTTTTTACTCATGTCCCTCAATGCTATTCTTTTTGCCCATGTCCCTTTTGTTGGTTGGCGGTTTTACGGTTGAAAAAAAAAATTGGAATTCTGGTTTGAGAATTCTTCGGAAATCTGTGAATGAACAAAGTGTAGCATGGATAAATTGTTGACTCGTGTTCGTTCATTGCTATGTTTTGCATGTCCCTCAATGTCCCTTATATGTGAATGTCGGTTTATGGTTGAAAAATTGGAGTTCTGGTTTGAGAATTCTACGAAATTCTGTGAATGGAAAAAGTTCATAGAACCAAAAATTCTCTGGAATTCTGTGAATGGAAAAAGTTTTTAGCATGGATAAAGTTTTGAGTCATGTCCCTTAATGCTTTTCTTTTTTCATTCACAATGCCCCTTTTATGTGAGTGATGGTTGTACGGTTGGAATTTGGAATTCCGGAATTCCGGTCGGAGAATTGAAATTTTGTCGGTACGAGAATACCGTGATGGGCCACTGATGGCAGGTTCGAGATTTGTCAATGTTGGTTTTACGGTTTGAGGATTGGACTTCTGTGAATATATGTGAATGCCAATTTCAAGAATTGCAATGTTCAAATCATATTTGTTCCAATACCTAATCTGCCAATACCTTTTTCTGCAATTCCGCCATCTTGACGGATAGCATCTATCTTCTTGTAGTTGTAAGTGTTCTTGTTGAACGAGGTTTTCCTGCAGCAAGATTGATCAAGCTATTCCATGAGGTTAACAAGAACATTATAAAATTATCTGTATCATACTAAAAAGAAAAAATAAACCATTATATAATTATTAATTTGTCGGACTTCTCGTGGGAAAATCTTCACATCATTCATGAAAGCTCTCCTCCCAAAAGCTGCATGTAATAATCCGAAAAGGACATGTGCCATTTTCACTCACTTTCCTTTTAGAGTGATCTTTTTCTTCCAGTTTCTTCTAGTCTAGAATTAACAGTTTTGGATTAAGTGAGGTTGCTTGGTTATATGGCTTTGGAGATAGGGGAATGAGAATGGATTGAAAACAGTGGAGTTTCTTGAGTATTTAATAAAATCCTTTGAATACTATTAATGTTCGTTTGTTAAGACATTTCCGATTAACTCTTTAATCTGGAGATAAGCAGTAGAGGATATCTTTTGAGTCATGTCCTCCAATGCTACCTTTTTGACCCATGTCCGTCGATGCTGCCACTTCTCTTGATTTCAGGTTTCCCTATTTTCATCTGCAAACTTCTTCTTGTCCAAGAAAGTAAGATGTATTGTGAATGTTGACCCGTGTCCCTCAATGCCCCTTTTCTGCTTAATGTTGGTTATATGGTTGGAAAATTGTAATTAATATCGGTTCAAGAATACTGTGATGTCATGTCACTAACTGGAATTCTGTGAATTAAAGAAGGGTGATGTTTATACCATGGATAGTCTTATGACTCATGTCCCTCAAAACCCATTTTGTGCTAATGTTGGTTTTACGGTTAGAAAAAAAATTAGGTTGGTTCAAGAATCCTGTGATTGCTGAATCAAGAATTGTGAAAGTCCAAATTTACGGTTGGAGAACTGTACTCTATGATGTGAATGCCGGTTTCAAGAGTTGAAATGTTCAATCACATATCATTTGCTAAAATCAAATACGATACCTGCAATTCCTTTTTTTGTTTGTCGCTCATTATAAATAGTGACAATTGACATACAATATGATGCCAGGTTATTGCTCGATTATACGATAATAATTTTTGTATAATTGGTGTGATGTGAAGGATGATGATTGAAATGGTCTTGCATAAATATCTTCCCCCATTAATGTTGATTTATTTGTCTAGTAGCAATTTTGATTTCTATTCATTAATAATTTGTATATAACTGGCAAATGGGTGAATGGGTAGGGGGAGTGTGGTGTTGGAAATGAAAATGGAGGCGTGAGTTGTTTGACCATGAGTTATTGTCCTTTAATGATTTTTTGGATGTGGTTAACAGGTACAAACTCACTCAAAATAAAAGAGACGGATGGAGATGGAGAATCTGCCCAAATGGACAATACTATACAAAATCTGCATACTTTCTTGCCAAAGCTGAAATTAAAAGATAGCTGAGCCCGAGTGATGGAAAGATTATTGCTCTTGCTTGGAATAAGGTTGCCCCAGGAAAATTCTCAGCCATGGTATGGAAACTCTTATGAAACAGGTTACCAAGAAAGGCAAACATGGAAAGAAGAAATCTGCTCTTGCCGACACCCAATGTACTGTGTTCAATCTGTGGAAATGCTCCTGAATTACAATACCACTTGTTTATTCTTGTGCTGCAGAAGTTTGGAGATTATGTTATGAATGGCTTGCCATTCCAACAGCCATGCCTAACAACATTTCAGATCATTTTCTTGCTCACTCTGGTATTCTCAATAAAAAGGAAGGTAAGAAAATTGATATTTGCATTCGGGAATGTTTGGTATGGGTGTTATGGAAATCTAGGAACAAACTGATTTTTGAAGGAGTGGAAATGAGGGTGGATAGAATTGTGGATGAAATGAAATGATAGAGCGTGGAGTTGGTGTTTGGTTAAAAATGTGATACATTGTAATGCTCTTTTGTCCGATTGGTTAGTTAATCCAAGGGTAGTCCTGGATTGCTAGTTTCTGTTCACATAATGTAATCAATACCTTGTAAATATCAACCTAGAGGATACCTTTTTCTCTAGAGTACCTGGAATAAAAAAATTTGCCTGATCAAAAAAAAAAAAAAAGAAAAAACAGGCAAATGATGTCTTTGGTTGCTTAATGAGTAGTTTCGGTAGTATTTGAGGATACCACATTGAAATATGCATAATTGTTAGAATACAGTTTCCGTTCGTTTGTCAAGACATTTCTGACTACCTGTTTAATCTGGTCTTAAGCAACAGGAGTTCAGTTGCAGATTCTGTCCCATGTATCAGTGTGAGCTATGTCACTTAAAAATGGATAAAGATTCATCTTGTTCGACATTTCATGCAGCTTCACTATGTTTGCATGGATGTTTATCAATTAATTTTGAATCAAGATCTCTGATATCAGTTCTCATTGCCCACCAGTGCAAGTGATTTTATTTTTCTTGCCTCCTTTTCTGAGTCCAACTATGCTGTTGAAATTGGTTGTTAAGTGTGAAGACTCTGACTTGGAATAATTACTCTTATGCTAATACTAATTAATTAGTATTTGGGAGGCTTGCTATATCTATTTGAGAGCTAGTAATATTTAGGGAATGCTTTTTGTCAAGGAATGGAAATAAATTTTACCCATACCACTCAAATTGTTGAGGTATGGGGATTCTTTGTTTTGGGGGATCAAAGTCATAATTTCCCTCAACACATATAAAACTACCCTATTTATATATATATTTTTTCCGTAAATATATTGCTTTTATAAAAAATAACTACTCTTGATTGCTTTTATCAAAATTAATTTTGAACAAAGTGAAATAACTTAAGTGGTAAAAACATTAATATGCAAATAGTGTGGTCATGAGTTTGAATTTTCTCAAGAAATCTACTCTTCATTGTGTTGCCCAACTTCTTCCAATTGTACCACATTTTGTCATATTTAAAAATTAACCGAGTATTGAAAACAAATCAAGTTATTCAACACTTAATTTAGTCATTTAGAATTAGATAAAAAATTTGTGTGAACTCGAGTTCACGGTGAACTCGAGTTCACGGTGAACTCGAGTTCACGGTGAACTCAATTTTTTAGTATTACTATTATACATAAAAACTATTATTGTTATGTACAAAAATTCTCACTGTTTAAAAAATACTTTATATTTTTAAACAGTGGAACTTTTTATGCATAACAGTGATAATTTTTATGTATAACAGTGATAAAGTTCATGTATAAATCTGACTCACATGAGTGTTACTTATAACAATGCATTTAAGTTTAATACAATAAAAATAAAAAAGGATAAAATAGAATTGGATATATGTGTTTAATTTTAATTTAAAACTTTATTGTTTGATAATCAAACTAATTGATACAGATTCATAGTCGACCTACATTGTATTTAGGATATCGTCTCTGAGTCCAATATTTTATTAGAAGACAATAAAGATTTCATCAGCTATTGAAAAACGGCCTGCTAATCTTCCTGCAATGGGCCAATTAGGGCTGAGTTAATACCCTCCAAAAGCCCAAAAAGGCTTATGAATGATGTACTAACATACAAACACATGAAACTATGAAAGAACCCTAAACTCAGTTTCCAACAAAATAAGTTACTAGTACTAAATAATGCCATCTTAAATGCGCTCAAAGATTAACACTCGGTAGCTTGCAAGATCCATAACCTGTAAAAAAAACAAAAATAAAAAATCATTACTCCACATGGCATGAAAATTAGTACTTCCCCAAAATAATTAATTAAATTATGAGTATTTAGTACTTACTCGGGTCTTTCGAGGTCAACGTGGCTAACCCGTTAAACAAACAAGTCGCCCCGGAAGTCGCCATCTGGGTCCAATACGAGCTAAACGCATAACTGGCGTGCCGAACAAACGAATCGGGTTTAAAACACTTCCCACCGGGCTGGATCGGTTCACAAGTCCGGTTCCCCTGGCTGCAAGCGTACGACACCGCCGCGGCCAGCGCCGTCTTGTTAGCAGAACCACCCTTCGCCACCACGCACCACAGTCTCCCGTTGCTCGAAGGCTTCGCCAACGCCGGGTAATCCGTCGTCCTACCCGAAAAATCAATCGGGTAAACCGCCGACCCGTTCGGGTACAGCTGTCCGAAGTGCCGCTCCGTACCCGCACCCGGTTTCTGATTCTCGTTAAACAGCGCGAAAATCATCGCCGGAATTGTCACGTACGGACGAATCGGGGTGCCGTACGGCGGCTTCGCGGAGAATTTTTTTATTACGTTACGGTTGTAAGTGGCGGCGTTGTAGATATTAGCCCCGAGATTCTCCGGGTCGCCCCCGTTGGGCCAACCCGTTTCGGCTAAGAACAAGCGGATATTCGGGTACCCGAGTTTCTTCATCGCGAAAATGAGCGCGTCCAGCATTTGATCCAGCAGATTCGTGTACATCTCGCCCGAACCCGGATCCGTATACGTTATATTCGTCGGGTTAAGTAGGGCGTAATCGAGGTGAATGTTGATTGGATCCGAAACCCACGCGAAATAGGTGTAAACATCGACGAAGAAAAACGATTTCGTCCGGTCTAAGAAACGGAGCATCGGTTTAATTACGGTTTCCCTAACGTCGGACCGGAAAGCGCCGCTTGACGGCGGGTAGGACGACTCCAAACAGTCCATCGCTAACGGCGTTCCGACTTTGATTTTGCTGAGACCGAATCTTTTAACGGCGTTTCTGATTTTGCGCATCGCGGGGACGAGCTGGAACCAGGTGGTGTTTGGCTGGTTGCTGAGGATTTCGTTGCCGATTAGGAGGTAACGGATCTTGGATTGGGGGTAAAATGGTAAAACGTTGGTTTGGATCCAAATGTCGGCGAGTGTTTGGTTGGTGGAGATATTGGGGATGAGATTGTTTGGGAGCATGATTGAGATTTGGAGATCGGTGCCTTGGATTGCTTTCAGAGTTCCCGGCGTAGTGCCGTAGATTTTGATGCGTTTGGCGTTGAGTTTTTGGATTAATTGAACCGATTTTTGCCGGCTGGGCAGGTCGTTGCCTAAATCGCCGTAGCAAACCCCCACTTTCGGTTGAATATCTGCATCTGCAAATTAAATACATGTATATAATTAACTACAAAAATCAGTAAATTGTAAAACAGAGTATTTGAAGTAGCTTACATGAGATTGAAGCTGAGAGAGCTAGAACGAATAGAATGAGCAAATAAGTAAGGAAATTCATTGTTGTAGATTTTTGCTATCAAATGTGCATAATCTAAATACGTTATATGGTTCTATTTTTAGTCCGTGGAGTTGTAACTGATGAGCATTAACTCTGAGTGAGTGGATTCTACTGTTTCTAGAGAGAGGCGTGTATGACACGTTGGGGGTTGAACAAGACAATTGAAGGAAAGGGGTGTGTTTTTCTTTTCTAGCTTGTATTGGGGGAAGTGAAGATGTAGTATTTTATAATGATGGTGTATTTCGAGCAAGACTGTAAAAATGGCGTGTTTGGTCAGTGGGATAGCACCTGCCTATTCCTATTCGCTAATATGCTCTTTAGGTAAAAGACAGGGCAAGAGCCAACGAGGAAACACTGGAGAAGCTTTTTTTTTATTATTGAATTTTCTATTGGTATTGGTAGTAATATTTGAGTCAAAACCTCATATCGTTATTACACAATTAAAAATGATATTTGCCGACGGGAATACGTGTTCAATTCAGTAGTTTAATATTTTTTTGGAATCGAATTTGAAATGATATTTAGATATATGTACTTAAACAATCAATTTCAAGCTGAGATGATGTTTGACTTTTTGTTCAATGCTAATCATGTAAATTTAAATAAACTAATTTATTCAATTAGATCATATTCAAATAACAATTTTTGCTACGGAGTTAACATGTGTTTTTGGCATATAGTCAATACATTTTCATAAATATGTGATGACGTGCATAATAGATTTAGCCTAATACTAGTAGTAGGTGTATACGTTGTTTTCGATACAATTATTCAATTTAATCGAACACGTTGGAGGGACACATGTATTAATCAACTGATAAAATAATCATGTTTGATGGACAAGTGTGCTAGCTGCTTGCCGACCAAACATATTTGTTCGCCAGCTCACCACCCGCCGACTAAGCAAGTTTGCTCGCCGGTTCGCCACTCGCCGAACAAGCAAGTTTGTTCGGCGGCTCATCACTCGCCGAACGAGCAAGTTTGTTCGACGGCTCACCACTCACCGAACGAGCAAGTTTGTTCGGCGGCTCACCCTACGAACGAGCTTAGCACGCCAAGTATTTCGCCAAATTTGGCATATTGACCTGATGCTATCTTGAGATGATCCTGAAGAGATGTTGATCTGATCCGTCGAAATTGATCGATCGCAAAAAAAATCGATAGCTTGAGTCAAGTGACTGGAGGGTCGATGTCCAACTCGAAAAGTTCGAACTCGAAGTTCGGAAGAATCCGGGCGCTCGATAACCGGGCGTCGAAATCTCAAGGCTCGACATCACCGAAGGCCGGATAATCCGAAAGGCTCGGATATCCAAGGCTCGATATGTTTGACGAGGATGGAATTCGTAAGATAAAATTGATATGGTCAAAAGGGCTTAATCAGGCAACCAATGAAAGCAAAAGATTGATTTGGACGAAAAAAAAGTGCCTTATATAAACAAATAAATACAAAGATCAACCGGAGGCGAAGTTGAAAACGTGGCAAAGATCACATGAGTTCTTGCAAGACACAAAGTCTCTGGGTTCATGCTTTCCAAAACTATTTCTACGCTTGTCAATCTTATAAATAGAAGAAAAAAAAGAACAAGAGAAGGGTTGGAAAAATTCCGAGTTCACAAAAATTTCCCAGAGTGGTGAGGTTCAGGAAAAATTCCAAAATACTCTCATACATTGAGAAAAATCCCTAGCACTCTCACACTTTCTCTCCAGATCATCTTCTTTCATAGAAGTGTTCCCCATGAGAAGTATCGTGTACTTTGTATGTAAACTTCGCAATACGATATCCCTGGCTTGGAATGCCCTCAGAGTAGTCATTTCTTGACGAACTGGGTCGACAAATTCCTGTTATTTATCGTACATTTTACACGTACTTATTTTGTTTGTGAGTTGTTATCAAATTAGCCACATAATATTCTCCATAAAAAATGACTTGCAACAACTGGCTCTAGAAGGAGGGTAGAAAAAACCAACACATACACAATCCCGTAGATAGCCGAGGCAGAACAAAGAAATATAATGCCTCAATCTAGGAATACTTAGACGGAGAGGTCGGGACAGAGCCGACCTCACGCTCAGAAAGAGGCTCAACATCAGCCTCACAAAAATCAGACTGCGGAAACCATCAATCTTAAAGATATTGCCAACGATCCGGCGGCCACAACAAAGACCATCACTTTCTTGCTGCGAACACAGAAAGAGAGGGCCGAAAAAGAGTTGGCCAAGTTGAAAGTTCAAGATGATGATGATCGACACTCGCATACACCTGATAGCGAGCAAGTTAAATTGAAAGCTGCACGGAAGCGGGCCAACAAAAAGGCTGATGATATGTCGGATGACGAAAGCAGCCTCGCGGTCTGCACCATCGGCGTTGACGTTTGAGGCTCTCCGTTAAAGATCGAATCGGCAATCATAGGCGATGTGATCCCGGGAGGAACAAATGATTTAACATGCCGCCATCCTCGTATCCTCATGATCGCTCAAGATCCCGAACAAAAAAAAATCGGCCGAACTAAATTGTCTATCCATCATCGATTGGGTAGTATGACGCGAACTTGGAAAGGGGATCGCCTATCACGAGCATGATGACCGGGTCCTCATGATGGGACACAACCCCGATCCAAGTCTCTGCTGTTCCACAAAATTTGCGTAAATGCAAAAAGCAATCGAAGGTTTACAGCCGATCCGCCGCGAACGAAAGGACTCCCCGCGAAGACACAATTCCCGCCGCCACTAACACCGCGATCATGGCAAATTTGAAATACAAGAGAAAGTGGCAAATATCCGACCACCAATCCTTATGTTTGATGCCGAAGTCCGACCCACATGTTCATCTCAAAGAATACTCAAATTTTATGATCGCCTTATGGGCGCCACCGACGCGATGCAAAGGCCGATCATTCCTCGACGTTAGGCGCATCAGGTCCACAGATGGTTTTTACTCTCCTGCCGCTGATCCATCACGTCTTTTCGCCTAACCGGGACAGAAAATTCGTCCCATTTTCATCCATGTGTGCTCGCCCAAAGACCAAAACAAAGGTTGGCACATTTCTCCCAGCTAAAGGGTGAGTCAGATCGAGCATACATCGAAAGATATGACAAATGTTTGTACGATGGAGTCCCAGTTGAAGAGGATGCCAAGATCCTCACGGTGGTCGGAGGCCTGACCCTGAATACGGATATGTGGAAAGCCATGCATCAGTATTGGCCGAACACATATGCCGAATTCTGAGAGCGAGCAGCTAAGATTATAGCCATGCAGGATCTGCTCGCCCAATCACGATTAGGTCAGGAAGCATCAACAAAAAAGAGTTTTTGGTAAAAAAGTAATGAATGATGGGGGATATAAACCCCCAGGATCTTTTAAACCATTCGAAGAAAGAGCAGAAGCAAATGCCCTACGAAGTCTTCTGGGCGTTTCAGCGGAAACAATATTTAATCAAATTAAAGATCGGGACATGTTAGATAAGCCACGAAGAATCATAATGGATAAAAATTGGCTTAATGCTTCCAAGTTTTGCAGTTATCCTGAGTACATCGGACATAATACCGAAGAATGCCGCGATTTACTTTGCCAACTTTGGAAGTTATATGAAGAAAATTGTCTTATGCAATTCCTCAAAAAGTCGGCGAGCAGAGACTCCCGAACAGAAAAAATAAGTGATCGTAGGGGTAAGCGCAAGGCCGAAGAAGCATCAGACAGTGATCCCGAGGAATCCCGCAAGAGGTCGGAATTACCCAAAAGAGGGGCACCTACCATGAGTAGAGGTCGGGAGAGTCAAGAAATCCACATGATTCATCCTGATTATGGTCCAGTGGGTGGATGCTATCAAGCACCGACATTATCGAACAGGCGAAAGAAAATGGAGATGCGTGCCATGCAAAGCATCCATCAGGTGAAGGTGGCGAGCACATCAGCTAGCACGCCACCCTCTCACCAAATCATGTTCTCAGAAGACGATCTCGACGGCATAATCACCCCCCACAATGACTCTCTTACCATCAGTGCTCGTCTTCTCGGTTTAAAGGTGCATCGCCTTCTGGTCGATACCGGAGCGTATGCGAACATTATGTTCGTCAACACTCTGCACCAAATGGAGAAGCAAGTTGGGGACTTGAGTAGTTATATAGAACCATGTGATCACACCATCATGGGTTTCGGGGAATTTGTAACTCGACCCTATGGTATGATCAGGTTAGGAGTCGAGCTAGAGTCAACTTTAAATCCGGAGATCCGACGAACTAGAATGCTAGACTTTGTAATCATCGATGCTCCGTCTACTTATAACAGGTTTCTAGGTCGCCCGTTTATTCAGGAATTTAAAGCTGCCTGTTCGACTTATTATTACTGTGTTAAGTTTCCAACTCAAGAGGGAACGGGTAGCGTAAAAGGCGACCAGAAAAAAGCTCGAGATTGTTTGCTATCATGTGCACCAGAAAAGCAAAATATCATTAACATGATGGAGCAAACATGGGAGCTCGGAGAATCAAGCCAACAGGCGAACATATTGTCGAGAACGCTTATACCTCCTCTGACGAGCACACCTCCACGCGCGAACACAGAATCCGGGATGGTAACTCATGTCCCAGATCTCCCATATCTAATGAACATTGATCCACCAAATGAGTTACCGGATCTAGAACCTCGTATAGGTTTTGATCCTATGGAGGTAGTTGACGAACACCGGGGGTCGATCGAAGATCCTCGGTGGAAGCAAAAAAGAAAGCGAGCAACACCTGTTGAACAACTGGAGTCTGTCAATATCAACCCGAACAGACCAGAATTAGAAGTATTCATTGGTTCGGAATTACCGGAACCATTCCGAACAGAAATGATCGCATATCTTCAAGCAAATTTGGATGTGTTCGCCTGGTCACATGAGGACATGGTTGACATTGATCCTAAACATGCATGTCACTCTCTTAACCTTGATCCAACACAAACTCCAGTAATCCAGAAGCGCAGAAAGTTCAGTCCGGAGAAGTATGCAGCTATGAATAGTGAAATCAAGAAATTGCTCGATAATAAACTGATTCGAGAAGTAAAATGCCCAAGATGGCTTCATAACCTCAGGCTCGTCTGCGCAAGTCTAACAGAACTTGGAGATTATGCATAGATTTCACTGATTTAAATAAGGCATGCCCGAAGGATAATTTCCGGATGCCACATATCGATTATTTGGTTGATAACACAGCAGGACATGAGCTCATGACCTTCATGGATGCTTTTGCTGGCTATCACCAAATACCCATGCATCTGGACGATCAAAAGAATACGGCATTCTGCAGCGAAAAGAATATGTATTGTTGGCTATGCATGCCATTCGGATTAAAGAATGCCGGAGCAACATATCAACGTTTGGTGAACAAAATGTTCGACGAACACATAGGCCGAACAGTTGAGGTGTATATTGATGACATTGTGGTAAAAAGCGAACACAAGGAAGACCACATCACCCACCTCGCACAAATGTTTGATATTCTCAGGGAGTATAACATGAAATTAAATCCGAAGAAATGCAGCTTTGGGGTTCACTCAGGAAAATTCCTAGGACATATGGTCAGTCAACGGGGGATTGAAGCGAACCCATCGAAGATTCAAGCCATGCTCGACTTGTAGGCCCCCAGAAATGTGAAAGAAGTCCAAAATTTAACTGGACGTTTGGCTTCTATAAATCGGTTTATATCACGAACTGGGGACAAATGCAAATCTTTCTTTGACGCATTAAAGAAAGGGAAATTCCAGTGGACAGAGTATTGCCAAAACGCATTTGAATCGTTAAAGCAATACCTTGCAGATACTCAAACATTGTCTAAGCCTGTTCCAGGCGAACAACTTTATCTGTATCTTGTTGCATCCGAGCATGCAATTAGTCTCAGGCTCGTTAAAGGCGAGAGGGGACGTACACACTTGCCCATTTACTATGTAAGCTAAGTACTAAAGAAGTTTTAGCTCCCGGTACCCTCCACTGGAAAAACTTGCATATGCTCTCGTTATGAGTGTTCAAAAACTGCGACCATACTTTTTCGATCACTCAGTCGAGGTATTAACCACATTCCCATTGCGACAATTTCTCCACCGACTGCACATCAAGGGGCGATTACTCAAGTGGGGGCGGTGGAGTTAGGCTAATTTGGCATTACGCTCGCCCCTACCTAACAAAGAATGAAGGGCCAGGTTATGGCCGATTTCATGGTCGAGTTGACATATCCACAAATGCCCAAAAGAGGTGTCGACCAACCATGGCATATGTATGTAGACGACTCATCAACAAGTTCAAGAGCCGGAGCAGGCGTGGTTCTCATCAGCCCAACTCGACAAACTTTCACAACAACCATCCGTTTTGATTTCCCAGCCACAAATAATGAAGCCGAGTACGAAGCCTTGATCGCTGGGTTACACATGGCTATGACAATGGGAATTCAGAGGCTGATGATTTATAGCGATTCTCAAATAATCGTATACCAAGTATTAGGCGAGTACGAGGCCCGAGGCGAATAGATGGCACAATATCAGCAACTAGCAAAGGAGTTGCTTGAAAAATTCGAACAAGTTTACATAGAACAATTACCATGATTGGATAATTCGTTCGCCGATGCCTTGGCACGATTGGCAACGGCAGAAGGAGTGACGAGCATGACGGACATTGTGGTCTTCACAACTTGTTCGCCATCAATTCCCAGAGTTATGGTCGCCCATGTGACAGGCGAGCAAGAAACCGGATGACTCAATTTTAAGTTACTTACAAAAAGGACTTCTCCCCGAAAATAAAGCACATGTTTACTATGCTCAGATTACAAGCTGCTCGTTATACTATCTTAGACGAGCATTTATACAAAAGAAGTTTCTCACTTCCATTATTGGAGTGTATTACTCCTGAAGAGGGTCATGTAATTCTGGAACAGATTCATGATGGAGTATGCGGAAACCATACAGGTGGGCTTGTCCTGGCACATAAAGTTATCAGACAAGGTTACTATTGGCCTACTCTCAAGAAAGATTCGCTCGTGTATGCCCGCGCATGTCATAAGTGTCAGGTACATGCCCCACTTATCCATAGCCCACCTGAAGAACTAGTGTCGGTTTACAGCCCTTGGCCATTTGCTAAATGGGGAATCGATTTGATTGGCCCATTTCCTACTGGCACATCGGGAGTAAAATATGATGTGGTTGCCGTTGATTACTACACTAAATGGGCTGAAGCAGAAGCTATTGTTAAATCCACCGAACAAAGAATGTGGAATTTTTTTTGGAAAAATATCATTTGTCGTTTTGGGCTTCCCCAATCATTGGTAACAGATAATGGCAAACAGTTCGATGGAAGTGAATTCCGACAAAATTGTGCTCGTTGGGGCATAAAAAAACATTACTCAACTCCGTATTACCCCCAGTCAAACGAACAAGTAGAAGCTGTCAATAAAATTATCAAGCATACCCTCAAGGCTATACTTGATAATTCCAAGGGGGGAGGATGGGCTGAAGAGTTGCCCGAAATACTATGGGCCTATCGAACTACTTTCAGAACATCAACTGCGGAAACCCCTTTTTGCCCTGGCATTTGGTGCGAAAGGTTCGTTATACCCTTGAAGTCAAGATTCCGAGCCATCGAACAATGACTTTTGGAGAGCACATCAACGACCAGGCACTCGCCCTAAGTGCAGACCTGTTGGAAGAAAGAAGGATGGAAGCTGATTTCCAGAACGCTATGTATAAAAAAAGATTAGAAAAGTTCTATAACTCCAAAGTCCTAACACGCAGGTTCAATATGGGTAATTTGGTTCTAAGATGAGCAACGGGTGCTAAGTGGTGTGTTGGTCGAGCTGGGAAGGTCCATTCAGAGTTCTGAGAATGTTTGTTAAACGGGCTTATGATTTGAAGACACGAATGGAGTCCCATTGTCCTACTCGTGGAATCGTCAAATCGAAAAAAAATATTATCAAGAACGACGAAAGCAATAATGGCCGAGCACGGGCAAACCATTCGCTCGACGAGC
This sequence comes from Stenogyne calaminthoides, assembly GCA_037126765.1. NCBI lineage: Eukaryota > Viridiplantae > Streptophyta > Magnoliopsida > Lamiales > Lamiaceae > Stenogyne > Stenogyne calaminthoides. The sequence continues at coordinate 5,294,646 of JBBCBC010000006.1, forward strand.
ATAACTGGCCGAGCATAGTTACCTATTCAACTAAGACAAGCAGGACAATCATGAAGGAAGAACACACCATGTTCGACACAAATTTCTGAATCTTCTACAAATTTCTGGACCTTCTAGAAGAAATTATGGCCAGCTCTATCAAAAGATAGAAGATACGTGTCGAAACAAGTTGAGAAGTGGTGGCAACCAGAAGAGGTATGTGTCAATCCTTGAATAAGAACTGGCAAAAACAAGGACAGATGTCAAAATGAGGATTTAAAACAAGAAGGCCAACACCAACTAGCTATGTCAGCACATGTTTGGGATAGTACTATAAATAGGCATATTGATAGCTGAAGAAAGTGGAGAAAAACAGAGGAAAAAGAAAAAAAAAACTGCAAATCTAGTAGAAGAAAGTTCAGTTATCGAGAGAAAGTTAGTTTGGTATGCCTCCAGTGTTGGGATTATACTGAAAAGTATACTTTTTACTTTGTATAATCGAAACTGAATTTTCAGACTTATTTACTGAAATAAATTGTTTATCACTGATGCTTTAAATATGATTGAATGTTATATATATTTACTGCATAATTGTTCAATAATTTGTATGTGTTACACTGTAGTTAATTTAGTGATACCAGATCACATAAGATTAAATTAACAGTCCCTTGTAACTAAAAGTAAGCCATTCACGACCTAGATGGAAATGAACAACCATCGCGAAAGGTTGAGGTGTAAGGCTCAGATTGGTTTGTCTTGACCAAGAGATTACACTAGTGCATGGTGATCTTGTTGAATAGGACCTCTGAGGAGGATAAATTCTTGAGAACCGAACAAGGAAGAATTAGACCTCGGTGGTTCGTTGTTTTTCTTAACCTTCGTCCTTAAATAGGATCACGTGGGATTGGTAACTATTGCTTTGACTTATCATGGGTAGCGAATCAGAGAGATTCAATACTTTTTATCTTGGGCAATATTATTGGTCACGTGTGATTGCTAAGATTTAATACGAAGAATCGCGTGTGCAAAAGCACGTTTTGCTTGATTTGCCCTGGGAGGTTCATAAGCTTTATCATACCAAATCTTGCAAGTGGAATTAGTTTTAGGTATGGATAATAATGTTGAACCGTTTCTCGACCAAGGACAAAAGATATTAATTAACGGAAAGCTATTTTGGTGGCTTGAATTAATTGATGGGCTAGATAATCTTAAACACGGAAATAATGATAAGGAGCCATATTGACCGTAATATGGGTTAAGATGGATAGTCAATATTAATTATGTAGTGAGATTAATTAATATTTATGGGCTTGAATTATATTGTGGCTCAATATTAGATATTCAAGATCCATTAGAAGGTTCAATCTTAATTCTCTAAAAAGGCCCCCCGAGTAGCCCAACATATAGTCCAATAACCTGAAAAGGTGATTAAAATAAAATAAATATTGTTCTTTATATTTCCTCTAAATTTTGAAATTTATGGATAAAAGAGGAGAAAAGAATTTCTTTGAATTTTGTTATGGAATGAAGATATGTATTCTTGGAATACAAGGTTATCTCATTAAATTCAAGAAATCTCCCACTTGGTTATTAATAAGGGATATTTCGAAATTTTGAAAATAGAGGGCAAGAAAGATTTTCTTGATTTTCTTGAAAAGATATTATGGAAGATATGTATTTCTTGAAATACAAGAATATCTCATAAATTCAAGAAGATCCAAATCTTGAAATCTTGCACTCCAAATTTTCGAAAATTCCATATATTGAGGAGGTGTGATTTTTGTGGAATATTTTAATTATGGGAAAAAGAATATAAGGGATATATTCAAGATTTCTTGGTGACCAAGAAAAGTCTTTTCCCACATTGAAATATCACTAAAATTTCGACCACTCCCTCTCCTATAGATAGGGGATGATTAGTTCATTCTCAAGTACAATTCCATGTGCTGGAAATATTAGTAAATCCACAAAGGTGGTGCAACAAAGTTTATTCTTTCCTTTTGTTAATTGTTCGACGAGTGTCCTTCCACCGGATAGTTGAGCAAGGGCTAAGGGAATACTTGGGAAGTCCTTTTGGTTAGTCCGTCCGATCAAGTCATCGCTATCAGGAGAGGTACGTTCACGTAAACCCGTGAGATTCGCGTCGTGTAGGTTTTACTTGGCTTTTTATATGCATGATATGTTGTTGCAATTATTATTTGAATTAATATAGGATTAATTCATGCTAGTAATAATTAATGAATTAAAATTATATTTAAATATTCACCCCGAATAGATCTGTGCAACTCATTCCCCAACAACTGGTATCAGAGCCACTATTTCGGGCTTTGAATTTTTTAAATTGTAATTTAATTCGTGGACATTAAATTTGAAATTGGATAGTAGAACTGTTAGATCTGTTTTGCGGTATCCAATTGTCATGGATTTTAATGTTTTATTTTTTGCATGCATATAAACCGTGGTTTTTAATTCGATTCGTTTGGATTTGTTTTGCCTCGCGGAGAAAATCCACGAAAGTAGACTCAGATTTGTTTGATTTGATCAATGTAATAGACTAGTCTAGATCTCAGTTTATTTATTTTTGTAAATAAATTGTAACCGGATCGAAGAACGAAGAGATGAAGAATTAAAAGGGCGAAATCCGTAACCGGAGTAAGCGGCGCTGCGTACGGCACGCACGGGCGCAGGGCGAGGCAAGGGTGGCCGAGGGGGGCGAGATGAGGGCGTGGAGACGGGCGGTGCCCGTCCAAAGCCGAAGCGGATGGGCGGACCACGGGTATATGATATCTGAGGCCGCCGAGGTCGCGGGCGGGAGATGGGCGGATACCTGATGTGAATCGGATGCACGCTGCCGCCGAGAATCGCCGACTCGCCGAGGCGTGTTGAGGCATCAAGGGCGCGTTCGCTGCGCCAGCGAGTGCCGAAGCCGCTGAGTATCCCCATCCCAAGTGGTGGGGCGGATCTTGGCGCAAGGCATTCCGGCCGAAGCCGCGTGCGTGGCGTTCGAGATTTAAGTATTTTTTCGAGACGAACGAGTGGGAGAAATTCGAGACGTGTTTCTTCAAGATCAAGCCAAGAAAAATCAAACCATGACAATTGGATAATTTGTGCCCAATATGTTTATTTTTCTGTTTTGCTTGTTTTTTTTTGTGCTATCTTATGCTTTATTTAATTTGTTTAAATGTGTTTGCATGAGGGTTGCCAAATGGAAAAATCTCAACTTCAAAATTACTAAGTATGATTAAATAATTAATTGACAATTTTATTCCGGATAATAAAATTGAATTAATTTTGACCTCCATGATTTATTTATTTGTGAATTTTTTTTAGAAATTTCACCGGGATGGTCAAAAGATAGGTTTCACATGAATGAATTCCAAACAGATGATTGTGGGTTATTACTAGTGGCGACGATGACCCTCCCCACGAGGCTCGATCAAAGCGAAATAGTAATCCTGTATTTAATCATGGTTATTACTTAGGTATAAAATTGATATGCATATACTTCCCCGAAGTCCCTGTCAATTTTATATTGGTCAAGTGGAAGCCAACTATTAATCTGGATATTAAAGGTTTGTAATTGTTCTTGTTTGTAACCTGCTTGAATGTGTTTAAATAATGACCCACCCCACGTGGCTTATTTAAACTGTTTTGAGATGTTGACTGATGCATGTTCATATTTTTTGGAGATTTTAATATGATGCTTGTGATCAAACCTTGTGATAATTTTGTGCTTATGCATATTATTGTTTATTTCAGTTCATCATGTCGCAACCTTTTAATCCACTGTTATATACACTCAAAGAACACCAATTATCTGGAGAAAACTATAATGTTTGGAAACGGAATATGATGCATGTCCTACCTGCACAAAAACATTATTGGATTCTTGATGTACCCAAGCCACGTAAGCCTACTGATGAATCAACTGATGCGGCAAGACATGAGTATAATATTTGGGAGCAGGCCAATGAACCCATGAAACGTGTAATCTTGACTTCACTATCTGATGATTTGCAACACGTTCATGAAGGTGTTGAGTCCGCTGAGGAAATTATGCAAAGTCTTGAAGAAATGTTTTCAACAAAAGACCGCATGATCGATCAGTTTAAAAACGACGACGTGGCTATTTGAAAATGGTTGAGGAACACCAGAAGGGCATGTTCTCGAGTCAAACACCATTTTTCAAACCGGCTTATCTCGGAACTAAGTATTGTGATGAGGCCCAAATCGAATTTCTGTTGCTTACTCTGCCAAGGAGCTTCGATGAATTTTACTGTGGTTTTGTGATGAGTGATCACATGTTTACCATGGATAATCTTCACGAAGCCTTGGAGAAAGTGGAGAAGCATTTAGAAAAGAAAGACGAAGCATTGGTGACCAAAAGTCTTTTCTCGAGATCTAGGCCAGTGGAAGGCAAATCTCAAGAAAAGAAAAGTGGTCGAGAACCAAAGCAAGCTCATCATTAAGAAAAGTGAGAAAAAAATACGGTTTATTTGGTTGGGTGTCAAGAAAGAACCAAAAGGAATATGTTTCAATTAGGAGAAATGACATTGGAGGTCACTGTTCCAATCCCAAAAAGGAAAGGAAAGAAAAGGTAATCCTCACTCACTAGTTGTTGAAACTTGTTTAGCGGCGTATGCCTCCCATTTATGGGGTGGTGGATCTGGGATCCATCGATCATGTTTGTTTCACGTTCAGGGGTTCAAAAGGACCCGACAACTAAGTGGAAGTGAGATCCTCATCACACCGGGGCGATCTTCTACGAGTGGCGGTGAAGCGATGGGAGAAGTGCACTGTCTTTTTTGAAGACGAGTTTTAATTTTAAGAGATGTTCTCAGATGCGTTCGAGTTTTAGAAAGAATTTGATTTCAGTTTCTAAACTTTTTCATGATGGATATTCGGTTACTTTTAATAAAGTTGTTACCATTTCTCTTTATGATAAATTTATCGTCATGGAACGTTGGCGAATAATCTATACAATTAACTCGTGCACACCACTCAAGAAATGCATCCTATAACACATCAACTATTTCCCGAGAAAAGAAAACGTTCATCGACGTGAACGAGACACTTCTTTGGCATCTAAGATTGGGTCATATAAATCCAAAGAGGATCCAAAGGTTGGTGAAAGACGGTTCACTAGAACTTCTCCAAATTGAACCGTTTCCAACCTGCGAATCATGTTTGGAGGGTAAAATGACCAAGAGGGCATTTGGAGCCAAGGGGAATAGGGCCAAAGAAGTGTTAGAGATCGTTCACACAGATGTATGTGGTCCAATGTCAACCAAAGCAAGAGGAGGTTATGAGTATTTCGTCACTTTCATTGATGATTACTCAAGGTACGGTTATATTTTCCTTATGGAGCATAAATCTGAGACCTTTGAGAAATTCAAAGAATTTAAGGCTCAAACAGAGAATCAGGGGAAAACGATCAAGTCTCTACGATCTGATCGTGGAGGCGAATACCTCAGCGATGAGTTTTTGAACTACTTATCTGATGAAGGGATTGTATCCCAGCTCACTGCACCCGGAACCCCTCAACAAAACGGGGTTGCAGAGCGAAGAAATAGAACTCTTTTGGAAATGGTTAGATCAATGATGAGTTATGCAGATCTTCCCAAGTCGTTCTGGGGTCATGCCTTGGAAACAACGGCTTACATTCTGAACTTGGTGCCATCCAAATCGGTTCCCAAAACTCCCAAAGAATTGTGGACCCGAGCGCATGAAGCCTAGTATGAGACACATGAAGATTTGGGGGTGTCCGGCGTACGTGTTGGATAAGGAAGCCGGTAAATTGGATCCTCGATCAGAATTAAGACTGTTTGTAGGATACCCCGAGGGAACAAAAGGGTGTATGTTCTATGGTCCTGAAGATCAAAAGATGGTCATAAGCACCCACTTTAGATTTTTGGAAGAAGACTATATGAACCAAAGAAAACCCAGAAGTGAGATTACCTTAAATGAGCTTAGAGGGCAAACCTCATCGCTAATTTGTATTTAGATGATATACCAAATAATACGCTTTCACAAACCAGAGCCTCGTCGTCAGTGGGAGGGTTGTTAGACAAAACTCGAGAGATTCATGGGAATAGAAGAGTCCCGGACTTGATTCCGGACAAAGATTTAATCAGACCCATGGACATATGACGAGGCACTCCAAGATAAGGATCAGATTCTTGGCAAACAAAGAATGAAAGTTTCGAAATGGGTTCTATGTTTCATAATAGAGTGTGGGAGCTAGTCGAACCACTTAATGGGGTCAAACCCATTGGATGCAAGTGGGTATATAAGAGAAAAGAGGACAGGGACGGGAAGGTTGAAACCTTCAAAGCAAGACTAGTGGCGAAAGGTTATACTCGAGAAAGAAGGGATCGATTATGAGGAAACTTTTTTCGCCAAGAGCTATGCTTAAGTCCATCTCAGTATTCTCTTATCGATTCTTTCACGCATTTCGACTTTGAAATCTGGCAAATGGATGTCAAGACAGCTTTCCTTAACGGAAGTCTTGATGAAGAGATCTATATGCAACAACCCCAAGGTTTCATTGAAACAGGCCAAGAACATCTTGTTTGTAAGCTCAAGCAGTCCATTTACGGACTCAAACAGGCATCCAGAGCTTGGAACCAATGTTTTGATCAAGTTATAAAGTCATATGGGTTTGATCAAAATGAGTTTGAAAGTTGTGTGTATAAAAAGTGTGTCGGAACTGCATTGGTATTCTTAGTACTATACGTAGACAACATTCTGATCATCGGGAACGATGTGAAGGTGTTATCAGACGTAAGGGCATGGCTTTCAAAACAGTTTGATATGAAGGACTTAGGGGAAGCCGGACACGTCCTTGGGATCAAGATCACTCGAGATCGCAAGAAAAGGATGTTAGGCTTATCGCAAGCTTTATACATAGACACTGTCTTGAAATGTTTCAGTATGCAAGATTCCAAGAAATGATTCGTACCTTTCAGGCATGGAATCCATCTATCCAAGAAAATGTCCCCTAAGACGAAAGAAGAGATAGATGACATGAAAGACATTCCTTACGCTTTACCGTCGGAAGTCTTATGTATGCAATGTTGTGTACGAGACCCGGATATCCGCTTTTGCGTAGGCATGGTGGCAAGATATCAAAGTAACCGGGAAAAGAGCATTGATGGCGATTAAAAACATTCAAGTATCCGAAAAGAACTCGGGATAGAATGTTGGTTTATCATCGAAGTCCAATACCCATCATTTTACGGACTCGGATTTCCAATCGACGTAGACTCGGAAAAATCTACCTCCGGTAGAGTGTGTTTTGCATGGGGAGGAGCCATGACATGGAGAAGCGTCAGAAATCGTCGCGATATTCTACCATGGAAGCCGAATATGTAAATAAGCTAATGAGGCAAATGAAAAAAAGCGGTTTGGCTCAAGCACTTCCTTGTGGACTTAGATGTGGTTCGAATTTACCCAAAGAGAATCATCATTTATTATGACAATGCCGAGCGATTTGCAAATTCAAGGAACCAAGAGCCCACAAAGCCAAACAAACACATTGAAAGGAAATACCATCTTATACGAGTCATCGTTAAGAGAGGAGATATAGATGTGGCAAAGATAGAGTCCGAGGACAACCTAGCGAGATCCATTCACAAAGAGTGCGCCTCCGAATACATTCGAGAGACATGTGGAAGGAATGGGTGTCAAGACCGTTGCTAACTGCTTTTGAGTATAAGTGGGAGAAATTATTAGGTTCGTGTAGGTGACATTAGATGTCACGGACTACTCGAGACATGTTGTAGTATACTTAAAAGCAGATTTTGAGTATAAGTGGGAGATTGTTGGGATTATCTTTGAAAAAGTATGCTTTTTACTTTGTATAATAAAACGAATTTCGGACTTATTTTTGAAATAAATTGTTTATCATCGATGCTTTAAATATGATTGAATGTTATATATATTTTTTGCATAATTGTTCAATAATTAAATGACGTGTTACATCAGTAGTTAATTTAGTGATACCGGATCACGAAGATTAAATTAATAAATCCCTTGTAAAAAAAGACGTCATTCACGACCTAGATGGAAATGAACAACCATCGCGAAAGGTTGAGGTGTAAGGCTCGAGATTGGTTTGTCTTGACCAAGAGATTACACTAGTGCATGACCGATCTTATTTGAATAGGACCTCTGAGGAGGATAAATTCTTTAATCGAACAAGGAAGAATTAGACCTCGGTGGTTCGTTGTTTCTTAACCTTCGTCCCTTAAATAGGATCACGTGGGATTGGTAACTATTGCTTTGACTTATCATGGGTAGCTTAATCGAGAGATTCAATACTTTTTATCTTGGGTAATATTATTGGTCACATGTGATTGCTAAGATTTAATCTGAAGAATTGTGTGCAAGCACGCTTTTGCTTGATTTGCCCCCTTGGATAGGTTCATAAGCTTTATCATACCAAATCTTGCAAGTGGAATTAGTTTCCGGTATGGATAATAATGTTGAACCGTTCCTCGACCAAGGACAAAAGATATAAATTAACGAAAAGCTATTTCAGTGGCTTGAATTAATTGATGGGCTAGATAATCTTAAACACGGGAAATAATGACCGGGAGCCATATTGACTGTAATATGGGTTAAGATGGATAGTGCAATATTAATTATGTAGTGGGATTAATTAATATTTATGGGCTTGAATTATATTGTGGCTCAATATTAGATATTCTAGATCCATTTAGAAGTCCAATCTTAATTCTCCTAAAGGCCCTCGAGTAGCCCAAACATATAGTCCAATAAGCGAAAAAGGTGATTAAAATAAAATAAATATTGTTGCTTATATTTCCTCTAAATTTTCAAAATTTATGGATAAAAGAGGGAGAAAGATTTTATTTGAATTTTGTTATGGAATGAAGATATGTATTCTTGGAATACAAGGTTATCTCATTAAATTCAAGAAATCTCCCACTTGGTTATTCATAAGGGATATTTCGAAATTTTGAAAATAGAGGGCAAGAAAGATTTTCTTGATTTTCTTGAAAAGATATTATGGAAGATATGTTGTTGGGATATTTTAGTTTTGTTTAATTATGCCAAAACATTATCAACTTGTGTTTCTTGGAAGCTAATTTACAGATAACAAGTTGAGGGGGAACGAGAGAACAAATTGAGGGGGAACTCACGGAATCAGAAGTAGATGATCGAGATCGACGAGGTCATGCAGATTTAGACCGATCGAGATCGAATGAAAGTTAGATGAGTTCGAAAGTTAATCGATGAGTGCGGCAAAATCGTAAGAGAAGAAAAGCTAAGCCGGTGATCGAGACGACGGATGACTTTGATCGATAGACCGTAATGCAGAAGCCGATCTAATGATCGAAGAAAGAGCGCATAAACCGATCGAAAAGAAGATGACCAGAAGATCAGAAGAGAAGGTTGCAAATCAGAAGAGAAGCAGATGAGACTGATCGAGATCAGACGTGATCGAGATCAGATATGAAGATGAGCAGATGGTCAAGATCAGACGTGATTGAGACCAGGGAGAAGCGTTAAACCGATAGTTAACCTAATATGCTAACTGATGTACTAACTCGACATGAGATAAACCGATATGCCGACTGATGTTATAATCGATCCGATCATATGAGATGATCGATCAAAGCGGAAGAAATCGATATCGAAAACCAGATCGCAAGAAGTCATCGAAGAGAAGTCATCCAAGTCATGTGCACCGAGAAAATGTAACGCCATCGATGATCGCTTAAGTTCGACCGAGGGTCGATTGTTCGAAGAAAAGAAGAACTGAACTCAATCAACCTGAGTGTCAGTATACCTGATCCGACAAGGTCCAACTGAAGAGAAGACAGCTCAAGGCTCAGACAGACCTGTAGACTCAGAGAATCCTGAATGATTCTGTAGGGAGGAATCTCGAGGAATATAGCCGTTAGAATCACCGACGTGGACCAATGAGAGGAAGACAACCGGTGGAAAAGCTGCAGAACTCACAGAGAATAGTATGGATTTGAATGTGATTCTCTCCAACGGTAACATTCAAATCCACACTATAAATACAAGTTCTTCCTTCGTTATCAAGTGTGGAGAAGATGCAAAAGACGCTACAGAGCCAAGAGCCTTATATTCAAGCATTCCCACCATATAGAACACGAAAGCAAGAAATACACGATATATCCAAAAGTGTTCTACCCTAGATCTAAGCAAAAATGCCATATCCTAAGCTTAGAGAGATTTTCCCAACCCAAGCATTGAGGCTAAACAAATGTAAGGGAAAATCTCACCCTAGTTGGAAACCAAACAACCTTATACCCCAAACCGGTTGGTAGGTTAAGTTTGTAGGTTGAGTGTGAACTTCAGTAAACATCTAGCAATCCCGAAAGGGAGGGTAGGCAATCCCGTGAGGGTGATAAGTCCCGTTTGAGTGTGAACTCCGTAGAACATCTAGCAATCCCGAAAGGGAGGGTAGGCAATCCCCGTGAGGGTGATAAGTCCCGTTTTGAGTGTGAACTCGGTGAACATCTAAGAATCCCGAAAGGGAGGGTCGGCAATCCCGTGAGGGTGATAAGTCCCGATTGGTTAAGTTGGTTAAGTTGGTGCCCCATGAAGGGAAGAGTGGATGTAGGACGAGTTGTCCGAACCACTATAAATCTTGTGTGCCTTTACTGCTTTGATTAACTGCTCTCACAACACACATGAGCTTAAAACGCAAAAAAATTGAATCACTCTGCCCTCACCCCTGTTTTTATATGCACCGAACTGAAACGTTTTGCTTCCGCACGTGCAAATGGGTTTTCAAAACGGGACCATCATATGTATTTCTTGAAATACAAGAATATCTCATAAATTCAAGAAGATCCAAATCTTGAAATCTTGCACTCCAAATTTTCGAAAATTCCATATATTGAGGAGGTGGGATTTTTGTGGAATATTTTAATTATGGGAAAAAGAATATAAGGGATATATTCAAGATTTCTTGGTGACCAAGAAAAGTCTTTTCCCACATTGAAATATCACTAAAATTTTGACCACTCCCTCTCCTATAGATAGGGGATGATTAGTTCATTCCCAAGTACAATTCCATGTGCTGGAAATATTAGCAAATCCACAAAGGTGGTGCACCAAAGTTTATTTTTTCCTTTTGTTAATTGTTCGACGAGTGTCCTTCCACCGGATAGTTGAGCAAAGGCTAAGGGAATACTTGGGAAGTCCTTTTGGTTAGTCCGTCCGACCAAGTCCTTTGCTATCCCAGAGAATGCGTTCACGTAAACCCGTAGATTCCGCATGCGTAGGTTTTACGTGGCTTTTTATATGCATGATTAGTTGTTGCAATTATTATTTGAATTAATATATGATTAATTCATGCTAGTAATAATTAATGAATTAAATTTGTATTTAAATATTCACCCCAAATAGATCTGTGCAACTCATTCCCCAACATCCGCATTTAAGTATCCAAAGACTCGATTAATTTATCATTCTTTGAATCGATCATCCGTCTCCGACACTCAAACTTTATACCCCATAAGACACTCCGAGCACAGGTTGGCACTCGTTACGGACTCAAGATGCTCGGCAGAGTCATGGTTGCCACTCCATGTTACTCACTGCTTATGTAATAGTAAATCACTAGTCCCCTACGCATCCCCAAAGTCTCTTCCGAGGGGGAGGGATGTCGTGGTATCCGCTTGAAACAACGCGCGGATGCTGATGCTCAGACATCTACAGAAGGGGACAAAAAGGTGCGAGCAGAGGCTTTTGCTCGCGCCTGATATAGGCGAGCAGGCGTGCTCGCCACATGATCATGTCCGCGGCAGCCCACATAATCACAACTTGTCCAGAAGGGACAAACGCTTATGCCGGGCCGCTTGAGCATGTTACTTAAAGAGGAGTAGACAGGCTGATCCGCCTCATGCTTGTCAACATCAATTCCGCGGACGAGATGAGTTCAGCTCGTGTCTACTTCAAGACAAGGTTTAAATTAAAAACCATAGTCTGATGTCTATAGTTATGTGTAATAGACAGTGTTCTTCAAATGTAAAGGTTGTAATAGAATACAACGTGTTGCAAAAACATTTTTGTTTGTTAAGTTTTTCTAGTTGATGCCTATCAGAGGTCGCGACTAAAAAGTTGGGACGATTCAACAAAGATTTAAACGAGCGAAGTTTATGTTCACCTGACAAAATAGTTCGTACTCAGATACCCACAGCAAAAACGAGTGATGGGTACGCAGTCGCAACTAAATAAGACGACTCGTACTTACAGATACCCGCAGCAAAAGCGAGTGATGAGTACGGGGTCGCAGCTAAATAAGACGACCCAAGTACGAAGTGATCGCGCCTAAATAAGACAATCACGAAACAAGAAAGGGGGGGTTGCATATAAGTTAACCCATTTGGTCGCAGCTAAATAAGACGATCAACCTGATTGCACCTCAATAAAACAATCAAAAACCAAAGAAGTCAGGATGGAACATAGACACAGATCATGTTCGAATTCATTCAGAAGAAAAGAGGCATAAACTAGAAAGCAAAACGAACATCAAGCAACACAAGCATCAGTCGTTCATCAGCAACAAAATTCATCCTCGACGATCAGGTTAGAAGAAATTGTTCAACAAGCAAATTTAATCATTCAACAGCAAAATTGTTCGAACAAGAAAGAAGAAGACAAAAATTACACAACAAGTTCAAAAGAAATTGTTCAGCAAAGCAAAAATAACACTAAGGAACAAATTCGTTATTGGGGGTGGGCGGAAGTGATGTATCGAACAAATCCGCCCCATCCGCTTAAACCCCTTCAGAACAACTTCTCCAAAGATTGTCAGGCCTAGTCTGCTCGCCAGGTAGCACATTCTGCTCGACTTCGGGAGGCCCCCTTTGTTCGTTCTGTACCTGATCAAACCCGTGCTTGGCTCGGTGAGTTTGGTCGACAGTATCAACAATGTCTGCATCCGAACCATCTTCCTCATCCAAAATAGGATCATCAATCTCTATCCCATCAGGAAGATTAGAGAAAATCGCACTGATCACTCAAATCAGATATCGAAAGGTTGCGATCCGGGGGGTTGTCGATCAGGTACTTCTCAAAATGGGTTATGAGCGGGGTAATCTGGTCGGCAGCGAGCATGTGTCTAGCAGAACGGATGGCATCGGCAAAGGCACATATGTAAGAGAAATTCGACATGGAATCTACATACTCCTCAGTGTGCAATCTTGAATTTTCAAGACCCAAACGAGTGTTGGTCTCTTCAGCAATAAGGAGTTGTTGGCCGAGCAAATTCTTCTCGCATTCCACGGCGCCGATACCGATTTCGAAGTTTCTGGCTCGACATTCATTTCATCTTGAACTCTCCTAATGCCGACCACCTCCTCCTGAGCAAGGCCTAGCTCCTCCCTCGCCTGGCGAGCATCTTCCCGAGCTTGACGAGCATCCTCTTGAGCCTTGCGAGCCTCTGCTTGAGCCGAGGATACTTATCCCTGAGCCAACTTCACTCCATCCTGAGTTTTGCTCAGCTCGTTCACCTTCTCTTCAAAACTTCTGATAAGAGCCAAGTAGTTGGCATGAAGATTGGCGGACTCGGTGTAAGCTTTCTCAAGAAGAACCAGAGATTGGCCATGGTGTACTAGGCCAAGTCGCATGGTTTCCAAAGGTGTTGGACCCTTGGTGGCCTCTTCAAGCTCAGTAGTCCATGCTCGTATAGGGGTCTCGCATGCCTTCTGAACATGCTCGGGAATGCCAGGAACTTTGCGAACACTTGGAGAGAAGTAGTAATCTTTCAATTCTGGCATAAAAGGCGCCAATCTGCTCAACCTGCATGTTCACCCGAGCAAACAAACGTGACAAAGCGACCAAAATCGATGAAAAAAGAAATACTCCAATAAAAAGCAAATGTACTGTTAGCCCGAAAGGTGGTCCCATCCCAAAAATGATTTATCCTCGGGGGACCGGAGCTGAGGGTTCATAGGGGTCCAAGTTCGGGGTCCTGCAGGAGGTGGAGAAGATGTACCGACCTCAATTTCGACAATTTGCGTGACCGGACCGACCACGGAGGCGGCCATTCTGATCGCTTCAGTAGTGGGGGTCTCCCCAATGGCATCGATGCTCGTCTGAGCTATCGAATCCTGCTCGTCAGCTGCCCTCCTCGATCTTTTTGGTGAGGGAGCTTGGTCGCCGCCCTTTCGGCGAAAGCGAAGTTATCCTCTTGACCCGACTCGACTCTTGGTTCGATTCTTTTTGGTCGGCTCGCTTTTCTCTCTGCTCACCTCTCCCCTACTTGCTCATTTGGGCATCTCTCGGCTTGGATTCGTGCAAGCTCTTGAGGTCTTTTAGTTCGAGCCATTTCAGTATGCTCGGAGGTGCTTACAAAACGGTGATTTGAAAAAGTGAAAGATAAAAAGAACATTTTTAAAAAGAAAGAGAAAACCGCGAACAAAGGGTACAACACATTAGTAAATACAAAAAATAATCCTTACCAGCTGGATTGACGGCAACAAGATGACGAGGCGACACGTACAAGCCTCCTTTCTTCCTTTGATCGGCAGTATTCAAAGTCTTCACAGATCGTTCCGAGTAAGGCTCGAGATCAATTTGCCAGATGCTGCTGAAATAGCCATCGTTGGTCTCTTTGTCCGTCGCTGCTTGAATTCCTGAAATCGAGAATAAGTTAAAATCAGTTCAAGATGTAGAGCAAAAACACAAAAATACTTACTTCGGCAAATCCCAAAATCTGTGGGGATATCTAAGCGAGCATCTGGTTCACATCCAGAAGCCGGGCTCTTCCAATCGCCCCCAACGAACCAGAATTTCTCCTTCCAATCAGTAATCTTGTTCGACACATCCTCAATGACCTTGCATTTGGCATTTGCCTGCATGAACAACCATCCATTTTCGCCCTTAGGACGAGTCAAATGCACTAGTCGTGAGAGTTCTGCGGCTGTGGGATAATACACGGGCTTCGTTTTGCCGAACAAAGTCAAGAAGCTCATAATCATGTGCCACCCATTCGGCTTTAGCTGTGTAATGGTGATGTTCCATTCTACGAAGCAAAGTAGTAATAATGGATGAAGTGGGGAATCGGAAGGACCGCTTCCATCAGGTCTAAATTCACAAAGAACACAACCCTCGGTGAGGCCGATCCGCTTTCTTTCATCGGGACCGCGAAAAAAACACATCTTTCGGGGTATCATAATTTCTATACAATTGGCGAAAGCATATCAACATCAATCACGCCGCAATTTTGCTCATGGGGTATTCATTCTCGAAACCGGTCCTATGAGGTTGTTCAGCCAATCAAAATCATAACGAAGCGCTTATACTTAAGATATGTTGGGCTATGGGGAAGACCAACAGGGATGTCGAGCTCCGTGTTCTGCTCGCCGTCGAATCCCCTGTTCGACTCAGAAACATTCTCAGCCACCAAAATCTCCCCCCTCGTATAAGCTTCATCCCTATTTACATTGTGGCTATATACAACCCTAGATCTAATTTGGGGTTGGGGCAAAAAATCTTCACCCGAATCATCCAAAAAATCAGTACGGGCTAAATCCCTATCTAATTCATTTAGGGCATCATTGGAATCCGATGAAAGAACGGCAAATGGCTGCCGAACTTGCCAACGAGACCTTGAACCCGAGGCATTCATCTCCAACTCATTAGCGTCGCTTCGAGAGATTGTACAGAAAGAGGGGGAGGAGGAACTATGGTGGTTCGATTCTATTGAAGCAGAAGAACTTGAACGAGAAGCCATAATCGGAATTAAAAAGGGGATAAAATAGTTACCTGAATGAAATCCTTCAAAAAATAGAGTGCCCTTGCCGTAAATTTCACACGGGAAGGAAGGTGAAGTGAAAGAGAAAGAAGATGAAAAAAAGAAAAAAAAGAATCGATATGCAAAATAGGTATTTATAGATCTAGGGTTTTTTTTTTTTTTTTGAAAATTCAGCACAGAAGACGAAAAGACACTCACGAGGGCCCACTCACAGCCGGGCCCCCATGATAAATACAAAGCGACCCTGCTGGGGGGTATTGTTGTGTTCGATACAATTACTCAATTTAATCGAACACGTTGGAGGGACACGTGTATTAATCAACCGATAAAATAATCATGCTTGATGGACAAAGTGTGCTCACCGCTACCGAATTAAACATATTTGTTCGCCACTCACCACCCGCCGACTAAAGCAAGTTTGTTTCGCCGGTTCGCCACTCCCGAACGAGCAAGTTTGTTCTATGACTCAAAGACTCGCCCGAACGAAAGTAAGTTTGTTTGGCGGCTCACCGCCCACGAACGGAAATGAAAGTACGTCGGCTTCGCCATATCCGCATATTGACCGATGCTATCTTGAGATGATCCCGAAGAGATGTTGATCGATCCGTCGAAATTTGACGATCGATGCAAGAAAAAATCAGATAGCTTGAGTCAAATGACCTGAGGGTCAGGATGTCTGAACTCAGAAAAGCTGAACTCGGTAAGCCTGAGTAACCTGAAGGCTCAGATAACCTGAAGGCTCAGACAATCTGAAAGGCTCAGATAATCTAAAGGCTCAGATATGTTCGATGAGGACGGAATTCCGGTATAAAATTGATATGGTCAAAAGAGCGAACAGGGCAACCAGTCGAGAAAAAGATTGATTTGGACGACCAAAAGAGTGTCTTATAAACAAATAAATACAAAGATCAACCAGGAAGGCGAAGTTGAAAACGTGGCAGCATCACATGAGTTCTTGCAAGACACAAAGTCTCCAGTTCATGCTTGCCAAACCAGCTCATGCTTGTCAAAGTACTATAAATAGAATAAAAAAGAACAAGAGAAGGGTTCAGAAAAATTCCAGAGTTCACAAAAAATTTCCCAAAGTGGTGAGGTTCAGGAAAAATTCCAAAAATACTCTCATACATTGAGAAAAATCCCTAGCACTCTCACACTTTCTCTCCAGATCATCTTCTTTCATAGAAGTGTTCCCCATGAGAAGTATCGTGTACTTTGTATGTAAACTTCGCAATACGATATCCCTGGCTTGGAATGCCCTCAGAGTAGTCATTTCTTGACGAACTGGGTCAATAAATTCCTGTTATTTACCGTACATTTTACACGTACTTATTTTGTTTGTGAGTTGTTATCAAATTAGCCACATAATATTCTCCATAAAAAACGTCTCGCAACAGTATATAATTCAAATTCTTGTTACATGTTGTAATTTGAAAAATCAATAATAATATATTTGACGATGACACCATTTTGAAAATATATGCAGTCTATTATTAGTGTAACCCTGGGCTATTGCTCCAAATAATTCATCAACTAATTTGCTTCATAAATAAATCTTTAATTAAGGTTATCATTCATTATACCAATTTAAGTAAGAGCGGGAAGTTCAAGTAGTGAATATATATATGCTGGATCTTTAATGTTGTTTATACTTTTTGTTGGGAAATAAGGCGCAAAAGTGAAGATTTTTGGGACCCATCGTTGCAATTCTTGGCCCGATATTTTCGACTAGCCGTTGGAGTTCAACTGGTTCTATAGTATCCACTCTACACTGGAAAGAAATATCTATACCAAAGGTACGTTTGTTTTGAGATTTAAGTGTGCGGAGCAAGTTAATATTTTAGAATTCAGAGATTTAAAATCCTTAATGAATAGTAAATGTATGTGTTTATTTTAAAATTTGAGTAGGGTGAGATTTAATTTTATGTCAAATCAATGTTTAATAATTATTGATATTGTATTATTATATTATATTGAGAAGAGTAATAAAGTGTATAAAGTCTGATATATTGAGAAGAGTAATAATAGATATTATAGGTATTTGTAGGTGTGGATGAAATATGGGATTTAAAAACCAGACTCTAAATCACAAACTCGTATGAGATGGGGAGCGCAAAGTCCTAAGTTCATCCGTGTGAATCCCAAAACAAATGCAGCCTTAATGCTCTAGCTGTTCTTTTTATTTTTTTCCAATATACTATCATTTTTTGTATATTTTGTCCCCACACTAACAATTTGTTGCATTTTGACCCCGAAAATTTTGATGTGGACTTCTTCTTAACGAAAAAGTATCAAATTTTTACTAGTTCCATATTAATGCAACATGTTGTGTGATTTAGGGGGCATTGTGCAGAAAATGTTAACTAGGAACCAAAATACAACAAAAAGGGTGGGGGTTAGAGCAATTAATATTACTATTACTGCAAAGTCACTCGAACTCATCGTGACGATCAGTGACGGATTCAGGATACAAATTTTGAGGGGGCGAGAGTGTAAAAAAATATGTGTTTTAAGTCTAATTAATAGATATTAACACTTATATAGTGATAAAATTTTACACATACATACATATGTAGCTAAACAATAAAAATAATTACACATGTTAATATAATTATACAAATGTATCCATATATACATTAAGAAAAAGTGTTTGGGGGCTGCTGCCACCCCTAGCTCCCCCCCCCCGACGATACTGATCTAGATAGTAATGTTTTAATCACTTGAGTTAATATCGTTTCAATAGTTTCAATAGTATTGATTAAATTGGAGACTTGGAGTGTAATCATTTCTTGATTGAATTGATGCTTCCATCTCAATGGCTTTCGAATTTAACGAGATCTCCCATGAATCAAATTTACGTTAATTAATACCTTTATCATATAAAGCATAATATTTTAAAAATATATAACTTAATCATTAAAGAACATTATTGTGTATAGCTAATAGATATTAACGAGTTTATCGTAAAATTTACGTTACCTTTGTTTACATGTTATTTTTCTTAGATTCTAACGTTAATAATAATGTTATTACCTTTTGTTTAGCTCTTTTGACTTTTAGAATTTGATTAAAATAATAATGAATACATAAAACGTACTCCTATATCTTTTGTCTTTGGATCCCAAAATTGCAATTTGCAAATGGGCAGATTACTACTAGGCCAAAGTTTTACCATCTTTATTCCTTCCTACCAAAAGATGAAAATATCTTTTTATTGTAATTATTCCATCCTTTTTTCAGAGCCATGGCCATCTCTTTAATCTCTTTTATTTATTTTTCACACTTTTTTCCCTTCCTTTTGGATGTCGCTCTACTCTTGTAACACTTTTTATTAGCCAGTATGTCACCCTTTCCAAGATTCTCACTTTTAGCTAATGTGGATAATGAAATTAGATCCTCAAGTTTGAAATTTTGTATTTGAGTATAATAATCATATACACAAACATTTAACATTTCTCCTTTTGTTTAGGTTAGAATAAATTACTATTGACCTTGATTTGCCATGATGGTCTTGGCACTTGCATCCGGATGGAATACACTGTTTTAAGTCAACCAACAAGCTTGGTGGGGGTCTCATTAATCCTCCTATATGGAAATCTTTAATTTTGACTTTCACATGTTTTATAAAAAAGGTTGAGAGGAAAAAAGGTTGAGAGGAAGATTCGTGGAAAGAGGTTGAAACTCTACATCAAGTCTCAATGAAATTGAATAGAGAGGTGGAAAACACATAATTGATTCATGATGAAGTGGTTAGAGCACCATTGTTGATTTGATAAGAATGATCCTTGTATAATAACTTTATTAAAAAAAGATTAAATTTTTATTTAAATTTAGCAACACATAAAGTTATTAAAAGAATATAATTTGTAACTCAATCCAATATCTAAAGGAGGGGGCCAAATTGGTTGTATATAATATTGTTGTAGCACAAATTATCTATATGCCCGTATTCGATACGTCAGCAGACCCATCTAGGCCCGAATCGACCCAACCCGACAGGAGATCAGGTACTCAAAAACACGCGGATTCGACAAGATCAAGAGTTAACATCAATTTTACAAGACAAGACAAGAGCATTTAATGTAAAATATATATAAAAATTAAAATAGATATAATTTTAATATTTAGATCAACAGTTGTAATAAAACCCTAAAATAAAGGATTGATCAGATGTATTTATCGTGGTTTAGGCATTTTAAGAGTGATCCTCTATAAATACAGAACATCACCCCTCATTGTAAGGGCTCCCATTTTTTGCTCTTATTTCATCATATACACAACACTAAATTTAAGGGAAAGAACTCAATAATTCTTCCTGCAATGTTCTTGTTCGATTGTTTACTTGTTTGTGTTATCAAGATCATAAGTCACAATTCAATACTCTAATCTCGATATTTTGGTACACAACAAATATTATGCATGGTTAAAAATTTAAATTTTAAAATAAATCTAAAAAAAATGGTGGTGAGTGCTATACTGTTAATTGCTATCAACCATATCACATCATGTATCCTTCAATGGGCTGGGCCCAAGCATGTGATAATGTGCAGGCACTTATTGGGCCTCTTCATTCTATTAATTGATGGCAGCAATAATCAGGGAGCTTGTTGGATTATGAATTGACGGAGGGCCCTCACCTCTCCGGACAAGTACATATCGGACCGTTGCATAACATTGATTGGTTCGCCCCCGGCCCTTTCCAAAAAGTGATGCTAAAAATCACTATTAGTAATTAAAACTGATTTCAGATTTTTTTTCCCAAAAGGTTGTGAAAAAAACTTTCGGGAAAAAAAATAGAGGTTGCAGAGACATCATTAATTTAGTAATTGTGCTCGAAAGTGAGAGTGGTTGTGTGCTCAAAACAAACAAAAATTAAATACTGAATGATTGGTAATTAAATTAATATCTAGTAAAAAAAAATACTCTTTAAAAATTTTAATTAAAAAAATTCTTAAAACAATGAATTTAAATGAAAATATTCAATTTTGAAAGCACCATGGCCACTTTACTTTACAAAATTCGAAACTATAATCACCTAATATGACGTGGCATAATATGACCACGTGGCCTAGTTAAAATGATGGAAACGTCATACGATGACCTGTCAAATTCTAATTGGGTATATCCGCGTTGTTGCGTTGGAGGCTTGGAGCCCTACGTTGACTTATTATGGACGCGAATGCGTGCGATAATAGCTCCAGCTCGTGTAAATAGAGGCAAGTGGCAATTTAGCACAGAAAATAGAAAACAGAACAAATCAAATCCTTCAATCATGAAGCTCACCTCTTTGTTGAGCGTCGCTACTTTTCTACTTTTGACATTTATCGCATTAGGTAAGGAGTTTCACTCTGAATCGAGCAAATGCAACTAGTTTTATGATTTTTTCGCCTTTTCAAGTAGATTGATTTGTTTACTTCAGAGTATCTAGATCTGAATTGCAAGTACCTCTAGATGCTCTTAATTGCGTAAGAAGCAGGAATTTTTTTAATTGTGAGTGTTATTTGCTGTAATGATATTTGATTTTTAATATTGATGTGTATAGGTTCCGCGAAGAAATCTGGGGATGTGACTGAGCTACAGATCGGTGTGAAGGTAAATTTTCTTGATCGACTATTTGATGTTAAATTACATATGAAATATAGGTAAAATTTTGCTCCTTAGGACTGGTGATCGTTCTATAACTTTCTAATATAGTCTGCAGGGTTAAAAAAGAGTGTCCTGTATTTGGAACGTAATGTTGGGACATGATATCGGATTACTGTTTAGGACTCTGATAGTATGGCCATAACTTGTACACTATTCTAGTTGTGTTGTTAGGATTAGAAGCCATCAAATGAACAGATGTTGTGCTTTTTTGTGGAAGAATCATGCTATGGAGCTTCACAGTGTTGGCCGTTGGGCAGTTTTCTACTGGACATTCATGCATGAGTAATTCAGAAAACAATAGAATTAAATACGAGAACACACTCTGGAACTTGATCTTGGATTTTTGAGGTTAAGGTTTATGGAATTAGATGAGCTGCATTGTTCCATGCATATATCCAACCTGATTATCTTGATAATTTCGTTTAGATATTCCATTTTTTCCATGTAAATTTTTTATTAAATGATGCATGAAAATAAAAGCAGTACAGCTGAAAGGAATTTGGAAACAATAGAGCTGGCTGCTTTATCATCTGTGTTATCCTTAAGGTTCACTGAATCATGTTTTTGCTGCATTTGACATTGATCTTGCCCTTTGCTGCAGTACAAGCCCACAACTTGTGAAGTTCAGGCTCACAAAGGAGACACCGTAAAAGTACACTACAGGGTCAGTGGAATTACAATTTCTTCTCTATATATTAGTAACATATTACTTTACATTCACACTGTGGAAGCCTATGACAAGTATTTGAGCACTTTTTCATAGGGGTGTTAGTTATCCACCCCAATTTGTGGTCTTTCACTTTGTGAAAGCTATTGTGGATTCTATTTAAATCATATCTATTGTGCTGACGTAAAATCTATTGTGATTTGCAGGGAAAGCTTACAGATGGATCTGTTTTCGATTCCAGCTTTGAGAGGGGGGATCCAATTGAATTTCAACTTGGTGGTGGCCAAGTAATCAAAGGTCAGTCTACCTGTAAAATGTATAAAGATGAAAAATACGAGATTAAAGGAAAAGTGCATACATTTCAGTCTCAGTAACATAGAGTATAGGTTTCTGAATGCCAAAAAGACCCATTCAACATAGGCCTGTCAGTCCAAGCACTGAAGGATACCACTCATCTTCTAAATTTTATTAGTTCAGATGCCTTTCTTAGATAGTCAGACATTATAGATCAGAATGAACTTAATTATCCCATGGTAAAAAAGTTGATAAAGTTGGTATAAAATGGGAGAGAGGAGGTTTGGACTGAGTCAGTTCTCCTGGTACTGAACTGAGCATATAAGGATATGTACCACTTGAGTTATTCTAAAACTATACTTAATGAGCTGGGGTAATTTATTGACTATCACTTGCAATTTGATATCCTTTCTAAATTAGGGAAGACAGGACAACCCTACTTGTTGATTCATCATTTATGGATAAGCCACTGATGTGACTTGTAAAGGCCTGCAAAATGATTAACATTACATGAACTTTCAGATTCAAATGGAAAGTCATTTTTACATTTTTAATAAAATTCAAGCTGTTTTTTTTGTAGGATGGGATCAAGGACTACTGGGGATGTGCTTGGGAGAGAAACGGAAGTTGAAAATCCCTTCTAAACTTGGTTATGGAGAACAAGGGTCCCCACCTACTATCCCAGGTAATAAGCTTGCTCCATGTTTTGCATGTCGTTTTGTCAATCTCTTAAGTGTATATTTGAAGTCATTTGTTTATCAGATCATAGTAATGCTTCAAACTATGGTTCCACAAACTCTAATTAATCTGTAATTTACTTTCAAGCCCCTTTTTACAGTTTGATTTAGAAGCTAGTGAGATTACATTTATGTAGCTGAGTTACCTTTATTGCTTAACTTCTCGTAAATTTGTCCCGATTAAATTGACACCTGACATTGTACATTCGACACAGGTGGTGCAACACTTATTTTTGACACTGAGCTCATGGGAGTGAATGGGAAAACGTTGAACGATGATGAGGAATCAGACAACAGCGAACTGTAAATGGGGAATCATTTACATCCTTAAAAATTGTAGGATTTGGATATTTCAAAACATTAAGGAAGGTTGCTGTTGCACCTTGCTTTAAGAATGAGTAAAATTAGTTTGGTTATTTTGATTTTTGTCTTTGTATGCGTTTCTACATCTCCACAATTCAGAAATTGGTCCTGTACTCCTATTTTATTGGGTTGGAGGCTTGAAGCTCCAAAACTTGGTAGCATTTTAGTATATATAAAATACGAAGAGGCTACTTTGATAATGTACTTATAGAGATCTATGAAAATGCAAACTTCTATTCATCTGTGTTTGCACAAAAAATTAATTTCTTGGGTCTTCTGCACTAGCTTGTATAATTGTTTAACAAAACGAAAACCGTCATATGTTTGGGCAGTACGATTAAGTGTCTATATTAAGTTTTGAAGGACTTCTTTTAGAGAGACACTTGCATGAGATGGTCTCACGGTGAGGAATAAGTTGGACATCGACGCTTTAACACTTTGGAAGGAATAGGTGTGATTTGTGCTAAATTGTACCCGTCTCAAGCATGAGACCGTCTCATATGAGTTTTTGTCATTTTTTTACACTTGAGTCGGTAATAATTTTCTGGAATTTTTCGAGTTTCTTGTGAGATGATCTCATGCACAAGATGAGGTACATTAAAATCATGCACGAGATGAGGTACATTAAAATTATATGTAGAATAATATTAGCACTTTTCATTTGAAATTCATAAAATATTTTTATAATAATAATAAATGATAAATTATAGTAGTATTTAAATTAAATTTATTTTTGTTTCATTTGCTTGTTTCGATTTTGATTTCAATTTAATAATATACTCATTTTTAAAAAATGATTTAAGTTTTTGTCGGTGGTGGTAAGCCCCTTTTCAAGTAAAGTGGATGCTCAATTGAAATAGTTATAGATAGTAATGAATAATATGGATAAAAGAAATCCCTCGAATAATCTCCAATTCTCTACATTTCAACTCTCCACTCCACGCCTAAACCCTCGGTAGTCCTAGAACTCTCTAGAATTCCCCTCCTTAAGATTTAAGCCCGCCCCCTCGACTCTGCTCTATACCAACACGCTTAATCCACTCTCTTCTGCAAATTTTGTGCTGATCTCGTTGTAATCTTTAGCATTTCTCTTAAGCTAAACTAGAAATGGAGGACGATTTTGACATGCCGCCGGCGGAGGGAATGGATGAGGACATGGATCTGCCGGAGGGGAGCACCTACATGAAGGTCGAGGAGGAGAAGGAAATTGGATCGCAAGGATTGAAAAAGAAGCTCGTTAAGGAAGGTGAAGCCTGGGATACTCCTGAAAACGGCGATGAAGTTCAAGGTAATTTGTGTTTGATTTTTGTTCTGTTTTATGCAACTTTTGCTGTGAATTTTTTTGGCGGATTGAGGTTCTGTTCTTGCTGCTTCGTTAGCTGAGAGCTGACCATTTGGTTGGATAAAAATTTACAGTTCATTACACTGGCACGTTGCTGGATGGAACTAAGTTCGACTCGAGTCGTGATAGGGGCGAGCCTTTCTCGTTCACTCTCGGCCAAGGTTAGAATTAAATATATGCTTGACTGTTCTCTTTAAGTTCTGTTCTTATTGAATTTTAATTTTGCGCAGATGCATGAATCATATTTACATTAGTTATTCGGCACGGTAGAAATTTTCACAATTAGTAACCTGTCATCAATGTGTGTTCATTTCGAATTACTGAGTGGCATTGAAGAGGACTGTAATCTTTGATAACTCAAAAATTATAACATGGCTATTTGGATTTAGGGTTAGTAATGCAGCCAATGTATTCAACCTTGTCCCCAGTTAATCTGATTAGTTTTTGTGCTTTGCAGTAATCCTGATTGAAGTTTACCTCTTATGTATTTGAAGTTGTTGGCCCTTCAATGGATCAATTTCAGTTTCGACTTCCATGAACTTAACTATTATTATAGTTGGTATGCCTTTTACAAATTTAAATAAGCTGAGCCAACATCTGAAATATGATGAGACTATGTGTGTTGCGACAGGACAAGTCATTAAGGGGTGGGATCTGGGTATCAAAACAATGAAGAAGGGTGAAAATGCTATCTTCACCGTACCACCAGAGTTGGCATATGGTGAATCTGGCTCTCCTCCTACTATTCCTCCAAATGCTACCTTACAGTTTGATGTCGAGTTGCTATCTTGGGTCAGTGTGAAGGACATATGCAAGGATGGTGGAATATTCAAAAAGATCCTCAAGGAGGGAGAAAAATGGGAGAACCCCAAGGATCCTGATGAAGTGCTTGGTATGCAGACATGTTCTTTCCAGTGTCATTTAGTTGATGTATCATTAAACTACTAACCTTAGAATTTATTAATTGTAACCTCAGTCAACTATGAAGTGAAACTGGAGGATGGAACCGTTGTTGCCAAATCTGATGATGTTGAATTCACCGTTGAGGGAGGTATGTTCAATCGTCCTGTCATTTAACTCGGAAAGCCCCTTCGATTCTTCATTCTTCCTTTTTTTCTTTACCTTTTGCGAAGAGCATTCTCCCTATTGACTGTAACTTTGATGATCAGGTCATTTTTGTCCTGCTCTTTCCAAGGCTGTGAAAACTATGAAGAAGGGTGAAAAGGTGCTCCTTACAGTCAGACCACAATGTAAGAGACACTTTGCAAAACTATTGAAACCTCAATTATGCAGTTACAGTCTCATATGCTGATACATTTTGCTATGACGATGCAGATGGATTTGGTGAAAAAGGCAAACCTGCATCCGGCAATGAGGGAGCTATCCCACCTAATGCTAACTTGGAGATTAATCTGGAACTATTATCCTGGAAGACGGTGTCCCATGTCACAGATGACAAGAAAGTAGTGAAGAGGACACTGAAAGAGGGGGAGGGATATGAAAAACCGAACGAAGGAGCTGTTGTTAAATGTATTGTCATATCCTTGTGATTTTTTTAATGATGAATTCGTGAACGTGTCACTAATGGTTTCTCTATTTGTTTGGCCAGTGAAATTGATAGGAAAATTGCAAGACGGAACTGTTTTCATTAAGAAAGGGCATGACGGTGAAGATGATCTTTTTGAGTTCAAAACAGATGAAGGTAAGGATATATGCAATGTTCTCATATCAATGTCTATGGACTGGAAAACATTGTTTCTCATGCATTATCTTCTCTGGAACAGAGCAAGTTATCGAAGGTTTGGACATTGCCGTGACTAAAATGAAGAAAGGAGAGGTAGCCCTTTTGACCATTGCCCCAGAGTATGGATTTGGTTCATCTGAATCAAAGCAAGAGTTAGCAACAATTCCTCCCAACTCAACTTTATACTACGAGGTTGAGCTTGTGTCTTTTGAGAAGGTCAGTTTAATGATTGCGGTTTTAACCAGATAAGGCGTTAGTAATAATGCTGCTTTCGGATGCAGCATGCTAAACTCGTAGCTTCATATTTCAGGAGAAAGAATCATGGGATTTGAATACTGCTGAAAAAATTGAGGCAGCTGGTAAAAAGAAGGAAGAAGGTAATGCATTATTTAAGGCCGGGAAATATGCGAGAGCCTCCAAGAGATATGAGAAGGTAATATTTGTATTACTAGTTTAAGATATTTCTTATACAATTGCAACAAAATTTTTAATAATTGATACGCATGGTTAATTTTCAATCCAGGCTGCCAAGTACATTGAATACGACACTTCATTCAGCGAGGAGGAAAAGAAACAGTCCAAAGCACTGAAGGTGACTTGCAAACTGAATAATGCCGCTTGCAAGCTGAAATCGAAAGATTTCAAGGAAGCAGAGAAACTTTGCACCAAGGTTACATCCACTTCGTACGTTAAATTTTGGTGTCACGGATATTAGTCAGACGTATGGTTGACTGATGTCGAAGCCTTGTTTGCAGGTGTTGGAACTTGAGAGTACAAATGTTAAGGCTTTGTATAGAAGAGCTCAAGCTTACATGAACTTGGCTGATCTGGATTTGGCTGAGTTTGATATCAAAAAGGCTCTTGAAATCGACCCAGACAACAGGTAATCTCATGATCCCACTCATCTCATTGTGTTTTACTCTATTAACAAGTTCTAAGACTTTAAATTCCACC
Source organism: Stenogyne calaminthoides (assembly GCA_037126765.1). Classification (NCBI taxonomy): domain Eukaryota; kingdom Viridiplantae; phylum Streptophyta; class Magnoliopsida; order Lamiales; family Lamiaceae; genus Stenogyne; species Stenogyne calaminthoides. The sequence goes on from JBBCBC010000006.1 coordinate 5,322,132, forward strand.
AATGAAAAGGGATGTGAAGCTTGAATATAAGGTTCTCAAGGAGAAGATGAAGGAATTCAATAAGAAAGATGCAAAGTTCTATGGTAACATGTTTTCGAAGCTGTCTAAGAAAACGGCTAAGGAGGCTGCTGAGCCAATGAGCATCGACAGCAATGGCAAGGCTTGAACTCGCAGCACTAGATGATTAGAACCATCTCTTCTTTTCTTTTACCCTTTTTATTTGTAAAAAGAAAGAGGCAAGATATTGTGTTGTGCTTTAATTTTACAGATTGTATTCTTGGACTTTGCGATGAGTTGCCTTTATGATTTAAGTACTCGTTTTTCCTTAAGTTCTGCGTTCACAGTTCTCTCGTCATGCTTTTTGTTTATGGTGTAATTTTGTTCGGTCTCTTTCGGGCATTAGAAAATACTAGTACTTATAATTAGTCGATTCAAAGTCGAAGGTGTGGTGCATAGCTTCATATGAATCATATTGGTCCGTGGAAGTTTTGGTTCAGAAATGAGCAAGTCTGGAAAATTGTTCAAATTGTTCAAAATTTATACAATTACATTTTTAAATTAATATTATTATATTAATCAATTGATATTATTATATTTATAAATTAAGATTGATATATATATATATATGATATTTATTTATAAGAGTAGTGATATTAATTTATAAACGTAGTAGATTAAATGTTATTGATATTAGTTAATAGTAATTATGTTAACACAATTGTTATGTAACGTTGCACGCTCAATGAAAATGTTAAGTTGTACAACGGACAGTAAATTCAACCCAAATCAATCAATGTAAATGAATTTACAGTCGGAGTTAAATAGTGAACTACAATCAAAATGAAGATTGGTATTGTTTTGGTATAAGTGGAAATAAAATACAATTGTTAGTTGATGAGCAATAAAATAATTGAAGAAAGTTCATGCAACATTATAGTAGTATAAACACTTATTCACTTCATGTTCAGTCCCTCTATTATTCCATGGAATTGTTTTGAAACGAGCGCTCTTAATTTTCGGTGGCTGGATTGTCAAAACAAAAAAAGTATTGGTGCGAATTTTAGATTTGTAGCTATACACACCAAGAATTCATCTAAGTCACCATACTAGAGAAATCCTAAACTTATTAGAATGGATTTTAAGGAGCTTATTCAACATGTGCGTATCCGGTATTTGCAAAAAAATCCTACCAACTTTTTTTCTTCTTTTACTTTTTAGAATAATTTGGAATGTTTGAAATCAATGTTTTCATAAACGAACCGGTGATCGAACCGAACAGACCACCGGTCAGTGGTTCAACCGGTCGGACCGGTTCAACCGTTTTCTATGTTTAGTTAAAAAAACAAAATAAGTATACACCTACAAAAATTTAAATATATATTTTATAACTTTTCATATCATATTTTATAAATTTTGTCCCACCTCATACATTTATCCCACATCGAAAGTGTTGGAGAAAAATGTGAGAGGAATATAAATTTAAAATTTTAAATATTTAATATAAATTAATAATTTATTTTTTAAAAAAAAAGAAAAAAATCGGTTATTTCCGGTTGAACTGGGTTTTGACCGGTTCAACCCGGTTCAACCTGAAATCCGGTTATATAGTGTTTTTTAACCGGGTTACCGGCCGGTTCCCGGTTCAACCCGGTTTTGAAAACAATGTTTGAAATTATGATATCTCTTTTATTAAATTAAATAAGTTTTTAAAAACTACTATAATCTAAAAGCTTTTAGGGGGTGTTTGCCAAAGTTTATCATTTTAAGTATGTGATTAAAATTAATGATTATGAGAAAATTAATTAATAGTATAAGTCATGATGTTTGAAATAAAAAAAAAGTTGATAGTGTTTGACAAAAAAATAATAATACTTAAAAAATGTGCATAAGCTATCAAAAACACCATTTTTTTAACATTTAACATATAACTTTTGAGAGCTTATTTATGGGTGTTTTGAAACACCATCCCAATAAAACACTTAAAAATTCTTATGCACCCACTTAACTTAAAAAAATAAAGTGCTTCTTGGGGATAAAATGAGTTTCAAAACACCCACTTAATCTAATAAAAGAGAAATAAAACACTTTAAAATTCTTATGCACACTATATTAGGTGACTATAATCATTTTTAATTTCTTCCAAACACCCCCCTTTATGTTATGTGCTTTATTTAAATACCATAATTTTTTTTTGCAAACAGTAAACACTATCTATTTTTAAAATTAAGCAATTTTTTCAAAACTATTAATTTTAATCATTTTTCAAATGTATATTTTTTTTTCAAACATCCCCATATTGAATTAAAAACAGTCAGTCTCCAATATTAAATACTCTGAAAGTTAAGTCAACATATATAAAAAATAATTATTATAATATGTAACGTTGTTTAGTTATTTATTTTAAGAAACACTCTTGCGTGAGACAGTCTCACGGTGAGATGGAGTGTAATTTGGACATTGACGTTATAGCACTTTGGGAGGGGTGAGTGTTGACTGTTGATTGTGTTAAGTTATACTCTGCCTTATGCATGAGACCGTCTCGTGCGAGTCTTTGTCATTTTTTAAAATACTCCTTTTCAGTTTTGTTTGATGAATTGTTAACAGTGCACTTAATGATCAGTTTCACTTTAGTTGATTAAATTTTAATATCTTTGATTATTTTTTGTCCGGGCCCTAACAAATCAACCCTACTTAGAAAGTTTTGAGTTTAATTCCTCATAATATCTAGCCCACAGCGCAGCAATAAATACAATCGAAAAGCCCAAAAGTGTTCACTTTATGGGCCAAGTACTTGGGCCAAGAGTCAAATCTAAACCCATTTAAAAAGCCCTGGAATCAGGGATTAGGGTTTATAACTGATATATAGCCTCTCCCTCTCGGAGGCACAATCAGATAGAGAGTAGCGGGAGGTCGAAAAGGGGCGCTCTGCAAACATGGGTATGCTTTCCGATCCCTCGTATTGAACACTAATTACGTTTTCTGTGTCGTTTCTTAGTTTGCTGTGATGCTAAAATGGTGTATTTGCAGGTATCTCACGTGATTCGATGCACAAGAGGCGCGCCACTGGTGGCAAGCAGAAGGCATGGAGGAAGAAGCGAAAGTCAGTATTTAATAGTTTATATTTGTTTTGATTATATATTTTGCGGTTTTGATCTTTATTTTGTTAACCTTTGCGTGTTTGAATACTGGTTTATACCCGGTTAATTGATTGTTCATATAGCGTGAAAGCCTGAGCATATCTAGAATTTTAACACATTTAGTTTTTCTTTTGGAAGTTTGGATCTATGATTTTTCTGTTTCGTTTGTACTTTAAATTGTGTTGATGTAAAGTTATCCTGTGTATTTTGATGGAATTGTTGTGTAGAAATGATAGTATAGGTTATAGTGCGTCTGAGACCTCTGATTTGTTGGATTTGTGAAATTATCTCTTGTTGTTGTTGCTATCTGGTTTCAATAAGATCTAGACATTTAGTTGTTTCTTACCGTTTTAGTCGTCTTTGTTGCTCCACTTTCACCAATGTTATTAGGACTACTTGTGAGAAAAAGAGATTTTTGTGAGACAAAAACTATAAGAATATGACCCCAAATAATTAAGTGGAGCATAATTAGGTCTCATACAAGAGTCCCTCCTTTTGTTATACATAATTATTTGTCATTTATATCCCAATGGGATAAGCTTCATTTGAGCTTATCTGGAACTTATACATATTTTGCAATTTAGGTATGAGCTCGGTCGCCAGCCAGCAAACACCAAGCTTGACCCTGCCAAGGCTGTGAGGAGAATTCGTGTTCGAGGTGGCAATGTCAAATGGAGGGCCTTGAGATTGCAGACTGGAAATTATTCATGGGGTAGTGAGGCCATCACTCGTAAGACCCGTATTGTGGATGTCGTCTACAATGCCTCTAACAATGAGCTTGTTAGGACGAAGACACTTGTGAAAAGTGCCATTGTCCAGGTTGATCCCGCACCTTTTAAGCAGTGGTATCTCACCCACTATGGTGTTGAACTCGGAAAGAAGAAGAAAGGAGCAGCTGCAAAAGAAGAAACTGAGGTGAGCACATTCTTGTCCAATCTTTTTTCTCATAGTTGATAGCATTTTGAATGCTTTGAGTTCCCTTATGTGGTGAAATAAAAATAGATCTAATTTTAAAAAAATAAACTTGGCAGGATGGAGAAGCTGCACCCCAGGAGATCAAGAAGAGCAGTCATGTGCTAAAGAAAATAGAGAAACGACAGGCTGACCGTAAAATTGATCCCCATGTTGAGGAGCAGTTTAGCTCTGGAAAATTGTTGGCTTGCATTTCATCCCGTCCTGGTCAATGTGGCAGAGCAGATGGGTAAGCACATATCTTACAGTTTGTTTTGGATTACTTAGTTGCTGGAAATCAATTGTTTTGATTATCTGCTTTGTACAATTTGATTACCTTTCTTGCTTACTTCAAAATGGAATTTTTACAGATACATCTTGGAAGGTAAGGAACTTGAGTTCTACATGAAGAAAATCCAGAAGAAGAAGGGCAAGTCTGCTGGTGCTGCCTAATAATCCTGTTATTTTGAGTTTTTCGTAGTTGAAATGCTACTAGCTGTATGTTTTTCCCCGGTTTTGTCTGATAGAAAAGGATATTATTTACAGTTTCTTCATGACTTATATTTGCTACCAAGTTGAACTATTTAATGATTGTTGTGCTTTCTCTTGTTTATTGGCAGTTGTTAAGTAGTTATGTGTTTTTGGTAAATATTTTTGTTCTGCATTCGTCAGTTATCCTGCACCAATATGATTAGCAACAAACTCATGCATTAGGTTGCTGGATTCTGTTACAGCCTTACAGGCATTGGATTGATAGTCAGCTTCTCTTCTTTCTCTAGAATTTCATAGACCATTTTGATAGGTTTTGGCTTGTTTCAATATATAATATTTTTTTTCTAATTTATGTACGAATATAACCTTATTTTTTAATTATGCTGTAATATATAACCCTTGTTAAATAGGATTGTAATTGAAAGTTTACTTGTCAAATTTGTCTTGACACAAAATATTTTTAGATTTGTGCAACATCTAATCATTGTATATACAATGTGGTTGGATGGATGGACTAGTTCTTTTTTAAAAGTACGGTGATGGTTTGCATTTTGCAAGTCCCTTCAAAATTTGGAACGTTGGTTGTAATCTTTAGCAAGGAGCTTTTGGTAACTTATGTTTCATCATGCTACTGATATGGGTAGTGTATGACATTGCAAGTGAACTGATCATTATCTAATTTTTATGATGCCGTTGGGCTTGTGAGACAATTTGTAGTTGTAGGTTTGAGTATATATAAACTTATCGTTTACTAAAATAATGTGAAGAACAATTAACTAATGTAATGTGAAGAACAATTCGACATATTTGTTTGATTGATGAGTTTATGTTAATATATTTCATTTTAGACAAAATCTTATATGAGACGGTCTCATGCATGAGACGGTGTACAACTTAGCACAAATCACACCCAACCCCCTCTAAGTGTTAAAACACCAATGTCCAATTTATACACCGTCTCATGCAAGTGTACCTCTTCATTTTAAGTATTACCCATTAAGTGTTTTTGATATTATATACTCCATTAAACTTTTCGCTCCGATGTCAATTTTTGGCTGGTCAAAATCCGTCTCAAGATGTGCCCATCTTGATTTAGCACTTCTTCTAAGCATGTAAAGAACATGGTTTAGCTCTAGGGTAGTTACAAATTCTATAACAGCCAGTGGTATAGCAAATTGATTGCCAAAAAAGGGCACATTAAACTTACATTTTTGGCAGTTTGATATTCAAAAATTGTTGGGCAAAAGTCGGAAAAGTTGGTCAAAGATCTCACTAGCAACGATATGAGAATCGTGTCTCAAGCTTTATGTTAGTCATGAAGATTCTGGTGGCAGCAAAGATACAATAAGCACGCCCAGGAGGTGAAAATGTTACCTTTTTCCATTGAAACACACAATTGTACATCATCTATATATTACAACAATAAAGAATGGGAAGTTTGAAATCTAAGGGGGAAAAACAACCCTGCAACTGGTCAATGAGCACAATAAGATTACACCAAACAACATAGATAAATCTTACTATTCAACCTCTATCTATATATACCATTCTCACGACCATTCTTTTCACCACGGAAAAACATCTGCATCACTCTCCTATTAACTTCTTATCACAGCAAAAGAGCTATCTGCATCACACATATCACATAAATACAGAACGATATGCAATCCTCTGATGAACATTTGATCGTAGGTACAAAGTGCTTCACGATGTTGTACGTATAATGAACCAAACCTTAGTTGTGATAAAAACTTTTAACAAGATTAGCTCACTTGTTCTCCAATCAAGTCGAGACCAACAACAAGGAAAGTGATCCCTTGAAACAGGAGGAAATAGAAGTGAATTCCCTGGGCAGACATCAAGCTTCTAACCGAGGCAGTCAATAAGATAAAAGAAAGAGCAAGCTCCTTTCTGTACAAACGATTCCTCTTCTTTTTCCCGTTTTTCTTAGTCATCCCTAACTTGTTGAGTTCAGCTAAACCAGATTCTGAGGAAGATCTATGTACTCCACCCTCCATTAGAGACGTGGATTCATCTTCCATGGAAACTAAATCTGCTTCTGATGATCTCCCCAATTTCTTGGTAACAGTCCACTCATAAGAACTTCCCAACTGAAAGAGTCCTGATATCATTGCATTAAATTTGGTAACAGACATGGTGTTTTCAAACAGAAGATATGGTACGATAAATGGAAATGATTGGGGTGATGGAAGGATGTTTAGTATAGAGATGAGCCCAGGGACGTAAGAGACGACCCAGGATGGGAGCTGGGCTTCAGGGAGGAACATGGTTAGCGGGAGAATAATGCAGAATAGCGTGAACGAGTAAAAGGGCAGGATAAGCTTTCGAAGGAGGAAGAAAAGAAATATCAGGTTTGCTTTCTTGAGTACACTCACCTGAAATGTTCAGTACAGTGAGTCAGTATTACTGGTTGGTTAAGTAAATAAATTACAAAACTAATAAATAATAACAGAAGTAATTTCAGCCCACGAGGGACAATAACTAAGTCAAGAAAAAATAAGTGGTTTAAAAAAATTAAATTGAAACAGAAGAAAAGTTTAAAAGAAATCACGTCAACTTGTCAAGAAAAGGTTAACTGAGGTTTCGGAATGAATTTTGTAATATAAAGAGAGTGACTTAAAAATAGATAAGGTTCGATTGGGTTTCAATTTTTATATAGTTAATTGTTTGATATATTTATGCTTCATAATTGGTAAGAGTAGATTCTGATAGAGGATCCCTAATGGATATTTTAGGTGCATCTTTCACTTCACTATATGCACGCTTCATCATTTCAACAGAATGAAACCAGATATGCTTCTTACGAACCTTAGCATGCAGTATATCAACAAAACACAAGCGGAACAACTGCATTGGTCCAGAGTGCCATCTGTGTTGCTGCTTTTTGTATGCTTCATAGGACTCGGGAAGTTCGCATAGGCACTGTATAAAGATGAGAGCATGCCTATTACCACTCTTACAATTAAAAAAAGGAGTATTAATAAAATGTTCAGACAACCAACCTTAACATCATTTAAATAAGTGAATTTCCAACCATATAAGTGAGCACGAACAGCAATATCCATGTCTTCAACAGTTGTCCTCTCCAACCAGCCCCCACAGTCCTCTAGGGCTTTGATTCTCCAAACACCAGCAGTTCCATTAAAACCAAAAAAGTTAATGAACCATCCATTGACCTGTTGTTCGACCTCAAAATGAAAGGCCAGATTTATGTACTGTAATCGTGTAAGCAGATTTTCTTCCTTGTTGACAAACTCCCACCTGGTTTGCACCAATGCAAGGTCGTCTTTTCCCTTCAAGAGACATGACTCGTTAGTACTCAATTAAAGTTATTTTTCTAAAACCAATTAATTAATTTTATATAAAAAAAAGTTGTGATTTCTTTTTCTCCTTTCTATAACCATTTGTTAACTCACTTTACATTAGGTAACACATTTACCTTAAAGTGAGAAACAGTGTTCTTCAGAAAATCTGGAGCTGGCTGAAAATCCGCATCAAAGATGGCTACAAACTCATAATTTTTCACATAATCACAACTCATTGCAGATTTAAGGTTCCCCGCTTTGTAGCCTGTGCGCAAGAGACGATGTCTGTAAATAATGCGTACGCCTCTGTGTTGCCATTTCTGTACTTCTGCCTTAATAAGGGATTGAACATCTGAATCATCAGAATCATCTAATACCTGTACAAGCATTCTCTCCCTAGGCCAATCCTGGACACATACTGCTGCAATAGATTGCTGGTATACCTGAGAAGCATCAGAGAAAATACACTAAGCAGACCCAAAATCAAAAGTATCTTCAAACATTATCGATGAAGAAAATCACTCAATCTGAATTCCAAATCTCAATCATTTCCCACTTTAAGATATATATTATATAGCTGTGTCTTCTATATAATTAAGTGCAAGAACCAATTTGTGCATGAAGTTTACCCGAAAGAAACGATTGCAGTTGAGTAATTATATTGAGGTTATCATTGCATTGTTTTTCAATATAATATAGTTTTCAATTAAAATGGATTGGTCGTTGGTGATTCTAAGCATACAAGTATCATACATGAAACTGAACAGTGTACAAGAAAATTATTATACTCTTGTACTCTCTTTGCACTTCTATTGTTTCATTTTCAAATATTTAATATCATATATTTACAGCTTTGCAAACAGGCAGCATCCCTCATGACCCAGGCAATGAGATTAATAAAGTTATATGATAAAGAGGTAGGATTAATTAAAGAAGGTAGGAAATAAGCTTTCATTTGACAGTTGAAAGGCTTTATAGAAATTTCTATCACAAAGACAAAAACATGTATGGTCCATTTATACAGAATTGACACCTTCAACTAAGAACATTAATTTTGCAGAAGTATGCGAGCGAGGAAGTTTGTGTATACTAACAAACGATATGACCACAAGCTCTTAATATAACTTCCACAAATTCAGGAGTTACTAGAAGTCTTTCTATCTCCTTTTGTGCTCTTCTCTTTTTTGTTTGTCATCTATATAGGTATGAAGGAATACATACCCGTCAAACAACACTAGGATGCTAGAGAAACCCAAGAACTTTTTCTTTTTATTTAAATGAATTCTCTGATGTGTGTTCTGGAAGTGTTATGTTTAACATAATCTAAGGCAGTAACATGACTCCAAGGGTTGTTCATGGTTTGGCAGTATTTAGTGAAACTTACAATATTAGGATGTCCTGCAGCATCAGGAAGCCTGATGAGTCCATCATGCAAAGTATGAACCTTAAAAACAAATAACAAGAGTAGGAATATTGATAAATGTGTTTTGTCATGTTCGCTATCCCTCTTAACACTATAACTATAAGGGTGCTAAACGCAGCTTCCTCATGCTCAACGAGTGAATTTGTCAAAGCTGTTTCTGAAGATATATTAACATATTATAACCCATAAGGCATGCTTATCATTATGGTTTCAGATAAAGATACTTATCAACACTGCTTAAACAGTAATATTGTTCAAGGAACATGAAGGTCTCTTGCTCATCAGCGCCAGAATATGGACACCTTTGATGAGTTTGATAATATAATAATCCAAACTTGCAACAGCAAAATAAAACAAGGATTTAGTTCTGGATTGTGCTTACAAGATGCATGCCAAGTGGAGAACTACCTTTGCATTAATCCTCGAGGATTAATCAATATAATTATAACAGAACATCATCTCGTCTTCTAAGAACAGAATACCACAATTAATAGCTGTGGTTTTTAGACAAACCTTCCATCAACTAGAACACATACACAAATTTCTTTTCCTAAAGTGGTGTAGAATCACCATATCGATTTTTGAGTTCCATGTATCCATCAAAGGTTCTAAAGTCTTAAACACTATTCTCAACTTCTAAAAGTCAGAAAGGATACAATGTGTAATCTCTCCATTAGGTATTTCCTACTAACAGTAACAGGTGCATTCCTTATACAGAAAGAAAAGCTACCAAAAATAACTTAAATTAATATAAAGCCACTTTTGCTTCAGCAAGTAAGATTATGTAAACTTCACAAAAGGAACAATTAAATTCTCAGTAGGGATATGAAACCTACATGGTCTTACCTCCCTCTCATTGCACATGGGTATCTGCACCAGTACCATCGGATAACTTTCAGCATCCTGCTTATAATCCATCTCCGCGACAGGCCTTAATCCTCTAATTTTAATATAAAAACAACCCAGCACCAAAACAAACCGATCCACAGACTGTATCAGGAACAGCACGACGCACACATCCGTCAATTTCTGCAGCAATGGCGCCAAATAACCCGCCCTAATCTTCAACCATTGCGCATAGATATACTCCACTGAATCCTCCACTCCAGATTCCAAACTCGGAGGACTGAAATGCCATCCTTTGAAGTACGCAGCAAGCTCAATAACAAGAAGGAAAACACTCAATAACATGAAGAATTTGATGACCTTATAGAACCTAGATTCGGAGCGATGCCCCGGCGACGCCGTCGCGATTCGTCGATTCGCCGTGCGAACGAGAGTAACGATGCCATTGGTGAGGTATGCGAGGTAATGCGCGATTTGGTGCAATTTAAGAAGGTAAATCCAGGAGAGCTGCCGCGCGCTGCGCGAGCGGTCCTTCCCGGCGGTGTCCGCGGCGATGGAGGAGGTCGGGCTATGGATGTTGACGGTTAGGAATTTAAAATCTTCGGAGGCGGAGTGGTCGTCGGCGGGGTCCTTGCCTCGTTGCTTGTTCCACCATTCTTGAAACTCATAGTTTGGTGAGCGAGACATGTAGATACAGGGGAGCGTGTATGGATCTGCGTGGAGATGGTATCAATGGCGGATCATTGCACGCAGTGTTGGATCCGATGAAAAGGGGAGGAGAAGAGAGCTGGGGAAGAGGTAAAAGCAGCTAAATTTAACCAGTTTAAATTTATTGTATTTAAAATAAAAACTAAATGAAAAAGAGTAACAATTTCCACTATAGGATGTGGGCCCATGCATGATGTTATTAAATGTCCAGGATAAAAATGCGACAGCAACACTATGGTAAAACTACTCAATAATTATATAAAATTTGTGTACGAGAGATCAACTCATCTCAAACGAGTTTTATTTGTCTGGAAAAAAAATAATATTTTAAAGAAATATTTAATTTAAATATAAAGGTGAAGATCCGTCTCATATATGAAATTATTTCATACAAAGGCTCATTCTATGTGAATTGTGATAATATAAAATGTATGATAGAAAAATAAAACAAACGTTTATGTAAATCAGTTTTGTCATGCAAGTAATTTGAATTTTTATGTGTATTTTGAAATAATGTTAGTTCCCTTCAAAATACATATATAAATAGTATTAGTTGTTTTCATTATTCTACGTGAATTGTAATTATATAAAATGTATGATAGAAAAATAAAATAAATGTTTATGTAAATTAGTTTTGTCATGCAAATAATTTGCATTTTTATGTTTATTTTGAAATAATGTTAGTTCCTTTCAAAATAAATAAATAAATAAATAGTATTAGTTGTTTTCATTAAAAAAAATATTAATTTATCGATATTTTATTATTTAGTTCAAAAGTATTAATTGTTCCTTGTTATTTTGTAAAGTGATAGTTATGGGCCAACACTATGGTAAAACTATTTTACATAAGATAATCTCGATAAATTGTCATTATCTTTTATATTACTCCATTTGATAAAGAGTCATAATTCAGTGAAATTTGTTTACAATATAAAATTAATATTAAAATATTTATTAATTGATACTATTATATTTATAAATTATTTTATGTATATGTATATGAGGAATATTGGAGTCCCATGTCCCATTTGGATAAGTAAGGATTGGAAGAACTTCTTATTAGTAGACGTAGAAGTAACTTGATAATCCTATCTGCATTCACACGTCACATTGAGTATTTTAGAGGCACATTAGACCCCTTATTACATTTCCAAAGCATCCAACTACAAATTGCATATAAGCATACTATAATTTGTAGATGTTCTCATTTTCGTTCGTCGATAACTTTCGTTTCATAGTGCAACGATTGTGAAATTTTAAAGTGGTTGCATCTCTTAAATATAACTAAAATAGTTTATTTTGTGTTTTTGAAAAAAGAGTTTATTATTTTGATAGTTACCTCTTTCTTCTCTTGGAGAGGCGGTTTATAATTTGTTTGGGGGCATAATTGGAAGTGTGAATTGTTGAGAAGCACAGACGGCGAATGTTGGAACTCGAAAGCGTATCATGTGCCAACAATTATTGTCCCGCACATTCCCACACACCATTTATCTTGGGTAGATAAAGTCACTTAAAATTATATCATGAGTTTGTATAATATTTATCAGTCAATTTTTTATTTTTAAATTTTTTTAGAGTGCATTTAATCTTAAATTACTATACTCTTTTAGTAATTTGAACAATTTTCTGTACAAATTTTCACAATTTCTCTCCTTTTTCCATTCTAATTTTATGTTAGCTCCTTTTTTTTTCTCCGATTTATATATTTTTTAATGATTCAACCAAACTAAAAATGGATTATTAAAATATCTCCATCAAGTAAAGTTTTGCTCTCTTGAATTATCGTCCATGTTTTCTTTGTGGGAGTATACTTTTAAACAATTTAGCCACCATATAACTTTATGGTGGGATCAACTCTACTTTTCTTTTTCTTATATCTGACCGATGAAATAGAGAGGACTCAGGGAGAGAGGGGATGAAAAGAGACGTTTAAGGACAAAGTGGGTATTTGGGGTGGGGGTTGGGGGTTTTGATTATTTTTTGCAAGTGTTGGAGGAACTTTGCAATAGTATAATTTTTTATCAAACTGAAAAAAATGTGTGCTCCAAGATTGAATCAACTATGACAAATTTAATGTCGAATTACTCATTTAAGATTTACGATGTAACTACCTATTAAACTTTTCCCAAAAAAGAAATAAATAAATGGAACTAGTTTTTTTATTTAGTAATATCACTAATATATATGCAAAGGATGCGAATTAAAATCTGAAAAATTATCCTGCAGTGCAAGTTGGACCCAACAATGCCTGTTGGGCCTCCAACATGATATTTAGGGGCCCAGTCCAATAGATGTGCACTGTATCTATCATAAACCAAACAAAAAACATTTGCTTGCTTATTACTCGGTGATAAGCTATAATCCATGAATTCTTCAAAAATTAACAGTATGCAGTATCGGATTCGCCTGGGGTGCGATTCGGGTGGGATTCGCATGAGATTCGCAACCGATTCGCCACGTGACGAATCTCAATTTTTTTTATTTTTTTATTATCGGATACGCGTATCCTGTTCCGAGGATACGCTTATCGGATACGTATCGAGTTTTTTTTGTAAAATTTATTAAATTTTGGGGTTTTTTTTTGTAAAAAATTAAAACTTACTAATAATTTGAAGGACACACTCTAAAACTTATTAAATATTAAAATTTATTAATCTTTTATTATGATTTATGACTTGTATAGGTTAATGATATTTGATTTAATTGTTGTTTTGTTACTTATGGGATGAATTCCTTGATATTAGTACTTGTGTTTTAAATACTCTTGATATTATTACATGTGTTATATATAATTGTTGTAAATTTTTTAATATTATTACAGGTGATATATATAATTAAATTAAAAAAATTGAATATCCTGGCCGTATCGTATCCTAAAAATTTGAAAATCTACGAATTCCCGCACCCGAATCGTATCGTATCGTATCTGCACCCCGCACCCGTGCAACACAGGTGATAAGCATGTGAAGAATTTCAGTCCTTACAATAATTTAAATTAATTAATATATGTACTTAAATCCTTAAATCAAGTCTATCCACCATTCAAATTAGAGTGATGCTTTGTGTGAATAAATTGCACAAGGTGCAATTGGATTCAATTTTAATTTAGATGAACTATGAACCCTAAATATAAACCCTAAACCGTAAACCATTAACCATTCGGGTCGGGTAAACCATGATCCATGAACCACTTGGGCCGAGTTCGGATCAGGTCGGATTGGGTCCGGACCAGTTTAAAAAAAAATGACTAAAAATAACTAAAAAAGAAAAACCTAAACCCATTCGGATCGGGTGAAACATGAACCTGTCGGTCCGAGTTCGGGTCGGATTGGGTCTGAATTGGGTAAAAAAACTGAAAAAAAAAACCTGAAAAAAAAAATTAAAAATAAAAATTCAATTGCACAAATTCTAAATTGGTGCAAATGGTACACATGAGAATTTGTCTTCAAATTAATGATTGTTATTTAATTAAGGGTTGATCTCACAAAGTATATATATTTTAATTATTGAGACTATTTCACATAAGTTTTTTAATTAGGTATATTTTCTTTGAAATTCTCAATTGGGATTTTAGACTGCTCGTCAAATAATATTCATCTTTCTTGAATCTTGAGTACTTAAACTACTATATCACTGAAAAAAAGTTTGCAGCGTTTGCTTGTTATCAGTTTGGGAGAAATCGATCGCTATGAGAAATAAAAGAATGCATTTTGAATAATTGCTACACAAGCTATAGAAATATCTGATAAATAATCCCCTCATTTAAAAGCTTAAATTATTAAAAACGTGTCTCATTTTATATATTTATATTGATATCTTAGACAAATACAGAAAATGAAATACTACACTTGCTAAATTTCCTTGGAAAAGAATGTATCCAATTCTTAGTTGCACTTTCTATAGCCAATGTACGACATTTATAGTTGCTACTTCATTATCACTTTAAACGATTGTGCTAGATTTTTATTTATGATAAATATTTTAAGGGGGCCAGCTTATATATGGTTAAGGGCATTTGACAATTTTGAGATAGACTCGTTTACTTAAACTTAAACTTAAACTTCAAATTTTAATTTTCTGTTTTTGAATATGCCTTAATTTTGTTTAACTATCAATTGCTAATTTAATTTGATCATAACATTTTTGTTTCATGCATTTTATTTCCATCACAACTAACTTAACCTACGACTATACCTTACTCACGTTATTCCTAATCATGAAAATAATTAATTTGAATGAAGGTTTGTTTGCATACATAAATATTGACCCACGAGTATTATTGCAATAGGTATGTTGTAGGGATCCAATAGCCCAAACAATTTGACTGATCATCTTACTCTTGAGGCCCAGAGTTATAATTAATCGATGAATATCTCACCTGCTTTTACAAAAATTCCCAAACACAATGGATTTTTCACAAGGAAAAAGGACACCTCAACTTATGATTAAGAAACTTAATAGGAATGATAATAAACAGAATTTCAGGGATTGGGATGTGTAAATCACTATTAAAAATGTAGAGGACTTGTGTTTGTTTCGACAATTAAATTAATCCTTCATTGTCTTTATTATACACTAATTAGAAAGAAATGGTCATTGCACAACGTGAAGATTGTATGAACCTAGCTTGGAGTGTTATTTGTTACGATTTAAACTGCAATTATAGAGAAATTGAGAGAAAACGAAATTAAATAACACATATTTGGTTACTCAGTTCGTCAGGAATGACTACGTCTTGGGGCACTACCAAGCCAGGAGATTTACTAATATTTCGGTGATAATAAATACAATGAATCAGATAGGTATTTATAAGCGAAACTGGACAAAAATCATACAAGTTCATTCTAGTTAAATCTGCTAAAAAAGACCCCAACATTAAGTAGTCAATCTGACTCTATAACCCAACATTATTGATGTCGTGTGTGCTTTCGTATCTTCAATTGGCTATTGTATTTCAATTTTATATAATCAATATACATTTGTAAGAATAAATAGCACATTTCATACTTGCAAGATTTTAGAATTTGAATTTTAGAAATTGAGTTGAGCGTAAGAGAATTTGCAGAAAACACACCATGTATTCAATATCGATCCTTTGATCCTTTATCCTTGCATGTGAGTGTACTTACATCTACACTCATCACATACAATTTTTTTAAATTAGATATGCTAAATATGCCTACATTGGATTTTTTTTTAGTATAGATGTATTGTAAAGAGAAAAAAAAGAATCAAGGAAAAAAAAAGACACAGAAGGTAAGAAGTAACTCTGAACAGTGACAACTTGCTACGGCACCAACTAAAATTAAGGTCCGCTTGATATGATTAGAGAATGGTAATTATAATGGGTATCATTGAGGGGTCAATCACTAAGCGTTATTGATTATATTATTATTGTTTGGTTACAACATCAACAATGAATATCATGTGAGGTGAGTTGAGTAGGTGAGGTCAATCAATTGCTTACTTCTATTCCCATTAATACCGATGTATCAAACCTACCAAGCAACATCAATAGAAGTAATTTTCATTACCCACTTTCATTATTCCCAACCTAACGGACCCTAAACTTAAAGACAAACAAAAGTACTAACTGGTTCAATCTTTATCAAAAAGAAGTTCGAACTTCTAAACAAAACACCCAAGCACGGAATGCATTGTAACATGGCACCAGCGTAACAGGGCACGAATATCCTCAACAATAGAAGAACATCACATTCGATTTTTTGCTTAATACATTAGTTGTAAGTTAAGAGCCCGTTTGTTACGTGGGAAAAGAAAGGAAAACATATCATATCCTATTTTTTCAAGTGTTTGTTATGTTTGATGACTTTTCACTTGGGCCCGAAGGCCCACATTTATTTTTCTCATTTTCACATGATTATGCATCCCACCTAGGAGGTGGTATTTATAATACCAAACATTATCTCTTGGTATTAATTGACTTAAATAACTCTGTTTTAATTCATTGTGGGAAAAATATATGTAACAAGGGGGTATAATAGTCAAATTAATATTTATCAAGTGAATTCCCATGTTTTTATCAATCTTAACAAACGGTTGAAATAAAATAAATCATGATTTGAATACATCATAACAAACACTTGAAAAGTCAAATATATCACATAAGTAAGTAAAATGTATCACAGGATTTCATATATTTTCATATTCCATACCACTAAACAAACGGACTCTAAATATTTTCTAGCATCCTGTACTATCATAGTATCATGTATATTTATAGTGTGAGAGTATTGTAACACCCTTTTTAAATAAATAGAATTATACTATCTCAGTTTCACAATAAATGTATTTTTAAACTCCAAATTTAATTTGAAATATGTCCTTTTAACTATTTTTTTTCTCTTTTTTATCAATTTACAACAACTAGTGATCTTTAAGATTTTTTTAATTAAAAAAATCTCTTATATTTAATCTCAAATACCTTTCCTAAATAATAAATTATTAATTCTTTTAATTCTTAATTGATTCTGTTAAAAAAAATTCTTAATTAATTAAGGGTAAAGTTATCTAAATTTTAAATTTCTGAATTAATTTTTTGTGAATGGTACAAAAACACTATAGTGCGAAATCTTTATATAAAATTATTGCATAATCAACTTTTAATAGCAATTATTAAACACAATATTAACTTTTAATACAGCTAGCTTAATTTAGAAAATATCAATAATCAACCTGCCGACAATTTGTCGCATAATTGGATTAGAAGATCACAAATTAGGCAGAAAATGCATCATTTGATAAGTGCTTTGTAATTATGAGATTAATAATCGGTTAGAAAAAAGAAATATTTATGACCTTCTCGATTCTATTTGTTCCTCTCGTGCTTTTAATAATATGAGCTAAGTATGATTGCGCTAAATATATATATATATTAATTGAGAAAAAAATGCACATTTGTATGAGAAGGGTTCATGGTGAAATGAAACATAATTTAGACATGACGTTTTAACATTTAAAAAAAAACTTGTTTTATGTATAAGACCGTCTGATACGAGTTTTTTTCAAAAATAAAAATAAAAATCTGTCCAATTCATTTTCATTTTCTTTGACCAAATTATCAAGGTCAATAAAAAAAGTAATTAATGTCCAAGGGCAAAATAGGCATCACCGGAAGAACATTGAGAAAAAGGTTTATACTAAAATAATCCAACTGCCCAACACATTTCCTTGCATGATTGTGTATAACTTAATATTTTCAGGGGACAGGTGTATAATCAACCAAACCCCCTTTTTCATAAATATAGAATAATATACTTATTTTAATGTATATTAAGCTATAAAGATGATTTTCAAAAGAATCTTTCAGATAATTAACCCACTGTGATCAATAATGGTGCCCTCAATTATAAAATAATTAAAGGCTGCAAACCACAGAAACCTTTTCTTAAATCTTGATTTTACTAACCACCTCTCATCAAATGATTAATCTATATCTTGTAAGAGCATCTTTTCATACCACCCCTTAATTTTAAAAATTAAAATTCCCACTACTTACCCTTTTCCTGTTCCTTTTTTTCAATTTTTTTTTGTTATAATTTTTTTTGTCACATTCATTGGGTCTAGTCAGAAACTCACTAACTGTCCCCCTGGTTAGAAGAGAAGGTTCTTTATTTTGTGTTTTAATCTGTAAATTTTTTTTGCAGGGCCCTCTTAATTCCTGGAAAAGTGGCAGATATTATAATTGACTCCAACAAAGATTAATTGAAGTCATTATGATTTGTATTAAGACTTTAAAAGATGAAAAAGTGCCCCCACTCATACAGCTGGTTACAACATCATAACCACCAGAAAAATGCGATTTATTACTGTTTAATTTGACCTAATTATCTTCAAAATATTAAAAATAAATAAAAGATTGCAATGGATCTTGATTTGAATTGATTGGTTCACAAGGTACAAAAATGTCAATAAAAATTGCCATAAAATAGTCATCAAATTCTAATTAATCTTTTAAACCTAATATAATATATTACACCCTACATAGTACAAATTTGTTGGTGCTGTGAATCAAGACTTGCACCAGAAACAGGTAAAGGGTAATTGAAAAAATAAATAAATCTGGAAATCGTAATCAATAAGTACATCCAAATATAAATTAAAAAGAAATTTTGAACTAAAATAATTAGAATCTCGGTTATATACATCAGCCTTTTTTCCTCCTCAAGACCTCAAATTATTTGTTCCTTTTCTTTCATGTCATAGCTCAACTTTCATGTTGGACGCCTGATTTTGAACTGCACAAAATTAACCAAAAATTAAATCAAATCAACAATTCCATATCCATAAAAAAAAATTATAACTAGTGTTAAATTTAATTAATTAATTACCAGGAAAGCTGAGAGGATTCTGAGCAATACCCATCTGAACAATGCTATTCAGATCATCTTCAGTGAATGCTGGGAACTGTTAGGACATAAGGGCACAGGATTAGTTATTACTTTCCCGAGATCTTTTTTTATTTTTTTTTATCAGACAAATAATGACTCGAATGAATGGTTTAACCTGATGAAGAGTTTCATTAAATCCATCCAAGTGAATTCCTAAGGTGCGACAAGAAGGTGCATCGAAAGGGTGTGGGTCGTGCGGGTCCACAGGATTGTGGCTCAAAGGTACATTTTGCTGTTGATGGTAGAATGCTGGTCCTGAGGAATCCAAAGGGTACATTTGTTGGGGTAGGTTCGTATTTTGTTGAAACATCTGCATATCAAAAATGGACCCATCAAATAATTTTCTAATTAATTTAAAAAAGAGAGAGGGCTTTCTGTTTCTGTTTCTCTAATTTTCTCACATCTTTAGAGAGAAGATTTTCCGAGTTGAAATCCAGGCCTGGATTTACTGATGCCAACTTCATTGACATAAACTGTAAACAACATTATCAAAAAAAAAAAAGAAGCACAAATTAGTCTTCCCAAAATAAAAACATATTAATTTCTGACACCGACAGCTTTTAATTGAAAAAAATTACCTCGACTTGGCGCTGCAATGACTGCACATAATTTATGATTTCATCCAGCATCAGAGCTTTTCCAGTCACCTGTCAAAATTAATAAATTCAACTGGGCATTTAGTTATTATTTCACTCAGACGTTACATTATTTATTTTTCTTGATTTTTTAAAAAGGGTAATTTGT
This sequence comes from Stenogyne calaminthoides, assembly GCA_037126765.1. Lineage (NCBI taxonomy): Eukaryota > Viridiplantae > Streptophyta > Magnoliopsida > Lamiales > Lamiaceae > Stenogyne > Stenogyne calaminthoides. The sequence continues at coordinate 5,342,170 of JBBCBC010000006.1, forward strand.
TTGTTCAGACCTTGTTGCAACCTGGTACAAGATCCTGCAGAAGTTTCATTCGCTCACTGATTTTCTCTCTCCGAACCTGAGCAAATTGCAGAAATATATTCATCATTAGACATTAGTCACGAAATTTAATTATTATTCTTGTTAGTGAAATTGAGTCTAAAAAATGTAGGAGTATTACTCTCTCAGCTAAACTATGACTATCAGTAGCTTGCCCCCTTCTAGCTCGGACATGAATGTAGTCCTTCGGTGGCTCCGGCGGCTTTTGATTCGTCTTTTGTTTCTCGCTTTCGTCGTTTGTTTCCTCCTCCATTTTCGTCTCATTTTTGCTCCTTTCTGCCGCCTTTGATCGCTTCGCAATTTCATCCTCATCCGCATCAACTCTCTAAAAAAACAAAAAACCGAACAAAACAGAGTTTTTTATATCCTACAATTCCCAATTCCATCAATGTATGAAAAAAAATCAGAAAAATTGCTCATACCTTGGTAGATTTTTTCCCTCTGGAAACCGCCTTGCGCTTGCGCGGATTATTCATCTCGTTCGAAGTTTTCGAGCCCGTTTCACATCCGCTCGGAATTTGCTCAGAAACAGAGGATTCGTCATTAGAATTAGAATTAACGGCCCTGATTTCATTCTCATTTTGTGAGGGCGATCCGTCCTGTTTAAGAACCTGACTACTCGAAACTCGATGCATCTTCCCATCACTCATCAATTGCGCACTCGATCTACCAAATTGAGACGTTCTGCCATTAAAACTCCGACTATCAAAGCAAGAAAACTTCGCCGCCCTCTCCGCGAAACCCGGATCAGCGGACAGAGAAGGCAGAGGCGGAGTTAACGGCATCGAATTTCCCAAATTGGGGATGTTAATCGGAGTACTGCATTTATGGCTCGCCGACGGCGGCGGTAAGGCGGTGGAGCTCCCGAGTTTCCCGATCAGCTCGCGGAGCGCGAACGTGTCCGATGTGGCAGCGGAAACAGAAGCGGTGGACATGAAGGTTGACTCGAAATGGGAGTATTGATCCATTGAAGAAGAAGTGGGGTTGAAGAAAGATTGATCGTATGGAATGGGGTCGAATTGAGGCGGTGGGATTCCGCCACTCATAAAGTAATCTTTATCCATTTTTTCTCAATTTTTATTTTTTTGAAGAATGTGGAATTATGATGTGGGTTTTGAAAGATATATAGATACAAGAATAGGGGAATAATGTGTGTTGGAGCAAGAAAGGGTAAAGGAAGGGGGCAGGGTGGAAAGAGGAAAGGGAAAGGGGGAGGGGAAGAAACAAGGGTGGCTATGAATTTATATAGCACAAAGGGGAAATATTTATTTTGACATTTTCTGTATTTATTATTATTGAAAAAAAGAGGCACACGTAAGTGTGTGTTTCATGATTACGTGTATGTGTGTTTTTGAGAGAGCTTTTACGCCGTGAAAACCGGAGGAATGAGGAGGGTTAATTTAAATGCCGTGCCTTGGACGTTAAACCACCAAGATTAACACCACTTTCTTGAAATTACCACTTGTTAACTTGTGATTTTCAAGAAATTGGTTGCTGGGGAAACTGAAAATGTTTTAATTTTAAAATTTGGTTATTTGAATAGAAGATAAAATTTTCTAATTATAAAAGAATCGTACGTATATATGGTGAAATGATAATTGGGGAGGGACTCATTTTTACCACTGTGGCGAATTTAGTTGTAATAAATTTGCTTTTCTTTTTCTTTCAAGGATGGTTTCTTGTACACTAGATGCACTGTGCACTTCATAGTATATTTAAAAAATACATAATTTGTTGCATTGTAATATGTAATTTTTTTTTACGAATGATAGATTACACGTTTTAACGTAACAAATTATATATTTATAAAATACACTATGAAGTGCGTCGTACACCTGATGCATACAAAACTCTACTTTTAACCTTCTTTCGAAGTAATTGTATTTTAATTGTTGGATGAATATGGTCGTTATAGGGTTTTAATTTGTTTAGTTTTGTTAATAGAAACTTGCACACTTGATTTTTGCTACATATTTTTTTTAAAATAATGAAAAGGTCTCTTTCTCAAAGATTGATCTCGTCACCTGTTCAGCTGAAATTTTGGGTTTCAACATCAATAAATAAATAATTACGCATAAATACAAGTGAAAATATTATTTGGAAAACGAGGCTTCTATATTTTGTGTTGCGAAGAAACCTTCTAGTTTTGGGACAGCCAACAGCCGTAGGGTGGCTGCCAAGACAAAGGAAAGGACATGAAGGATATCATATCTATCTATAAACTAAAAGGGTTTTGTTTTTTTGTTTTTTTTTTTACAATTTTGATAACTCAGAATACTTCCTCCTTTTCAATTAAGTTACTCATAAATATTAATAAATGGAGCAAAGATGGAAAAAAATATTTAATATCAAAATAAAAAACAACGAACATTCTGAAACAAAATTTTATCTAAAGTGACTATTAAATTATAACGGATGGAGTGTCTCTTTTTTACACATATTGATAAAAAAAAATAAAAAAATCCACCCACTTTTAAGAGACATAATCCTGTTATACATAATATTTTCATCACAGACCGGATTGTTCCACTCTGAAACAAACTTGTTCCACCATTTTTTTTACCCTAAACCGATTTAGTCCTCCCCAACCCAATTCGTCGCGATCTCCCCCTTTCTTTCTTTCAACTCCCACTTTTGTGGATAAAAATGGTATGACTCGAAGCCATAATCTATGACCTCATAGAAATTCAATATAAACTAGAATTAAATTTTGTTATACATACATATCATATTCTAGGATTCTTGTACATCAATACTCAAAAAAATTACTAATAGATATAAATGCGATTGCATGCAAAGTTAAAATTGCATGCGAAAGTGTAAATTTACCTATATATATTCAATTATTTTGTATCTATTAGTAAGTTGCAATTTTGAAATGTATTATAACTATCAATAAGTCTCTATCAATACTTGCACACAAGTTAATAAAAAATAAATTCGTTTTGTATTTGCACTATAATAGGTAGAACTGAGATCTTCATGCAACTTTTGTAGCGTTATAAAATTAAAAAATATAAAAATATAAATCAGGTGGCTTAGCCCACCTGACCACTGGACTTCTCATTTGAGTGGGAGACCCAAGTTCGATTCCCTTTGAGAACGAATTTAGAGTTATAAGAGTTATAAGGTGGATTTGTGGTTTTGTGGAGTATTTGAGTGCTTGTTGTACTAACAACTAACTTTGCAAATAAAACAAAAAAAAAATTACCCATTATTCTCAATAATCATTATGAGAAAAAATAAAATGTTCGAATAAACATGTAACAAACTAGTGGTACTGTTTTCAGGAAATAGTAAGTTGTATGATATCACACTTGATGGTATGCTTACGCAATTCACCCTGCACATAGTTGTTTAGGCTTAGGCATCATATTTTATATCTTCTAAGAATATCAACATTATTTATCTTCTGTTACTCTGAAAATTTTATACTTGTTTAATATTCATAGAAGTTGAAGAAACTGGCTTGCAGAAATTTGGGCCTCGAAATTCACAGTATTTTCCAGCTTTTGATTGGGGCATAGCCCACTAATTTAAGTGGTCCCTTACAATTTTATATTTCTCAATGATTGGAGTCAACTGGACTATTCCTTCGGGTTAAAGTCAAAGCAGGTTAAATATTTATAAGACGGTTATTTTTTTATTGAATAATAAACTTATGATTAAATAAAATCATAATCTAGTCTTTTAAATATATTTAAGGAGGGTGGAAAATTCGTTAACGTGTTTTGAGCTGGTCAATGATTGCATTAAATTCTAACCTCTGCCCTGTCAAGTCGGGTTTGGTCGGATTCTCATGGTAAAGAAAATAAGAATTTACTCATCCATGTTTTCTAGAAAATTAAATTCCAGACGGTGGTGTTGCTGCTGATAATAATAATAATAATAATAATATAAAGTTTGTATCAAGTTTGTATTTTAGAATCGTGATTCGCGTGGACAAGATAAATCTAAATACAAACACGATAAAACACAAATTCGTGCTAAAACAATATAAGCACGATTTTTTGGCTAAGTATTTTATGTATTTAAATGCATCGTACACTGATAATGCATTTTAAATCATGTAATTAATTATATATATATATTATAATATGATACAATATAATACGATAAAAAAATTATAAAATCTTCAATGTGGTCTTAATATTTTTTAAAAATTAGTTTCTTTTATACAAAAATTTGTATAGACCTGGTTCATATTTTGAACTCGATTATATAAGTATCACTGTTATATACAAAAACTCTCACTGTTATGTATAAAAACTATCACTGTTATGAACAAAAACAATCATTGTTTTAAAAATGTTTTATATTTTTAAACAGTGATATTTTTGTGCATAACAGTAATAATTTTTACACATAACAGTGATAGAATTCATGTGTGAACTTGGTTCACATGAGTGTTACTCTTTCTTTTAACGATGGTAATTTACCTGTCGCTAATTAGCGACAAAGTTTTGCAATGAAAATTAATTCATCGCTAATTAGCTACATGGGACAAAATTTTCTAATATTTTTAATATATTCTAAAATTTAATTTTTGAAAAATTTATGTATATATCCTAAATTAAATTTACCCGGTTAAAAAATATTTAATCGTAAAAAAATATCAGCAGTTGTTTCTCCTAAAAATTAAAACAATTTTCTCTCTCCCTCATCCGATCAACACTCTAATACCACCATATTCAAACATTAATTCATCCCGTACCACATTTTATTAAACTCGTACTACTATTAATTCACTTCGTACCACACTTTATTAAGGGTGTATCTGTTGGGATAACATTTGCCAGGATCTATCGGGATGACTTCATAAACACAAATTTAAATTAACAATTATTACTAGCATGGATTTACCTAAGTGAATTCAAATAATAATCAATCCAACAACAACATGCAAATAATATTTCACGTAAAAGATCCTAGCATGCGGAATTTCTAGGAGTTTACGTAAACGTACCCGTTGGAGAGACGATCTGAGACAGACAGGATCAAGTATCTGGATACCCACCAAAAGTCCTTCTCAAGTATTCTCAAGTCCTCGTCCAATAACCCCGTTGGAAGGTTCTCCGATGAACGATTTATAAAACAAGGAAAATGAAAATATTGTTGCATCACCTTTATGAATTTCTAATATTTCTAACGCATGGAACACTAGAGGAATGAAAAGAATTCATCCCCTTATTTATATCATAGGGGGGACGAAAATTAGGAGTCCAAATACTATTAGGAAATATATTTTCTTAATCTCCAAGAAATCTTGAATATATCCCATATATTCTTCTTTTCATGTGTATTTTTCCACAAAAATCTCACACCCTATTTAATCCTTATTTTCGAAAAAAATAAGAAGGAAGATTTTAAGATTGGATCTTTCTTGAATTTATGAGATATTCTTGTATTCCAAGAATACATATTTTTTTCCATAAAATCCTTTCAAGAAAATCTTTTATTCATTCTTATCCCCTAATTTTTCGAAAATTTCCAATTAAAGAGACCAAGTGGGAGTTTTCTTGAATTTATGGGATAATCTTGTATTCCAAGAATACTTATCTCCTTTCCATAAAATCTTTTCAAGAAAAATCTTCTCCCTCTTTCTTTAATTATTTTCGAAATTAATGAGGAAATATTGCAACAATATTTTATTTTATTTTAAGCACCTTATATTTATTGGACTATAATTTGGGCTACTTGAGGGGCCTTTAGGAGAATTAAGATGAACCTTCCAATGAGCTTCTGAATTCTAATATTGAGCTACAATATAATTCAGCCCATTAATATTAATTAATACCACTATATAATTAATATTTCACTATCCAACTTAACTCATATTACGGTAATATGACTCCCGATTATTATTTTCCGTGTTTAAGATTATTTAGTCCATTAATTAATTAAGCCACTGAAAAACTTTATATTAATTAATATCTTTATCCTTGGAGTAAGGACAACCCAACTTTATTATCCATATCGGAAAATTAATTCCACTTGCAAGATTTGATATGATAAACGTTACGGGCCCACCAAGGGGACCAATCAAGCAAGACTTTTGCAAGCACATGATTCTCTGTATTAATTTAGCAACTGTCGTGCAATTAATATTATTGCCCAAGATATAGGGTATCGAAGTCGCAATGATTCTCTTCCCATTTATAAGTCAAAGCAATAACTACTAATCACACACAGTCCTTATTAAGTGACAGAGATTAAGAAATCAACAACCACTGAGGTCTAACTCTTCATCCCTTAAGTCAGTGCAAATGAGTTTATCATCTCTGTAGGTCCGCTTCAGCGCATCGAATGCACTAGTGTAATCTCTTGGTCAAGACAAGTCAATCTGAGCCTTACACATCAACTTCTACCAATAGATTGTTCGGATCTATCTAAGTTGTGAAACACACACTCGTATACAAGGAACTGTTAACGTGATCTTCTGTGATCTGATATCACCACGTTAACTACAATGTAATGCGTGCTACTAACAGTTTGCAATAAATATATATAATATTCAATCATATTTAAAACAACAATGATAAACAATTTATTTCAGTAAATAAGTGTTTAATACATAAGTTATACAAAGTAAAAACATACTTTCATGTATAACCCCAACAATCTCCCACTTATACCCAAAGTCTGCTTTTAAGTATACCTAAGCATGTCTGATGTATTATCTGGTGTCATCTAATGTCATAAAAATATTAAATAATAGCTATTTTGAGTATTTAATAATGCCATCTCTTCAATATTGTTTATTTTTTAAAAAGTTTAGTTGATGTGATTGCATATAATTAGCAACACATTTATTGTATTATTATATCTCCTTTAATTTTGTGTGTAGAATTTAAATTACAACATACTTTGAATTTTAATTTCAATTTATTATTTTAAATTTTTTTATTTCGTAGCCTGTTGGTGGATCGTTTAGTCCGCGAACTGATTAGGTCCCACCTATTAGCGGCACGTTAATTATGAACCGATAACATCTTGCACCATTTAGACCCGCGACCTTATAGGATTGACCATTGTGATTAGGGCCGACCCATTTAACATCTCTACTTGCATTGCATCATTTGATTACCAAAATATTTACGGTGAATAACAGAAGATAAAATTATATTTCCAATAACTTTTAAGGCGAAACCAATACTATTTCGTAACTCTCTCATTTCACTTTCCTTTTTTGTTGTTTCAAACATATCACTTTCCAAATCTTTAAGATGACATGAAATTATGATGCAGGACCCTCCTTAGAGACTATATCAAGGTCAAGTCATGAATAATCGTTCTTTGCTATCCTTTAATGGAAATAAATATTTACTTAAAGACTCCATAAAAGCTTTGTCATTTCGCTAAAAAGATAGGAGTAATATACTACTACGAATTTGATCATATGCCCACAGGTAGACACAAATTTATATGTATACCGCTTATGTGGCGCGCCACATATGCAAAGTCTCCACCATCATTTAATTTGTTTCTTTAATTAAATATTTTCATTTATATATATTCCATATTTTATCCAATTTCATTAATTATATTAATTTTTTTTTACCCGTCCCAGACTCAACCCGACCCGAACCCGGCCTGAGTGGTTCATGGTTCACCCGGCCCGAATGGTTCATGGTTTAGGGTTCAAAGGTTAGGGTTTAGGTTTATATAATTAATTTCATTAATTACATTAAAAAAAATTACCCGACTCGGACCCAACCTGACACGAACCCAAACCCGGACCGAGAGGTTCATGGTTCACTCGGCCCGAATGATTCATGATTTAGGATTTAGGTTTATATAATTAATGAGAAAATTTAATTAATTAAATAAACTAATTAAATTATGATAGGACCTTGCATATGTGGCGCGCCACATAAGCGGTTGACATATAAATTTGTACTCACCTGAGGACATATGATCAAATCCGTATACTACTAATGCTTTTGTAGAATATCTCTTGGGGATATCGTCTATTTTACCCAGACCACTCAAAAGTTTGTTATAGTATTAATTTACAATTAATGTTAAGCTTTAATTGCACCATTAAGGGGGTGTTTGGCATAGCTTATAAGCTCTTTAAAACAGCTTATAAGCTGTTTAGGACTTATAAATTTATTAATTTTGTTTGATAAAATAAGATGCCTAACATCTTATAAGATCTAAAAATAAGTTCTTTAGAGCTTATAAACTCCAAAAAAATAAGTTGGGATATCCTAATTTATTTTACAAAAATTAAATAAGCTCTATCATATCTCAACTCATCCCGGCCGAAACTCGGTCCGAATTCAATCCAACCCGGCCCATTTTTTGTTTTCGCAAAAAAAATAAAAAATTTGGAGAAAAAATATATATTTATTTTTGAAAAAAAAAATTCTGAAAAAATATTTTTTTCTGGGAAAATATATTTATTTTCGGAAAAAAAATTATTTTGAAAAAAAAAATTATTTTAAAAAAAAATATTTATTTTCGAAAAAATTATTTTCTGGATTTTTTTCCAATATTTTCGATTTTTTTCTGAAAAATATTTATTTTCGAAAAAATTATTTTCTGGAAAAAATATTATTAAAAAAATCGAAAAAAAAATATTTTTTGGAAAAATATATTTATTTTCGAAAAAAAACATTATTAAAAAAATTCAAAAAATTTATATTAATTTTAAAATTAAAAAATAGTTTTTAAAAAATTACTATTAAAAAACTTATAAGTTTTATTAGCAAAACACTTTAATAACTTATAAGCTACTTAAAAATTACATCTTATAAGCTCTCAAAACAAACTTATAAGATGTTAGAGCTTATAAGATGTTTAAAATAAGCTTAGCCAAACGGGCCTAGATATAAATAACATAAATTAATATTGATGGTTTGTGGCTTCTTGCGCTCAGGGCATGGACTTCTATTGGACTATACATAGTTTCAATTCGATACAATTTTATGATTGTATTTTAATAAGTTAAGCGGCCCATCATTTCGTCAATTAGGTTAAACTTATGATCATAAATATATAATAAATATTGTAATTTATCCAAACTATAATCCACAAAATTATAAGTAAGATAATTTAGTCTGTTATATATTACGTACCATCATCAAAAAGGAAATCAATGATATATAGAAGTGAAAACGAAATGCATGTTGGGAGAGTGATATTTCTATTAACTCGTGAAATCACAATAATAAGATCTTATATGGGACAATTCTGTCCTATATGCATACACAAGTTTTACGTCAGATCAAATGAATTATCGAAAATTCCAAGATAGGTATAGTTGTACTAATTTATTATTTCTACAATTTGATTAGTGTTTGAAGATTTCTTTTACTTTAATTTATTTAACTGAACCAGTTCGTTTTTTTTTTCATGGGTGGCAATTTATTTTGTGCCATTAGGAAGAACATCAACATACTAACATAGGAAATCATTTTCATTAAATTTAGGGTGTTACTAAATACACCCCAAAATTCTCTAAAAACACCCCAAAATACACCCCAAATTTAGAGTGCATATTCCCAATCATTGACGGACCTACACTGGGGCAGGGGGGTCACTGGCCCCCCTGGCTCCACTTGAACTTTATATTTATATATATTTATAATTAAGATACACCTGCATAAGACGGTCTCATAGTAAAACGAACATAAATTGTGTATTAATGTTTTAATATTTTGAAAGGATGAGTGTTATTTGTGTTAGGTTGTACTCTATATTATGTAAAAAATAATCTTATACGAGTGTTTGTCTCTTTTAAACAAAGTACTATGTGCATCATGTTCACCGTACATCACTATTATTATTATTTGTAAAAATCAACATCCTATAAATAAAATATTGATCTTTAGGTGTGAAAGAGATAGCGAAATAGAGAAAGAAATATGCATAATTCACATTATATAATATAAAAATATTTAATCCAAATAATTTTCGAAAATATATAAAAATTCGAAAGTGCATTTAGCTACACTATGTTATAAATTGGGCCCCCCTCGATGAAATTCCTGGGTCGTCCCTGTTCCCAATAGGGTAAGTTGTGACTTGCCAAGGTATTTTTATGCCAAATTGCGACAGATTCTTCACTCCTAGTCATCTACTTTTTTTTTTTTGCCATGCTAGTCATCTACTTATCTTTAAAGATTTTGGGAAAATATTTTCTTAGGTCAGAGAAAATGATTGTATCACACAGCAAAATATATAATGAGATATTACTATTATAATGTTATTATGAAATTATGATGAAGATGAAAGATTGTTCTATGAATGGATCTTCGAGGCAATGAAAGCTTCTTATAATAGAAAGAGTTGAGATATACTACCATAGTCCCAATGCATATATAAAAAATTGGAAATTAAGAAAGATCTTTAAAAACAAATGTTACCCATAAAATTTGATATCGTTGGTATGTATATTGGAACAATTGTCGTTTTTTTACTATTAACTCACTCGATTATATGTGTATATATCGTTTTTATATTTTTCATACCAGAAATACTACTGCCGAAATATTTTATGTCAAAATAATGGTGCAAAGACAAAATAGGAAAATTCGCACCTAGGTCTATGTTACTATAAAAGAAAATATGTGTTGTTATAAGAGCAAATTATTACTGTAAGAACAAGTAATTATCCTAATAGTTCACATGTAAAGTTTTGATAATTGAGTTACTGTATGAATATAAATGTGTTGTTGTAAAGAAAAACATATGTTTATGTATGAACAAAATGATGACTCGTCGTCTACTTCATTCGGTTCTCCCCCACCTTTTGTGTGATTCTTCTTTTAATTAGAAAAATTAATTAAATAAATAAACTACACATCTCTATATAACTATATATAAGTATAAGTTCAGATTCACTTCTGATTAGGCCATATTTTACGGATGTTTGATTCAATTTACTTGCTATATATGGGCAGAAAAAATATGAAAAAAATAATGTCGAGACACTTGGACTAGAATAAATCCTCGGAAATGTCAAACTAAAGAAGTGCATGTCTGACCCGGCATGGTGCAATAAATTTGCTCACTGAACAATATATGCATACATATTTATATGTGTGTGATTAAGATACATAACAAACATTGCCAACCCTCGTGAATTAAACTCATCTGACCATCTTTTTCATCCCATATTTGATTTGATATTTACATAATTTTTACTATTTGCAGGAGTGAGATGGTGGTTAATGTTTTGCCAAAGACGTCTTATGCTTTATGGAAACGGTCTCAAAAAGTCCTATAATTAAATTAAGCGTATATTATAGTCTAGTGAATCAGTGATTGTTATAACTTTTAAATATGAGGTAATGAATATAGACAAACAAAAATTGTAGTGAGACGAGGTACTGTCTATCATAAATTAATACTCACCACTCATAAAATATTAAAACATCAATATGTAAATTATACTCGTCTCATTTGTGAGACCGTCTCACGCAAGGGTGTCTCATGAATATATGCCGAATAACATGAGTTTTATAACTCACAACCAAATATATATATTCACATCAAATGTTCAAATTTATATGTACTCCATAATTATGTATGTTAACTGTGACCGGATATTTCATGTAAATTTATAAATATACTCCTTAATATATCAAATCAAATCAAATTTATCTCAAATGACAACCGAGGACGAAAGATTGTGGTCGCAACAATTACTTGTCTGAAAATTGGACACTTCAATCATCCCCAAGAAAATTGTTCATTTTTTAAAAAAAAATTTGCATATCGATTAAATATAAGTTGTTATAGTTATTAAATTTGTTATAATTCAAGTATTCATATTGGCTTCACCGACAATAGCCCCGACACACCATTATATATCATAGAAAATATTCTATATCTTTTGTTAGAGTATGTTTAGTGTGAAAATTTTCATGTATGAAAATCTATAAAATTGTCATAAATCAACCATCTACACCCTAAATACTAAATAATGAACTTTAAATTATGACCTATTCGGACCGGGTGAACCATAAATCACTTGGGACGAGTGAACCATGAAACACTCAATTTTGTCTTACCTTCACCAATTACAGAATTTGATTGTAAATTAAAGTTTTTTCATTTATGAAAATTTTCATACTAGACTTTGTCCTTTTGTTATGTGTAGCAATTCAATATTTTCGCCGCCCACATTAAAAAGTTGGCACATATATATTCTTCTCTTGAATTAACTTCATCTTCATGCTTCCAAAAGTCGATCAAACTCAAGCATTAAATTGAAGCTCCAGCGGCCCGAGTCTAAAAAATCCCATTCATCACACGTTTTTCTTATGAATTAATTGTTAAATACACAAATGAAATAATTTCATCTCATCTCTTGCAAATTGAGTTTCTTTTAATTCGATGGTCTCTAAGAAGGAGATAGAGCGTAGGTATGGGATAAAAAAATAAACTGACAATCTTGGTCATGTGGAAAATGCTAGTGAAAACGGAGATTCGAATAGAAAAGGTTGGGCTAATTAAATTTTACAGTTGGAGCAGTCGTGACAATTCTGTTAGAAATTTATACAATTACGGGAATATATATAAATACAAGAAACATCCTAGATGCGGAAATTTTAGGACAACAACATGCTCAATCATCAAGGATTAGTGGATTTAGTGAAATACCTGGATCCATAGCAATATTTTGTATAGGAAAAGCCTCACCAATGCAACAGGATCGATGGGGTGGTTTTATCGCCTTCCTCAACTAAATCTCCGTATGGGTCCTTCGTTTTCCCTCCTGATGGGGAGAGTAGAAAACTGTATGCGATTTAGTATATTGCCATAATGCTCTTTATATAGTACTCAATTGGGGTTCCCATAATCCCCGTAATTAAGTCCTATTTGGTATCTACTCATAATTCCATATCAATTTTAATAGTCAATGGTATCACCATAATTGAGTCAATCAATTAAGATATAATTATAAATGGCTAATATAATTGCATTAAATATGTGGCCCATATATAGGAAATAATAATTTCCTAACAATCTCCCACTTGGGCTACATATTAACCTTAAGCAATTATATTTCCTTATGTGCACAACTTTACGCCATTCATTCTTTGACTATTGCCTTACAATTTCGTCCATCTCATATACTAAAAATGAGACTATCACAATTTTCATCACATCATATATTGTGACTAAACCATGATAATCATCATACTAGTACACTCAACGACATAGATCAAATATGGTGAGCAGCATGGAAGTTTCATGCAATGTGATCTTAATCATGCCTATTTCCAACTGACCCAACTGTAGTCTTTACCGAGATCAACATATGCAATGTAAAACATCACATACTAACACATAATGAGTTCAGAAATAACATAGCCATCAACTTTATTCTGCAGAAAAAGAAACCCGAAGAAAATTCATAGAACATTAACTCCCACTAAACTAAGGCAAAGTTTTGAATAACACCCATATGAGCAGTATGCTCGTGAAACAGTTTTGGTGTTACTGCCTTAGTTAAGGGATCCACTAGCATAGAATCCGTCCTAATATGTTACATGGAAATTTGTTTATTCTGAACTCTCTCCTTAATAACAAGAAACTTGATTTCGATGAACTTCGACTTTACAGAGCTCCTGTTGTTATTCGAGTAAAGAACGGATGAGCTATTGTCACAATAAATCCTTAACGGCCGTTCAATGTTGTCAACCACACACAACCCAGTGACAAAATTCCGCAGCCATATGCCATGGTTGGGTGTCTCATAGCATGCAATGAACTCTGCAGCTATGGTGGATGAGGCTATGAGAGTCTGCTTAACAGATTTCCATGAGATAGCTCCACCGGCCAATGTAAAGACATATCCAGATGTGGAGCGCTTGCTATCTTGACATCCAGCAAAATCGGAGTCAGAATACCCTATGATCTCCAAATTGTCTGATCTCCGATAAGTGAGCATGTAATCAATTGTTCTCTTCAAGTATCGCATTACGCGTTTGGCTGCCTTCCAATGTTGCTTTCCCGGATTGCTCAAGTGTCTTCCTAATACTCCCACTATAAATGCCAAATCAGGACGAGTACAAACTTGAGCGTACAAAAGGCTTCCCACTGCCGACGCATTGGGAATCTTTTGCATCTCTCCTCTTTCAAAATCATTATCAGGGTATTGTTTGAGACTAAACTTGTCTCCTTTAGCGACATGGGTATCCGAAGGTTTACAGTCTTTCATGCCAAATCTACTCAAAACCTTATCGACCTTGAGAACGATCTCTAAGTATTTGAATTCCTAATACAAAAGAGGCTTCACCAAGATCTTTCATCTCGAATTTCTTCGTCAGAAATCTCTTAGTTTCGCACAATAAATCTATTTCGCTACTAGCAAGTAGAATATCATCGACGTACAAAACCAAGAAAATGTATTTACTTCCACTGAACATGTGATATACACAATCGTCAACGACATTCACCTCGAAACCATATGAAGTAATGACTTGATGAAATTTGTGATACCATTGACGGGATGCTTGTTTAAGCCCATAGATGGATTTCTTTAATTTGCAAACCATAGACTTTGGATCTCCGGATACAAAGTTTTCCGGCTGCACCATATAGATTGTTTCTTCAATGTCACCATTGAGAAACGCAGTCTTTACATCCATCTGGTGTAGCTCGAGATCAAAATGAGCTACCAGTGCCATAATAGTTCTAAAAGAGTCCTTCGATGATACTGGAGAGAAGGTCTCTTTATAGTCAATGTCCTCCTTTTGAGTAAAGCCTTTAGTGACCAGACGAGCCTTACATCTTTCGATATTGCCCTTTGAATCCCTCTTGGTTTTAAATATCCATTTACAACCAATGGGTTTACACCTTCAGGCAATTTGACAAGATCCCAAACGTCATTGTCACTCATAGACTTCATCTCATCCTTCATGGCATCAATCCACTTTTGAGAGTTAGAACTACATTTGGCTTGTGCAAAGGTGATTGGATCATCCTCTGTCAAACCTATGCCATCCTCATGTTCTTGGAGAAATACTACATAATCATCCGAAATTGCACTTCTCCTTTCTCTAGTGGATCGCCTTAATGGCACCTCTTGAGGTTGATGAGTTTGTACCTCAGCTAATGGAGGAAGAATCTCATTGTTGTCTTGATTTGGAATGACGTTAGGAACATCATTCTCTACCACTGGAATGACGTTAGGAACATCATTCTCTACCACTGGAATTGTGTTTTGAGCAGCAACAGGTATAGAAACCATATCACTGTCAATAACAGATTCCTCCTCAAAGGCAACATTCCTTATGATCTCTTCCCTCCCAAACTCAACATCCTCAAGAAATCTAGCATTTCCCGTTTCAAAAAAGGTTTTTGATGTGTTAGTAAAATTTATACCCCCGAGAATACTCAGGATAACCAACAAAGTAACAGCTAACCGTATTTTAGTCCAATTTTCCTTCATGCGGCCTGTAAGGTCACGCCTCAGCTGGACAACCCCAGATGTGCAAGTGCCTAATACTTGGTTTCTTGCCCATGAAAACTTCATAGGGGATTTTGGTAACTGCTTTGCTAGGTACCCTATTGAGAATATGTATTGCGGTCTTCAAAGCTTCTCCCCAAAGTGACTCTGACAAGGATGAATGAGAAATCATACTCCTTACCATATCCTTAAGAGTTCGGTTTCGTCGTTCGGCAACACCATTCATGCTGGGGGACCCCGGCATTGTGTATTGCGGAACAATTCCACACTCTTTGAGGAAAAGTGCGAAGGGCCCAGGACGTTGTTCTCCTGATCCATCATATCGTCCATAGTATTCACCACCACGATCCAATCTGACAGCCTTAATTTTCTTTCCAAGTCGAAGTTCAACTTCAGCTTTGAAAGACTTGAAAACGTTCAAAGATTGGGATTTCTCTAGAGTAATCGTCTATGAACGTAATGAAGTATCGTTGTCCATTCCAAGATGTTGTAGGGAATGGACCACATATATCAGTGTGAATAAGTTCTAAGACATCCTTAGCTCTTTCGGCACCTAATTTCCTCACTTTTGTTAATTTCCCTTTGATGCACTCAACACATATTTGAAAATCTGTCAAATCTAGGGGATCAAGGATTCCATCTAACACAAGTCTTTGCATTCTCTGTTTAGAGATATGCCCTAAACGCTTGTGCCACAAAATGGCAGAATCCTCACTGAATTTCCTTTTTGTACCTTTAGAACTTGTTTGCAGTATAATGCTATGGGAAGTAACAACATCAAGTATATATAGATTATAAATCAAGGAACCAGTACCAATAAGATTTGAATTTTGAAAGAGGCTAACTTTATTATCTCCAAAAGAACAAGAAAAACTCAATTTGTCCAAACAGGAAATAGAAATTAATTCCGTCTAAATGGCGGTACAACGAATGTCTCAAACAAATCCAAATAAAAACCAGTCCTTAAATGCAATCTAAAAGTCCCTATAGCCTCCACTGCAACTTTATTGCCGTCGCCCACATAGATGAATCTTTCAGCATCACTTGGAGGTCGGCTCCACAGGCAACCCTGCAAAGACATACTTATGTGAGTAGTAGCACCAGAATCTACCCACCAAGTATCTTTTAGTACAAAAGATAAATTCACTTCAGAACAAATAAAAGTTAGAGGTGTACCCTTCTTAACACGCCATGCAACGTACTTGGGGCATTCTTTCTTCATATGCACCGGCTTCTTACAAAAGAAGCAATTTTGTTCATCAATCTTTTGCTTCTTTTGTTGAGAAGATCCCTCTGCAGTACCCTTAGCTCTCTTTGTCTTCTTTTTCTGAGAGTTAAATGCCAAATGAGCACTTTCAGTCTTATCTCTTTGATGCCTCTCTTCTTCTTGCACACAGTGAGTTATTAGCTCATTAAGGGACCACTTGTCCTTTTGAGTGTTATAACTCACTTTGAATTGCCCAAAGTGTGCAGGAAGTGAGATCAAAACCAAATGCCCAAGCAAGTCCTCAGACAACTCTAACTTTAGTGCTTTTAGTTTTGATGCGAGATTAGACATCTCCATAATGTACTCCCTTATGTTCCTTTTGCCCTTGTACTTCATGGAAATGAGTGACGCCAAATGGCTACTCGCCTCTGACTTTTCATTTCTTTGAAAGTACTGCTCAATGGACTCAAGAAACTTTTTAGCATTTTTACTCTCAGTAATAGAGCCCCGAAATGCTTCCGGAATGGATCGCTTCATGATCATCAAACTCATTCGGTTAGATCGATCCCATTTCTCAATTTTGACCTCTTTCGGGTCATCCTCAGTAGGAATGGGTCGATCGGACCGAAGAGCCAGATCGAAATCCATACAACCGAGAACAATTTCTATGTTCTCTTTCCAAATTTTGAAATTCGTCCCACTCAGCTTTGGGATGTTATTAACTTGAGCAGACACATTATTAGCTGTAGCAACAGAAACTGAAGAGAGAACAATTATAAGCATACTCACATAAACTTATATGTCATAAAACGAATAAGACATGAATGAATAAACAAATAAATTGAGGACCCAAACAAGATACCGAGTACAACATTAACCTCCATCGAAGGACAGGAAGTTAATTGTAAGTGGTATTCTTGGTGCAATGATCAAGCACTAATAATAAATTCGGTCAAACAAAAGTCTGTCGAAGGACGGACTAATGTTCACATGAAAACAAAAATAATTATTACATGCTTATCATCACAAATATATTGTCATTCGGCCAAGTTGCGTCAAACCGAAGGGCCGATCACAACGTGCATAAATAACTTTATACCAACATTTATGTAATTTTAATAAAATCACTCTCGACAACAGAGGTTGCGAAGGCTACTTGTTGTTTTGATTGATTATATTAAAAATTACTAGACAAAAATAATAATAATAATAATTAATATTAACTTAATTTAATTGTAATTTCAATTATACAGCATAATTGCCATGTCCCCAATTTAATTCAATTAAAGTCTAGAAACCAAATTAGACCTTAATTAATAATAGCGTTTACTCGCCCACTCAATCACCAAAATATGAATTATCATTTACATATAAAAAAAAACAGTAGCAGCATTGCTTCAAAATTCCAAAAGCACCTTATTTAATATTGATTTGGAAACCACGGTATAGCATTAACATTAATCCCAAAAGTTAAAACACCACAAATATTTGTCAAATAATCGCAGCACAAACAGGAGCCTTAATCCCCCAAAACAACATAATTAACTCGAAACCAATTGAGACTAACTGGAACAATAGTTATAAAGAAGACAATAGTTTTGAGTTAATCTAACTTGTTTCTATATTAATTAACAATCCATAAATCCCAACAATAAAGCAGTGATGACTGCTCTGATACCACTTGTTAGAAATTTATACAATTACGGAAATATATATAAATACAAGAAACATCCTAGATGCGGAAATTCTAGGACAACAACATGCTCAATCATCAAGGATTAGTGGATTTAGTGAAATACCTGGATCCATAGCTATATTTTGTATAGAAAAAGCTTCACCAATGCAACAGGATCGATGGAGTGGTTTTATCACCTTCCTCAACTAAATCTCCGTATGGGTCCTTCGTTTTCCCTTCTGATGGGGAGAGTAGAAAACTGTATGCGATTTAGTATATTGGGGGCCATAACCATAATACTCTTTATATAGTACTCAATTAGGGTTCCCATAATCCCCGTAAATAAGTTCTATTTGGTATCTACTTATAATTCCATATCAATTTTAATAGTCAATGGTATCACCATAATTGAGTCAATCAATTAAGATATAATTATAAATGGCTAATATAATTACATTAAATATGTGGCCATATATAGGAAATAATAATTTCCTAACAAATTCTAGTTACAATAAATGTAGACCCTTTTTTTGGTGCCAAAAATTAGAAATTTTATATTTATGATATTTTTTGGTTAGGTATTTTGTAGGTCCCGAACGGGTTATGTGAGGCGTAAGTTCAGAGGGAGGGTGAATAGACTTAAAAAAACTTTTCGTCTTGGATCGGTGTCTTGGCAGATAGCTTTGATCAGTGCGATTGAATCGGATTTTGGTCGATAACCAACTTCTTGAACGCCGGAAAAGGCGATCGATTCGGTAACTATCGATTAAGCGACAATGCGGAAGCTTTAAGTTTTACCGTGTGAAAAACCAGTTTGTATAAATCAGATTCCAAGTTTTATCTTTTTAATCAGATGACAGAAATATTAGGTCCGATCAGATCAGAAGCTTGGTGCTATCTGATCTTAACTTAGAATATGTATCTTGCTTTTAAGATTGTGCGATGTGAGAGCGATTAATCAAAGCGATAAAGGCACACAAGATTTATAGTGGTTCGGACAAACCGGTCCCTACGCCCACTCTTCCCCTTTCACAAGGGCACCAACTTAACCGACTTAACCGATGGACTTAGTTTAGTGTGTTAGTCCAACACAAGACACCAACAGATGTTTTAAGATTTCTCACTCAACCGATCCCGAAATCAAGATTAGAAACCCTAGATCGAATCTTGCTAAACAACTTATCCTAACTTGGGGTTTGGGTAAGATTGTTGAGGTTCCAACTATGAAATCTTTCCTTGCGTACAAAAGCGACACGATAGCTAGATGAAAAG
Organism: Stenogyne calaminthoides; assembly: GCA_037126765.1. Taxonomy (NCBI): domain Eukaryota; kingdom Viridiplantae; phylum Streptophyta; class Magnoliopsida; order Lamiales; family Lamiaceae; genus Stenogyne; species Stenogyne calaminthoides. Next base: position 5,361,811 of record JBBCBC010000006.1, read on the forward strand.
ATTTCTTGCTAAGAACTTATGGGATGAACACAATATAAAATAAGCTTGTTGTTGTGTTCTTCGATGCGGAAATCGACTATAGTTTGAGCCATTGATTATGTTGTTTGTCCAAGCATTTCCGTTTTTCACTCTGAAGTGTGATCCCATATTTATAGACCTTGAGATCAAAAGCCGTTGGAAGCAATTTGAATCTCGAGCTATTTTAAATAGAGTTGCGGGCTTGATGTGGCGTCTTGAGGCGGCATGGTGAAAGCGTGAATGTGTATTTTATAGCCGTTTGAGAGAGCAACATCGAATCCATGATGTCGGCTCTGTTCATACGTGTTTCTTCCTTATTGGATGGAAGCCTTGCTGCGGTGTTGTTCCTCCAACTAAGGTTGGTATTCTTCTTGTTTAGATCGCAGGGCGTATGATAAGATGAAACATCGGTTTTTCATCTTATGAGTACGATGATCGATCGATCTGAATCGATCGATCCACGATGGAGTCTTCTGGCGCTGTTGACTTAGCTTCAACCGGGTGACTCGGGCCGATGTAGGTCTTACGGTCTTATCTTCGGAAGTCATCGATCTTCTAAGTATTAGAGGTTTGAGCTTCATGACTTCATTTGAGTTATCGACTAGATCGATTCGATCGATCTTAGATTACGGTTTAGATTACGCTTGTGGGATATCGAACTTTCTTCCGATTCTTCAGATCGACCTTTACATATTGAGTTCCTCAATATGTGACCTATCTATTACATCGGTTTTTTCTATACAATTATTATCAATCGGTCTCCTATAGCAATAATGTAAACATCGATCACCTAACGAGCTTTGTTGGTCCTATTACATGTGTTTTTGGAACTTTCATCAAAACTATAAATTTCCCAACAATTTCCCTTTTTGATGAAACCAAAACACGAGAAACCAAACAATTGATAAGTATAGAAGCGAGTTAAAGCAAGTAATCAGAAGACAAAGAGATTTTGTCTTGGGATCAGAAAAATAAACTTTTCATTAGATATGTTGATTACATGTTACATCAGAAAAGTTTTGAATTTAAAAGCAGCTGATCCCTAGACGTCTTCTGAATCTTCACTCCTCCAGGCTTGTATCCTACGGCATTTCTCTTTGGTCTTGTGGAGCGTTGAAAATCGATAGAGTTTCCATTTGACATCGTTGTTATGCGCACTTGATCGAGTTATATGCGATTTGCTCAAGATGTCAAAGTAGAATCTCTCAAATGCCAGTCTGTCAAATGAGCCATCTGCCTTCTTTGAGTATATTAACAGATCATACTCTTGGCGAGATATCTTTACATTTATAAGCTTGGCTTCATTTTCCAGATACTTTGAAAAGTGCGGATATTTATACTCAGAACCGGTTGAGGAACTCATCATCCGGTGATTCTTCTTTTGGAACAAGATCAAGGACAAAGGCATCTAGAAGCCATTCACGATCTTATTCCATTCCTCAAACCTCTTAGCGTGTGCGGCGGTTTTTTGGTATGATCTCGTCGACTCTTTGCCGTAACCGAGGTTAAAGTGCAGATTTTCGGTCAATCCTTTCTTAGCCCTTGATTTGAACTTCTTTTTCAACCCTTACCTTGTGTGCGTTTTTACGTCCTTCTTTCTTCTTGATCATCCGCTCTTTGGACAATTTCTGACTAGCTCCTTATCACCAGATGTCGACTAGGTGTCTTCCGGTGACTTTCTGGTGCGATGGCGGTCCAGATTTTGATGTTCGGCACCCGCAGCGACCTTTCTTGCAATTGAGCTTTGTCCATGGGCCTTGTCTTACGATGTGTCAGTTGGTTTCTCGAGATCCTTCCCTTTTTGGTTTGATCAAAAAGCGCATTGAGTGGGAAAAGTCGAGACCCAAAGTTGATTGACAATGCTGATTTAGATCATTAGCAGATAAACACGAAGTTTGAGTACATTAGATTACGACGGTTATGTCAGCTCTTTCTTGGCGATTTCCATTGTAGCGAAGAGTGTCCAAATCATTTTGTCAAATTTCTCTTCGATAACTTTCGAGCCTTTTCTCGATGGCGTCGAGAAAAAGAAGATTGATTTTGATCCGCTTTGTTTGACTTGTCATCAAGCGATTTTTAAGCTCGGCGAGATATGGTGGTCATGGATTGGGAGAAGCGATCTCGATTGCTTCGATTTGTTTGAGGCGATTTGTCTCGATCGATTAACACTCCTCGATCTCTTCTTTCGGGGAGATCTTTGAGACAAGATCGATCTCACGAAGTTGATCGATGGTGATATGAGATGTAGGAATTGGATCCATCACTTGATCGAGGTTCGGTTGTTTTGTGCCTCGGTGGTTGGTCGTGAACTGCGACACAGTTCCACTTTCATCGGCGACTCTGCATTCTTCATTTCAAGCGTCTGTTTTACGGAGCTTCTTTGAGCGATCTCGGCTTTTTTCTTCTTCCGGCAATTCAACTTCACGTGGATCGAGCTTTCACAGTTTATCGGATATGAGCTCATTTGGTGATCCCACTTTGGCGAGACTTCGCCATATCGAAGTCAAAATCTGCGAACTCATCGCGCCACCCATCTGTTCAACAAGTAAGATAAGATCACGAAGTTTTTAATCCGAGATCTCTCCGGTGAGGATCTCCATGACTTCTTCTCGATAGCGAGGATGGGCGACCCGGTTGTGGATACATCTCATCAATCTCTCGTTCAATTCTTAGTCGACCATTTTTCGGTGATGGTCTTTGTTGATCTGGATCTGAGAATTATCATCGGATTCTGTTGGATGAGATGTGGAGGCTTCTGGTTGTGCTTGAGTCGGCGGAAGTTGTCGATTGGTTCGACTGCGATGGGTTCTCTTTGTAGTGGCGGTTATATCTGGTTCGGAGTTCATGAAGCGGTGAACTAGCGGGAGAGACATGCTTTCGGCGACCTTTAGTCCGGCGGTGAATCGCCTTTTGAGGTTGAGGAGAAGTAGATTTATCGAACGTGTCTTCTACCTCGAGATCGTTCTGGCGAGCCCTCGGGTTGAGAAGCTTGCTGTCTCGATTTGTTCTTTGTTGCGCCTTGCATATTTTCGTCTTTCTTTCTTCTTCGACTCATCTTCTAGTGCTAGAGTCATGGTAGCTTGCTTTGCTTTCTTTGGCCCCTTCTCGCAGGCCTTCACGGTTTCGTTTCTTTTTTACGTGGAGCAACCGTGGGGTGTGGATGGCGACTTCTTTGCTCTTTCCTTTCTTGGTTTTGTTGGAGTGGGCTCCTTTGTCATCGTCTGGTGGCCCATATATAACCGAAGTTGATGAAGGAAGGCATTGTAGGACTTGATCCATTTCGATTCCATTCGGCGCTTGGCGGTTTGTCCTTCAATATAAGCGCAACCTTGTTGAGATTCTTGACTCTCTTTTTCGAAAAGACTCGCTGGATTCATTGACTCCAAATTTTTTTCGTGTTCTTGGAGCAAGATGGCTTTTCGAAGCCGTGCCAATTGATGTTCGAGCCCCATCAATTATTCTTTGCCATCTTTGTACATTTTGGTGATGTGAGAGCATCTGGGCTAAATGAGATTCCCATGATCGTTCTTGTGAGAATGTCAAACAACAAGATCTGTCTTTCTTTTGAGCATTGGCACGATGAATCCGGCTTTTCGATGTTTATGCGCCTCTCTTAAGAGCTCCTCTCTACGATTTCTTCATCCTCATTCTCCCTGAAGTGTGCGGGAGAGATTCGCCCTTTGGCAAAGTGAGCAGACAGTGATGTCTGCATTTGTCGATCGATTTCTTCTCCGTTGTTGGCGACATCGGTTCGTCTCCCGGTTTTTTCAGTATCCACACTCAAATTGCGCAAGAATTGAAGTGCTTCATCTTTGCATCCTTTGGATTGCGGTGTGGCAGAAAGCAATATGTTTCGATCCGGCCTTCTTTGAAATTTGTTCCACCTCCATGGATTCAGAATCCTCAGTGGTTCCAAACCGAAACGAACTTGTCCTCAAAGATCTTCGTTGCAGTTCCGCATAGTTGCACATGATCTTTCCTAGTCCATGAGTGGCCATCTACAGGTGAGATAGACTCATTAAATTTGTGCATAATCAATATCAATATCATACTGCGGAAAACAAAAGGCAATGAAGCATAAATTCCAAAAAACAACTTTTGAAAACAATGTTTTTAACGGAAAGAAAGATTCATCATTAAGTTTAAAAGAAAATATTACCAAATTCAAATTTTCAGAGAAGATTTTGAACTCTAAGAAATCGTTTTGAAACGTAGAGAAAATTTGAAGTTTTTCAGTGAAAGTAATGCAGGTTTGTGAAGCGAAAAACTCGTAAGGTTTGATGAATCTTATATATAGGCGGAGGGTACAATAAGACAAGATTTTGAAGATCAATCGTTTTGAAAAGATTATGCGCTCAGATTTAGCGGTTTTGATCGTAGGTCGGGAAAACGCACGCGTACACAAAAACTTTTGGATTTAAAAAGCACGATCAAGTAGCGGTTAATACATGTACCCCACGTCCGCATTAAATGATTTGCGAGTACACGCGTCCACAAGGATAGTGGGTACAATAAGGCAAATAATATCGATCACGATCCGATAAATAAGTAAAGAACAAGAGAAAGAGATCGCAGATCGGTTGGTGATGTTGTTATCGGTCAATATTACTTTGTCAATGTTGATTCCACTTGTTGATCTTAATCATTACGCTTAAGCCTTAAGAAATTTCCCAAATCGATCCTTTATTTGATCTTCCTCAGGTTCATCGATTTGTTGAAACTTGAGCTTAGCCGATCTTTCCTCGAAAGTACGTCGATTTCCTTTTGATCCTCCTTGATGGGTTGAAGTTCCCCCTTCAACCGATATTTTTTTTATAGACCGATATATCCGATTTATTGGAGTTTCAAGCTCGGCAGATCTCTCATCCGATCATGCTTTCAAGTAATCGTTTTTGGTTGACCTCATCCGATTCTTTTCAGATTAAGCCAATTCTTGGGAAAAGTGTTACCGCCAAAACTTAGTCTAGAGTAGTAGCTTCTATTCCTAAGTAGGCGTGATTGACATGCGTAAATATAAATGCGAATCTCTCGATATGTCAATCAACCGTAAATTTATCCAATTATCGGTCGGCGTGATTTCTACATTTGTCCTTTTTGATGCAAATTTCTCGGATAGGCTTCTTGAAATGGAAATTGCATTTGCATCCTTGCTTGGCCTCTATAAATTGGACCAATGTTTTACACAACATCACCCATTCACCATACTTATCTTCTTTGTAAGAATCATGTATCTTGGTGAACCCTTGTTTTCGGTGAGACTTCGGCAAACACTTTTACACCCTTTTATATGATTTCATCTTCTCAAATCAACCCTTTGCATCCCTTATTGTTGTTTTTCTTCATCATCTTCGATTTCACATCACGATTCTTTGCAAAGCTTCTCTACCACCGGGCGCGGATCTCTTCATTGCTGTAAACCGAGAAGACACTTCTCCTAACCGTATGCACCTTGTGTGTCTATCTGGATGATGTAACGGAACCATCGGACTTAGATGCGGTATAAAATATGCAACACATGTGCCCATGAGATCGATGACCAACTCTTTTGGCACACGTGCTCCATTCAACATTGGGAGAGCCCTACTACTCCTCCTTTTTAGGGCTCGGGCTTAAGAATCTATCAAGGCCTCTGTCGCTCCGGTTTTCTTGATCTTGACTTTTGCATTGCCTTGGGATTCTGTTCTTTAAAGCCTCTCTCACCCCTTGTTAAGTGGGGAAAATGAGAGTTTAAAATCTCTCTCTTTCCTTCACTTTTGGGGGTTAGGATGAGGTTTAGGGTTATAGGTTTAGGATTTTGGTTAACATTTATGTCTTGACCTCAAGGTCTTCTTGTACTTGTAACTCGTAATGTAACCTCACCTTCGGGTTTTTATCAATGAAAAGTTCTGTTATTTCATTGTTGTGTAAATTCCTGCTTTCTTATGCGATTGTTAGATCTTAATCTCTGAATCTTGCTTGTTGAATATCAGCTAAATCGAATCACAAAGAAATACTATAACCAAATTGATTTAATCAGATAATCCTTTAAACTGAGCATTTTCCTTAAATCGATAAACCTTGAATCGATCGAGTTCCTTTAAACCGATAGATTTTAAATCGATAAACTAAAAATCGTCGATTCTTTGGATCTGGTAGCGTGTATGTCTGATCGATTTTTGCTTATCAGTCTCTTGAGATCAGTTAAGATACCAAACTCAACTAATTTCTTTCGATCTGGTTAGTCTCTTAACCAGCTAGTTCTGGAGAGCATTCCATCAAACATTTTCGGTGACATTTCTCCAAGATCTAGAAGTCCTAGCTCATTGCATAAATCTCTCGAATCGATCAAACTAGTGGCTTGGTTAGAATATCAGCCTTCTGTATATCAGTATGAATCTTTTCCATTCTGATATTCTTCTTTTCAACGTGATCTCTTATGAAGTGGTGTCTGACATCCACATGCTTGCATCTTGTATGTAGAACCGGGTTCTGAGTGATTGCAATAGCACTATTACTGTCACAGAATATAGGTACGTTCTTAGCTACAATGTTGTAATCCCTCATTTCTTGGTCGAGCAGAGCGATTGGGAACAACTTCTATGACCATATATTCTCGCTTGGGTTGTTGATGTCGCAATCGATGTCCGCTTCTTTGAAAACCACGAGATGGCTTTTCTTCCTAAGAACCGACATGTTCGCGAGGTTGATTTTCGTCGATCTTGCAACCTCCATAATCGTAATCGAGAATACCCACTAAGCTCTAGATTATCATCGATGGGTAGAATAAACCAAGGTTTATTGTTCCTTGAGATACTTAAGAATCCGCTTAGCTGCTTCAGGTGGTGATCATTGGATTTGCTTGAAATCTTGCACATACACCTCTTGCCAAAAGTGATATCCGGTCTATTTGGCGATCGGTATAATAGAGATCCAATGAGAGCCCTATATTCTTTCGATTTGTTTTCGACCGGCCTCATCTGGATCCATCTTGAATCCGGTCATCATAGGAATTTTGGCTTCCTTTACTATTTTGAATTCCAAACTTAGCCAAAAGATTCCTAGTGTACTTTTGCTTGGCGAGATGAATATCCTTCGAACTTTGTTTAACTTGGAGACCTAGAAAGTAATTCATCGACCCATCATGGACATCTCGAATTTCCCTTGCATCGGTTCTTTGAATCTTTCACATAGGCTCTTGTTAGGAGATCAGAAGATGATGTCGTCCCGCGTAAATCTGAACCATCGAATATCTTCTCCATCTTCTATTCGAATAAGGTTACATCCACTATTCCTTTAGTGAACCCACTTTCGATCAAGAAGCGAGAGAGTGTATCATACCGGGCTCATGAACTGTTTGAACCATAAAGAGCTTTTTCTTAAAGCGATACACTTGGTTACTTTTTTTCAAAGCCACGGAGGTTGTTCGACATAAACTTCCTCGCTAGTACCCCGTTTAAGAAAGCACTCTTTCGTCCATCGATACACAAGTGAACCCTCTGTAGGAAGCATAAGTTTAAACTTGACCCGAATGGCTTCAAAGGCGGCGGCCCGGTGCAAAGGTCTCATCGTAATCAATTCCTTTCGATTGTGAATACCCCTTAGCAACAAGTCTTGCCTTATTTACGGTGATAACATTTTTCTCATCTCTCTTGTTCTTGAAGATCCATTTCGTGCCAATTACGTCTTGATGACTGGTGCATCTACTAGTTCCCATACTTCATTTCTCTCGCCCCATTCCATTTCCTCCTCTGCATGGCTAGAATCCGATTTTCGTCTTGTAATGCTTCCTCGATTGTAGTAGGTTCCTTCATAGGCGGATAATGACAATACATGGCACTTTCACCAATCGATGTCTAGTTTTAATTTTATCGAGAGACGGGTCTCCAATTATCGGATCGGTTGGATGGTGGTTATCCAGTCCTTCATTACGATTTGCGTCGGTTTTGAGAACATCGTCCGATTTTCGATAAAATCTTATTACTAGTGATTGGGAGTGGTGAGGTTATGGTCCACTTGATAAGAACAAGTCTCGGTGATGTTGGAATCATCATGTCTTCGATGTCGTTCGTGAGAACTTCGAGAAGTTCCCGCGAACCCGGATGGTTCGGATTCTTTCTTATCCATTTGAATCGATTTTTTTCATCGACAGTTGTTCGTACCTTAGGATCGATTGATCGGTGAATCGACTAGATCCGGAATGTAAATTGATCTGATTTCGATCCTTTTTTCCTTGATCGTTAGGTGATCCATTTTACGAATATCGAGGTTACGGTAGATCAGTCTTCTTGTTCGAGGCGATTTCTCTTGATCGGGAAGATGCTTCATCAAAGGCTACATGGGGTGTTTCTTCCACAACTAGGGTTCGTTTTGTTGTAGACCACGAAGGCTTTGCTAGATGAGAATACCCTAGAAATATACCCTCATCGGACTTGGCCTCAAAAGTCTTCAACCGACTTTTCCCATTGTTGTGTATGAAACACTTGCACCCAAAAACATGGAAGTAAGAAAACACGAGGTTTTTACGCCCTTCCACGTTCATAGGTGTTTTGTAGTGAGCCTTAGTCGAGACATCATACATTCTGCGTATGGCATGCGGTGTTGATTCTTACGCTTGAAACGGTTTGGTATCGCATGTTCAAATTTAACATTGTTCGGCGAACTTCTTTGAGAGTTGTTTTCTCCGTTCATTTACTCCATTCTGTTGTGGCGTCCTCGCGTTGAAGTCTCATCTTTGTATACCAAACTTAGAGCAAAAATCGATAATAAAGGAGTTGAAATGCTCGTACTTTTATATCGATCGATTTTTACTCTGTTGACACCCTTCTCATTTTGTAATCTTCTTAGCGGACTCGGGTATCTTGGTTGTCGTCTCATTCTTCTTATGTAAGAATATAACCCGGTAAACTTGGAGTAGTCATCCACGATTACGAGTGTATTTTCGTCCGTTGAGATCGACGGGTGTAACCGGTCCAAACAGATCCATATAAGCATTTTGCGATTACTCTGTTTGGATCTTTGGTCCCGGAAATTCCTTTGAATGAAGCTTTGACTGTTTTCCTTCCCGACATGCGAAGACATATACGATCCTTTGAGAACACTTCATTGGAAGTCCTTCCACAAGAGACATCCTAGCTATCTTATTAAGAGTTTTAAAGTTCGGATGGCTCATTCTTTTGTGCCGAGCCAATCGCTACTTTTGGAACTCTTAACAATCGTGCACGCATTTCTTGGACAACTGCTCCAATCATTTGTGTAGATCGTCCCCTTTTCTTGAACCGATTAGCAATATCGTTGAGTGACTCGATTCTTGATAGTGCATTGATCGATCTAGAACTCAACTTTGAATCGGGTTATCGCAGAATTGTGAAACCGATAATAGGTTGTGCTTCGGACCTTCGACATACGAGACTCCGATTACTTGTACATCATCATTCTCTAAGGTTAGAACCCTTTGGTATAACCAAAGTTATCATCACCGAAGAGTACACGCTGGCCTTTACGTTTCTATGTAGGAGGCCGAGGAGATGTTTGCTTCGATCATGTGCCTTGAGCATCCACTATCGATGTACCGGATAGTTGCTTGCACACCTCCTTTGTTGGCGGACCCACGAAACTGCAATCGGATCGGGTTTTAGGTACCCCTTTCGGATTGGGTCTGAGGGGTTAGGTTTGGATTTGGGGATCCATACAAAGCGAGCACTTCTATGGTGATCGGTCGGATCGAAGGCTGATTTGTCTCCCATACTGTCAACATAATCATACTTATCCTCATATCTTTTCGATTTGTATGATTACTTGTGTGAACCTTGGATGACTTAGAAGACTTATGATTTAACTTTTTAGGTTTGTCTTCTTTTTATCGATTGTGGTTCAGTCGTGACCCTAAATTTTCGACTATAGGGGTAGATATCGATTTGCTACCATCAAAAGATTCATATCCTTTTCGCATAGATGGTTTTCGTGATTTACGAAGCATGCTTTATTAGGCGGTGACCTTGACCGGGTCTCGATTAGACTTCCCTTTTTTGTAGGTTGTCTTTTTCGATTCGATCTGTTGATCGGGTTGAGGTCTCTTCGGAAAACTGGGTTCTTCCGTTGATTCTCGGTGATGCTTTACCGGTTGGGGTCCATTTTCATTCCCTTTACGGTTAGGCACTTTACCTTCGCTCAACCGGTCTCTTACCCTATTAGATACAAGTTTAGCTTTTGGTGTATCTTTTTTTGAAATTGCCGATTACACCTTTACGAGATGAATCGATCGGGGCTTTTGAGGATGTGGAGGGTTTTCATAGCCAAGTCCTCCTTATCAATCTTTACTCGAAAATAGGCGTTTATGTCTTTTACGGTTTGAGATGATTTTGAAAAAAACATCTATTTTCTTACGTGATTATCCTCGGAGGATTTGGGACTTTCATGCATTCGGAATAGCTCATCGAATTTTGCTTGCAAGATTTTGAAGTCATCGACTTGCTTTACGTTAATTTCCATCGATCTTTGATCTGCTTTTCTGATCGAAGCTTTAACCGAGAATTTTAAATTCCTCGATTCTTACGGCGGTTTGGTGATCTAAGTTCGGAGGCTTTTCTGAGATCATTTTCTTTGTGGTGATTATTTCGGTCCTCGACTTATCATTCTCGGCTTCCACAATAGCATAAGTTTCTCTTGCATTGGAGAGATCTTCAAGCAATTGCTCTGAGTAGAGCTGCTTGGTCGATCTCCCGGGTGTGCTAATGATAGCGGTGTAGAAGCGAGCGAAGGGGTTTGGAGGTTACCTCGATTTGGTCCTCCCGGCCATCGGCGAGTTCATCATCGTCGGCGAGAATATCGGATCTTCATTTTCATAGAAGTCGGCCAGCCTTCTTGTCCCGAAGTCTTCTCTGGAAGGAGTATCAGGAGTCCTCGGAGGGTAGATAGGAATCGTCGATTCTGACGTGTCGGCAACCATAGCTCTTGTCTCTCTATACCGTTGCTCTCTTTTGTTCCTCTTTTCTTCCTCTCTCTCGGCGTCAGTGCAGGCGATCTGTGCTATAGTGACTGGCTTCTCACGATTGAAGCACGCTCACCGGATCCACCGTTCCTTTCCTTCCGGTGAATCACTCATTCATGTATGACTGTCGGTGATTTCTTTTTCGATAGTAGTCGAGTTTCTTTATATCGATTGGTTATCTCTTCCTTCCTTCGTCGACTATCTCTTTCCCTTTCATCTCTGTGATCCCTCCGATCATCGGATCTGGTTCTTTCACGGAGATCTATTATGCGATCTCCTATCTCGATCCTCGGGTATGTTGATAGTCCTTATAAAATCTTCGATACTTACCAAGTTGTATATCGACTTCTCAAGCTTCTGGTAAGCAACGCGATCTATTCTACTGACTTAATATATTTCCAATGGGTTCATTGGCCTTTGTTCGCCTCTCGGTTGCTTTTTGAAAGCAAATCGATTTTTGAAGTCGAGGTTTGTGAGGGACCTCGTCTTCATCGACTTTGACCTCTTTCAATGGTCGAACTTCGTGAGCTTTAAGACTCAAGAACAAGCTACTCGGTTTCATTCTTGAAATGTCACGGCAATCTTTGATTACCGTGACCTTCATGTCCCACTTCTTGGTGAGAGACCTTAGGATCTTATAGTTGATATCTTTATCGGACATCTCTCTACCAAGTTCTCGAAGCTTGTTTATAGACATTGTAATTCTTCCATCGAGTTCGTTGATGGTTTCGTGGGCGACATCTTTAGTTTCTCGAACTTCACGGTCGGCTTTTGAAGGCAATTTGTCTTTTATCATTCATTTCCTCGCAGATCTCGGCGGAGTATCCCACATTGCTTTTCATGATTTGAGATACTTAATCTTCTCTTTGGTGACCTTATCCATTGTCTTCATGATGATATGTCTTGCAATGGTGTCCAGTATATGAGTTTTCTTTCTTACAGTGTCCATCGTATTTGGGCTTTTTCGTACAAGACTTCGCGTGGGAAAATGCGGATCTCCTCCATTGCAGGATTATCGTAGTAAATGATGATGGGTCCTCTCGATGACTTCCATCATTACGCCTTTGATCGAGCCTAGATGGTTGGACATATATATGGCCCAATCTGCATACTCATCAATTGAGAACCGGCAGATCATGATACATCTGGGACGTGTTATCCATGCCGAGTGATTTTGGAAAATGAATGAGTTTTTAAAAATGGTTTTTCTAGATCGATTCAGTTGACCACAATGACACGAGTCGTTGGTCGGAAGAACCAACCGCTTCCGATACCACTTGTAGGTCCCGAGCGGGTTATGTGAGGGCGTAAGTCTAGAGGAGGGTGAATAGACTTACGAAAAACTTTTTGTCTGCGGATCGGTGTGTGCGGATAATGCTTTGATCGAGGCGATTGAATCGGTTTGGTCGATAACCAACTTCTTGAGAACGCCGGAAGGCGATCGATTCGGTAACTATCGATTAAGCGATGTGTCTGCGGAAGCTTTAAGTTTTACCCGTGTGAAAAACCGGTTTGTATAAATCGATTCCAAGTTTTATCTTTTTAATCGGATAGACGAAATATCAGTCCGTCGGATCGGAAGCTTGGTGCTATCGATCTTAACTTAGAATATGTATCGCTTTAAGATTGTGCGATGTGAGAGCAAATTAATCAAAGCGAAAAAAGGCACACAAGATTTATAGTGGTTAGGACAAACCGGTCCTACGCCCACTCTTCCCTTTCACAAGGGCACCAACTTAACCGACTTAACCGCTTAACCGATTGGACTTAGTTTAGTGTGTTAGTCCAACACAAGATACCAACGGATGTTTTAAGATTTCTCACTCAACCGATCCTTAAATCGATCTTTAGAAACCCTAGATCGAAATCTTGCTAAACAACTTATCCTAACTTGGGGTTTGGGTAAGATTGTTGAGGTTCCAACTATGAAATCTTTCGCTGCGTACAAATGACACGATAGCTAGATGAAAAGATTTCTTGCTAAGAACTTATGGGATGAACACAATATAAAATAAGCTTGTTGTTGTGTTCTTCGTATGAAATCGACTATAGTTTGAGCCATTGATTATGTTGTTTGTCCAAGCATTTCCGTTTTTTCACTCGAAGTGTGATCCCATATTTATAGACCTTGAGATCAAAGAGCCGTTGGAAAGCAATTTGAATCTCGAGGCTATTTTACAAATAGAGTTGCAGGCTTGATGTGGCGTCTTGAGGAACGGCATGGTGAAAAGCGTGAATGTGTATTTTATAGCCGTTTGAGAGAGCAACATCGAATCCATGATATCGGCTCTGTTCATACGTGTTTTTCTTCCTTATTGGATGGAAGCCTTGCTGCGGTGTTGTTCCTCCAACTAAGGTTGGTATTCTTCTTGTTTAGATCGCGGGCGTATGATAAGATGAAACATCGGTTTTCATCTTATGGTTTCGTCGATCTGGCCGATCGATCCGCTTTGATGGAGTCTTCGGCGCTGTTGACTTAGCTTCATTTGGTGACTCTGGCGATGTAGGTCTTCGGTCTTATCTTCCGGAAGTCATCGATCTTCTTAGTATTAGAGGTTTGAGCTTCATGACTTCATTTGAGTTATCGACTAGATCGATTCGATCGATCTTAGATTACGGTTTAGCATTATACTGTCGGATATCGAACTTTCTTCCGATTCTTGGATCGACCTTTACATATTGAGTTCCCTCAATATGTGACCTATCTATTACATCGTTTTTTCTATACAATTATTATCAAGCCCTGGTCTCCTATAGCGATAATGTAAACATCGGTCACCATTAACGAGCTGGTGGTCCTATTATGTGTGTTTTTGGAACTTTCATCAAAACTATAAATTTCCCAACAATTTCCCTTTTGATGAAACCAAAACACGAGAAACCAAACAATTGATAAGTATAGAGCGGTTAAAAGCAAAGTGTCGAGGAAGACAAAGAGATTTTGTCTTGGGATCGAGAAAAAATAAACTTTTCATTAGATATGTTGATTACATGTTACATCGAGAAAAGTTTTGAATTTAAAAGCGGTGATCCTGAGCGTCTTACGAATCTTCACTCCTTGGGCTTGTATCCTTCCGGCATTTCTCTTTGGTCTTGTGGAGCGTTGAAAATCTGATAGAGTTTCCATTTGACATCAGTTGTCTGCACTTGATCAGTTATATGCGATTTGCTCAAGATGTCAAAGTAGAATCTCTCAAATGCCAGTCTGTCAAATGAGCCATCTGCCTTCTTTGAGTATATTAACAGATCATACTCTTGGCGAGATATCTTTACATTTATAAGCTTGGCTTCATTTTCCAGATACTTCAGAAAGTCTGGATATTTATTCTGTAACCAGTTGAGGAACTCATCATCTGGTGATTCTTCTTTTGGAACAAGATCAAGGACAAAGGCATCTAGAAGCCATTCACTTCTGATCTTATTCCATTCCTCAAACCTCTTAGCGTGTGCAGCAGTTTTTGGTATGATCTCGTCGACTCTTTTTGCTTTGTAACCGAGGTTACAGTGCGATTTTTCGGTCAATCCTTTCTTAGCCCTTGATTTGAACTTCTTTTTCAACCCTTACGCTTGTGCCTTTTTTACGTCCTTCTTTCTTCTTGATTAAATACGCTCTTTGGACAATTTCTGACTAGCTCTTATCACCAGATGTCGACTATTTGTCTTACGGTGACTTTCTGGTGCGAATAAGCGGTCCAGATTTTGATGTTCGGCACCAGTGGCCTTTCTTGCAATTGAGCTTTGTCCATGGGCCTTGTCTTACGATGTGTCGGTTGGTTTCTCGAGATCCTTCCCCTTTTTGGTTTGATCAAAAAGCGCGTTGAGTGGGAAGTCGAGACCCAAAGTTGATTGACAATGCGATTTAGATCATTAGCGAGATAAACACGAAGTTTGAGTGTTAGATTACGAACAGTTATGTCGGCTCTTTCTTGGCGATTTCCATTGTAGCGAGAGTGTCCAAATCATTTTGTCAAATTTCTCTTCGATAACTTTCGAGCCTTTTTCTCGATGGCGTCGAAAAAGAAGATTGATTTTGATCCTTTTGTTTTGACTTGTCATCAAGCGATTTTGTAAGCTCGGCAGAATATGGTGGTCATGGATTGGGAGAACCGATCTCGATTGCTTCGATTTGTTTGAGGCGATTTTCTCTCGATGGATTAACACTCGCCAAATCTCTTCTTTCGGAGATCTTTGAGACAAGATCGATCTCCGAAGTTGATCGGTGGTGATATGAGATGTAGGAATTGGATCCATCACTTGATCGAGGTTCGTTGTTTGTGCCTCCGGTGGTTGGTCGTGAAGCTAAAGACACGTTCCACTTTTCATCGGCGGCCTCCTGCATTCTTCATTTCGGCGTCTGTTTCGGAGCTTCTTGAGCGATCTCAGCTTTTCTTCTTCCGCAATTCCAACTTCCCGTGGATCGAGCTTTCCACAGATTTATCGGATATGAGCTCATTTGGTGATCCCACTTTGGCGAGACTTCCTCATATCGAAGTCAAAATCTGCGAACTCATCCGCGCCCACCCATCTGTTCAACAAGTAAGATAAGATCTCGAGAAGTTTTTTAATCTGAGATCTCTCCGGTGAGGATCTCCATGACTTCTTCTCGATAGCGAGGATGGGCGACCCGTTGTGGATACATCTCATCAATCTCTCGTTCAATTCTTAGTCGACCATTTTTCGGTGATGGTCTTTGTTGATCTGGATCTGAGAATTATCTGTCGGATTCTGTTGGATGAGATGTGGAGGCTTACGGTTGTGCTTGAGTCGGCGGAAGTTATGCGATTGGTTCGACTGCGGTGGTTACGCTATAGTGGCGGTTGTATCTGGTTCAGTTCATGGCGGAGTGAACTAGCGGGAGAGACATGCTTTCGGCGACCTTTAGTGCGGCGGTGAATCGGCTTGAGGTTGAGGAGAAGTAGATTTATCGACTTGTGCTTCTACCTCGGATCGTTCGGGCGAGCCCTCGGGTTGAAAGCTTGCTGTCGATTACATTCTTTGTTGCTTAGCAATTACGTGCGCTCTTTCTTCTTCTCGACTCATCTTCTAGTGCTAGAGTCATGGTAGCTTGCTTTGCTTTCTTTGGCCTCTTCTCAGGGCCTTCACGATTTTCGTTTCTTTTTACGTGGAGCAACGGGTGTGGATGGAAGCTTCTTTGCTCTTTCCTTTCTTGAGTTTTGTTGGAGTGGGCTCCTTGTCATCGTCTGGTGGCCCATATATAAGCGAAGTTGATGAAGGAAGGCATTGTAGGACTTGATCCATTTCGATTCCATTAGCGCTTGGCGGTTTGTCCTTCAATATAAGCGCAACCTTGTTGAGATTCTTGACTCTCTTTTTCGAGAAAAGACACACTGGATTCATTGACTCCAAATTTTTCGTGTTCTTGGAGCAAGATGGCTTTTCGAGAAGCGTGCCAATTGATGTTACGAGCCCATCAATTATTCTTTGCCATCTTTGTACATTTTGGTGATGTGAGAGCATCTGGGCTAAATGAGATTCCCATGATCGTTCTTTGAGAATGTCAAACAACGATCTGTACTTTCTTTTGAGCATTGGCCCGATGAATCCAGAACTTTCGATGTTTATCCGCCTCTCTTAAGAGCTCCTCTCGATTTCTTCATCCTCATTCTCCCGTAGTGTGCGGGAGAGATTCGCCCTTTGGCAAAAAGTGAGCAGAC
The DNA here is from genome assembly GCA_037126765.1 of Stenogyne calaminthoides. Taxonomy (NCBI): domain Eukaryota; kingdom Viridiplantae; phylum Streptophyta; class Magnoliopsida; order Lamiales; family Lamiaceae; genus Stenogyne; species Stenogyne calaminthoides. Next base: position 5,378,470 of record JBBCBC010000006.1, read on the forward strand.
CAGTGATGTCCGCATTTGTCGATCGATTTCTTCTCCGATTGGTAGCGACATCGGTTCGTCTCTCTGGTTTTTCAGTATCCACACTCAAATTCCGCAAGAATTGAAGTCTTCATCTTTGCATCTTTGGATTGCGATGAGCGAAGCAATATGTTTCGATCCGGCCTTCTTGAAATTTGTTCCACCTCCATGGATTGAGAATCCTCGGTGGTTCCAAGCCCGAAGCGAACTTGTCCTCAAAGATCTTCGTTGCGATTCGCATAGTTGCACATGATCTTTCCTAGTCCATGAGTGGCCATCTCTGGTGAGATAGACTCATTAAATTTGTGCATAATCAATATCAATATCATCTTTGCGGAAAACAAAAGGCAATGAAGCATAAATTCGAAAAACAACTTTTGAAAACAATGTTTTTAACGGAAAGAAAGATTCATCATTAAGTTTAAAAGAAAATATTACAGATTCAAATTTTCAGAGAAGATTTTGAACTCTAAGAAATCGCTTTTTGAAGCGAGAAAATTTGAAGTTTTTCAATTGAAAGTAATGCAGGTTTGTGAAGCGGAAAAACTCGGTAAGGTTTGATGAATCTTATATAGAAGCGGAGGGTACAATAAGACAAGATTTTGAAGATCAATCGTTTTGAAAAGATTATACGCTCAGATTTAGCGGTTTTGATCGTAGGTCGAGAAAACGCGTCGCATACACAAAACTTTTGGATTTAAAAAGCACGATCAAGTAGCGGTTAATACATGTACCCCACGTCCGCATTAAATGATTTGCGAGTACACGTCCACAAGGATAGTGGATGCGGTGAAGGCAAATAATATCGATCGATCCGATAAATAAGTAAAGAACAAGAGAAGAGATCGTGATCGGTTGGTGATGTTGTTATCGATCAATATTACTTGTCAATGTTGATTCCACTTGTTGATCTTAATCATTCGCTTTAAGCCTTAAGAAATTTCCCTAACCGATCCTTTCAACCGATCTTCTCCAACAGATCGATTTGTTGAAACTTGAGCTTAGGTGATCTTTCCTTGAATCGTCGATTTCCCTTTTGATCCTCCTTGATCGGTTGAAGTTCCCCTTCAACTGATATTTGTTTATAGACCGATATATCGATTTATTGGAGTTTCAAGCTCGGCAGATCTCTCTCATCCGATCATGCTCAAGTAATCGATTTTGGTTGACCTCATCGATTCTTTTTGATTAAGCCAATTCTTGGGAAAAGTGTTACCGCCAAAACTTAGTACAGAGTAGTAGCTTCTATTCCCTAAGTAGGCGTGATTGACATGCGTAAATATCGTCGAATCTCTCGATATGTCAATCAACCGTAAATTTATCAATTATCGGTCGCGTGATTTCTACATTTGTCCTTTTGATGCAAATTTCTCGATAGGCTTCTTGAAATGGAAATTGCATTTGCATCCTTGCTTGGCCTCTATAAATTGGACCAATGTTTTACACAACATCACCCATTCACCATACTTATCTTCTTTGTAAGAATCATGTATCTTGGTGAACCCTTGTTTTCGGTGAGACCAGGCAAAAACACTTTTACACCCTTTTATATGATTTCATCTTCTCAAATCAACCCTTTGCATCCCTTATTGTTGTTTTCTTCATCATCTTCGATTTCACATCGATTCTTACGCAAAGCTTCTCTACCACCGTAGCGGCGGATCTCTTTGTTGCAAACGAGAAGACACTTCTCCTAACCGTATGCACCTTGTGTGTCTATCTGGATGATGTAACGAACCATCGGACTTAGTGCGGTATAAAATATCGACACATGTGCCCATGAGAGATCGATGACCAACTCTTTGGCACACGTGCTCCATTCAACATTTGGAGAGCCCTACTACTCCTCCTTTTAGGGCTCGGGCTTAAGAATCTATCAAGGCCTCTGTCGCTCCGGTTTTCTTGATCTTGACTTTTTGCGGTTGCCTTGGGATTACATTCTTTAAAGCCTCTCTCACCCCTTGTTAAGTGGGGAAAATGAGAGTTTAAAATCTCTCTCTTTCCTTCACTTACGGGGGGTTAGGATGAGGGTTTAGGGTTATAGGTTTAGGATTTTGGTTAACATTTATGTCTTGACCTCAAGGTCTTCTTGTACTTGTAACTTCGTAATGTAACCTCACGCCGGGTTTTTATCAATGAAAAGTTACATTATTTCATTGTTGTGTAAATTCGCTTTCTTATCGATTGTTAGATCTTAATCTACGAATCTTGCTTGTTGAATATCATTTAAATCGAATCACAAAAGAAATACTATAACCAAATTGATTTAATCGGATAATCCTTTAAACCGAGCATTTTCCTTAAATCGATAAACCTTGAATCGATCGGTTCCTTTAAAGCGATAGACTTTAAATCGATAAACTAAAATCGATCGATTCCTTTGGATCTGGTAGCGTGTATATCGATCGATTTTTGCTTATCGATCTCTTGAGATCGGTTAAGATACCAAACTCAACTAATTTCTTTTCGATCTGGTTAGTCTCTTAACCCGGTAGTTCTCGAGAGCATTCCATCAAACATTTTTCGGTGACATTTTCCAAGATCTAGAAGTCTAGCTCATTGCATAAATCTCGAATCGATCTCGACTAGTGGCTTGGTTAGAATATCGATATACGTATATCGGTATGAATCTTTTCCATTACGATATTCTTCTTTTCAACGTGATCTCTTATGAAGTGGTGTCGACATCCACATGCTTGCATCTTGTATGTAGAACCAGGGTTACGAGTGATTGCAATAGCACTATTCTTGTCCGAGAATATAGAATACGTTCTTAGCTACAATGTTGTAATCCCTCATTTCTTGGACCGAGCGGAAGCGATTAGGAACAACGACTTCAATGACCATATATTACGCTTGGTTGTTGATGTCGCGAATCGATGTCTTCTTTGAAAAACCACGAGATCGGTTTACTTCCTAAGAACCCGACATGTTCCCGAGGTTGATTTTTCCATCGATCTTGCAACCTCCATAATCGTAATCGAATACCCACTAAGCTCTAGATTATCATCGATGGGTAGAATAAACCAAGGTTTATTGTTCCTTCAGATACTTAAGAAATCCGCTTAGGCTGCTTCTAGGTGGTGATCATTGGATTTGCTTGAAATCTTGCACATACACCCTCTTGCCAAAAGTGATATCCGGGTCTGGCTGGCGGTCGGGTATAATAGAGATCCAATGAGAGCCCTATATTCTTTTCGATTTGTTTTTTCGACCGGCCCTCATCCGGATCCATCTTGAATCCGGTCATCATAGGAATTTTGGCTTCCTTACTATTTTGAATTCCAAACTTAGCCAAAAGATTCCTAGTGTACTTTTCTTGGCGAGATGAATATCCCTTTCGAACTTTGTTTAACTTGGAGACCTAGAAAGTAATTCATCGACCCATCATGGACATCTCGAATTTCCCTTGCATCGGTTCTTTGAATCTTTCACATAGGCTCTTGTTAGGAGATCCAGAAGATGATGTCGCCCACGTAAATCTGAACCATCGAATATCTTCTCCATCTTCTATTCGAATAAGGTTACATCACTATTCCTTTAGTGAACCCACTTTTCGATCAAGAAGCGAGAGAGTGTATCATACCGAAGCTCATGGAACTGTTTAGTGCCATAAAGAGCTTTTTTCTTAAACGATACACTTGGTTACCTTTTTTCAAAGCACGGAGGTTGTTCGACATAAACTTCCTCCGCTAGTACCCCGTTTAAGAAAGCACTCTTTCGTCCATCGATACCAAGTGAACCCTACGTGGGAAGCATAAGTTTAAACAACCCGAATGGCTTCAAAGCGGCGGCGGTGCAAAGGTCTCATCGTAATCAATTCTTCCGATTGTGAATACCCCTTAGCAACAAGTCTTGCCTTATTTACGGTGATAACATTTTTCTCATCTCTCTTGTTCTTGAAGATCCATTTCGTGCCAATTACGCGTCTTGATGACACGGTGCATCTACTAGTTCCCATACTTTTTTCTCTCCCCATTTCGGCTCCTCTGCGTGGCTAGAATCCGGTAAGCGTCTTGTAATGCTTCCTCGATTGTAGTAGGTTCCTTCATAGGCAGATAATGACAATACATGGCACTTTCACCAATCGATGTCTAGTTTTAATTTTATCGGGCCGGGTCTCCAATTATCGAGATCGGTTGGATGGTGGTTATCCAGTCCTACATTACGATTTGCGTCGGTTTTGAGAACATCGTCCGTTTCGATAAAATCTTATTACTAGTGATTGGGAGTGGTCTTGAGGGTTATGGTCCACTTGATAAGAACAAGTCTCGGTGATGTTGGAATCATCATGTCGATGATGTCATTCGTGAGAACTTCGAAGTTCCCCCGAGCCGGATGGTTCGATTCTTCTTATCTCGGTGAATCGGCTTTTTTCATCGCCAGCAGTTGTTCGTACCTTAGGATCGATTGATCGGTGAATCACCTAGATCCGGAATGTAAATTGATCTGATTTCGATCCTTTTTCCTTGATCGTTATTTGATCCATTTTACGAATATCGGGTTACGGTAGATCGTACTTCTTGTTACGAGTGATTTCTCTTGATCGGAAGATGCTTCATCAAAAGGTTACATGGGGTGTTTCTTCCACAACTAGGGTTCGTTTGTTGTAGACCTGAAAGGCTTTGCTAGATGAGAATACCCTAGAAATATACCCTCATCGGACTTGGCCTCAAAAGTCTTCAACCGACTTTTCCCATTGTTGTGTATGAAACACTTGCACCCAAAAACATGGAAGTAAGAAACACGAGGTTTTACGCCCTTCCCGAGTTCATAGGGTGTTTTGTAGTGAGCCTTAGTCGAGACATCATCATTACTGCGTATGGCATGCGGTGTTGATTCTTACGCTTGAAAGCGGTTTGGTATCGCATGTTCAAATTTAACATTGTTCGGCGAACTTCTTTGAGAGTTCTGTTTTTCTCCGATTCATTTACTCCATTCTGTTGTGGCGTCCTCGCGGTTGAAGTCTCATCTTTGTATACCAAACTTAGAGCAAAAATCGTAATAAAGGAGTTGTAAATTGCGCCTTTATCGATCTCGATTTTTACTCTGGCCGACACCCTTCTCATTTTGTAATCTTCTTAGCGACTCGAATTATCTTGGTTGTCGTCTCATTCTTCTTATGTAAGAATATAACCGGAGTAAACTTGGAGTAGTCATCCACGATTACGAGAGTGTATTTGCGTCCGTTGAGACCGACCGGTGTAATCGGGTCCAAACAGATCCATATGAAGCATTGCGATTACTTTCTTTGGATCGTCAGGAAATTCCTTTGAATGAAGCTTTGACTGTTTTTTCCCGACATGCAAGACATATCCGATCCTTTGAGAACACTTCATTAGGAAGTCCTTCCACAAGAGACATCCTAGCTATCTTATTAAGAGTTTTAAAGTTCGGATGGCTCATTCTTTTTGTGCGAGCCAACTTTACTTTTGGAACTCTTAACAATCGAAGCACGCATTTCTTGGACAACCTGTTCCAATCACCGTGTGTAGATCGTCCCCTTTTCTTGAACGATTAGCAATATCATTGAGTATTTCGATTCTTGATAGTGCATTGATCGATCTAGAACTCAACTTTGAATCCGGTTGTCGCAGAATTGTGAAACCGATAATAGGTTGTGCTTGGACCTTCGACACATACTGAGACTCCGGTTACTTGTACATCATCATTCTCTAAGGTTAGAACCCTTTGGTATAACCAAAGTTATCATCACCAAAAAAGTACACGCAGGGCCTTTTACGTTCTATGTAGGAGCCGAGAGATGTTTGCTTCGATCATGTGCCTTGAGCATCCACTATCGATGTACCCGGATAGTTGCTTGCACACCTCCTTTGTTGGCGGACCCACGAACTGCAATCGGATCGAGTTTTAGGTACCCTTTCGGATTGGGTCTGAGGGGTTAGGTTTGGATTTGGGGATCCATACAAAAGCGAGCACTTCTATGGTGATCGGTCGGATCGAAGGCCCGATTTGTCTCCCATACTGTCAACATAATCATACTTATCCTCATATGCTTTTTCGATTTGTATGATTACTTGTGTGAACCTTGGATGACTTAGAAGACTTATGATTTAACTTTTCGGTTTGTCTTCTTTTTTATCGATTAATGGTTGGTCGTGACCCTAAATTTCGACTATAGGGGTAGGTACGATTGCTACCATCAAAAGATTCATATCCTTTTCGCATAGATGGTTTTCGCGGTTTACGAAGCATGCTTATTAGGCGGTGACCTTGATCGGGTCTCAGATTAGACTTCCCTTTTGTAGGTTGTCTTTTTCGATTTCGATCTGTTGATCGGGTTGAGGTCTCTTCGGAAAGAACCGGGTTCTTCCGTTGATTCCTCGGTGATGCTTTTTACCGTTGGGTCCATTTACGTTTCCTTTTACGGTTAGGCACTTGCTTTACCGCTCCAACTGGTCTCTTACCCCTATTAGATACAAGTTTAGCTTTTTGGTGTATCTTTTTTTGAAATTAAATGCGATTACACCTTTACGAGATGAATCGATCGGGGCTTTTGAGGATGTGGAGGGTTTCTCATAGCCAAGTCCCTCCTTATCAATCTTTACTCGAAAAAATAGGCGTTTATGTCTTTAGCGGTTTGAGATGATTTTGAAAAAACATCTATTTTCTTACGCAGATTATCCTCGAGGATTTGAGGACTTTCATGCATTCGGAATAGCTCGCCGAATTTTGCTTGCAAGATTTTGAAGTCATCGAACTTTGCTTTTTGTTAATTTCCATCGATCTTTGATCTGCTTTTCTGATCGAAGCTTTAACTTCGAGAATTTTAAATTCCTCGATTACCTGACGGCGATTTCAAATTGATCTAAGTTAGGAGGCTTTTTCGAGATCATTTTCTTGACAAAGGTGATTATTTACGGTCCTCGACTTATCATTCTCGGCTTCCACAATAGCATAAGTTTCTCTGCATTGGAGAGATCTTCAAGCAATTGCTCTGAGTAAATTTTGGTCAATCTCCCCGGCGGGTGTCTAATGATAGCGGTGTAAAGCGAGCGAAGGGGTTTGGAGGTTACCTCGAATTTGGTCCTCCTGGCCATCGAGTGAGTTCATCATCGTCGGACGAGAATATCAGATCTTCATTTTTTCATAGAAGTCGGAAGACCTTCTTGATCGATGAAGTCTTCTCTGAGAGGAGTATCCGGAGTCCTCGGAGGCGAGATAGGAATCGTCAATTCTGGCGTGCTCGGCAACCATGGCTCTTACGTCTCTATCTGGTTGCTCTCTTTTGTTCCTCTTTTCTTCCCCTCTCTGCCGGCGTCCAGTGCAGGCGATGCTGTCTTTATAGTGACTGGCTTCTCACGATTGAAACACGCTCCTGGATCCACTGGGTTCCTTTCCTTCCGGTGAATCACTCATACGTATGACCTATCGGTGATTTCCCTTCGATAGTAGTCCGAGTTTCTTCTATCGATTGGTTATCTCTTCCTTCCTTCAAATCGACTATCTCTTTCCCTTTCATCTCTGCGTGATCCCTCCGATCATCGATCCGGTTCTTTTCGGAGATCTATTATGCGATCTCCTATCTCGCCCTCGGCTATGTTGATAGTCCTTATAAAATCTTCGATACTTACCAAGTTGTATATCGACTTCTCAAGCTTCCTGGTAAGCAACGCGATCTGTTTACTGACTTAATATATTTCCAATGGGTTCATTGGCCTTTGTTCTGCCTTCGTCTGCTTTGAAAGCAACCGATTTTGAAGTCGAGGTTTCGGGCGGGGACCTCGTCTTCATCGGCTTTGACCTCTTTCAATCGGTCGAACTTCGTGAGCTTTAAGACTCAAGAACAAGCTACTCGGTTTCATTCTTGAAATGTCCTGGCAATCTTTGATTACCGTGACCTTCATGTCCCACTTCTTGGTGAGAGACCTTAGGATCTTATAGTTGATATCTTTATCAGACATCTCTCTACCAAGTTCTCGAAGCTTGTTTATAGACATTGTAATTCTTCCATCGAGTTCGTTGATGGTTTAGTTGAAGCGGCATCTTTAGTTTCTCGAACTTCACCGGTTAAACTTGAAGGCCATTTGTCTTTTTATCATTCATTTCCCTCGCAGATCTCGGCGAGTATCCCACATTGCTTTTCATGATTTGAGATACTTAATCTTTCTCTTTGGTGACCTTATCCATTGTCTTCATGATGATATGTCTTGCAATGGTGTCAGTATCGATTTTCTTTCTTACGTGTCCATCAATTTTTGGGCTTTTTCGTACAAGACTTCGCGTGGGAAAGTCCGGATCTCCTCCGACCGCGGGATTGTCGTAGTAAATGATGATGGGTCCTCTCGATGACTTCCATCATTACGCCGCCATCGAGCCTAGATGGTTGGACATATATATGGCCCAATCGCATACTCATCAATTGAGAACTTCGGCGGATCATGATACATCTGGGACGTGTTATCCATCTTTGAGTGATTTTGGAAAATGAATGAGTTTTTAAAAATGGTTTTTCTAGATCGATTCGGTTGACCACAATGACCGAGTCATTGGTCGGAAGAACCAACCGCTCGATACCACTTGTAGGTCCCGAGCGGGTTATGTGAGGCGTAAGTCTGAGGGGGAGGGGTGAATAGACTTAAAAAAAACTTTTCGCGATGCGGATCGGTGTGTGCGGCGGATATGCTTTGATCGAGCGCGATTGAATCGATTTAGTCGATAACCAACTTCTTGAGCGCCGGAAAGCGCGATCGGTTCGGTAACTATCAGATTAAGCGATGTGTCGCGGAAGCTTTAAGTTTTACCCGTGTGAAAAACCGGTTTGTATAAATCGATTTCAAGTTTTATCTTTTTAATCGGATGACAGAAAATATCGGTCCGTCGGATCGAAGCTTGGTGATATCTCGATCTTAACTTAGAATATGTATGCGCTTTAAGATTATGCGATGTGAGAGCGATTAATCAAAGCAAATAAAGGCACACAAGATTTATAGTGGTTCGGACAAACCCGGTCCCTACGTCCACTCTTCCCTTTCACAAGGGGCACCAACTTAACAAACTTAACCGATTGGACTTAGTTTAGTGTGTTAGTCCAACCAAGACACCAACAGATGTTTTAAGAGTTCTCACTCAACCGATCCCGTAAATCGAAGACTAGAAACCCTAGATGAAATCTTGCTAAACAACTTATCCTAACTTGGGGTTTGGGTAAGATTGTTGAGGTTCCAACTATGAAATCTTTTTCCTTGCGTACCAAAGCGACACGATAGCTTAGATGAAAAGATTTCTTGCTAAGAACTTATGGGATGAACACAATATAAAATAAGCTTGTTGTTGTGTTCTTCGATGCGGAAATCGACTATAGTTTGAGCCATTGATTATGTTGTTTGTCCAAGCATTTCCGCTTTTTTCACTACGAAGTGTGATCCCATATTTATAGACCTTGAGATCAAAGAACCGTTGGAGAGCAATTTGAATCTCAGGCTATTTTAGGTAGAGTTGCGAGCTTGATGTGGCGTCTTGAGAACGGCATGGTGAAAAGCGTGAATGTGTATTTTATAGCCGTTTGAGAGAGCAACATCGAATCCGCGATATCGGCTCTGTTCATACGTGTTTCTTCCTTATTGGATGGAAGCCTTGCTTTGCGGTGTTGTTCCTCCAACTAAGGTTGGTATTCTTCTTGTTTAGATCGCAGACGTATGATAAGATGAAACATCGGTTTTTCATCTTATGAGTGATCGTCGATCGATCGAATCGATCGATCCCACGATGGAGTCTCTGGCGCTGTTGACTTAGCTTCATTTGGCCGACTCTCAGGCCGATGTAGGTCTTACGGTCTTATCTTCCGGAAGTCATCGATCTTCTAGTATTAGAGGTTTGAGCTTCATGACTTCCATTTGAGTTATCGACTAGATCGATTCGATCGATCTTCCGATTCGGTTTAGCATTACGCCTCGTCGGGATATCGCCTTTCTTCCGATTCTTGAGATCGACCTTTACATATTGAGTTCCCTCAATATGTGACCTATCTATTACATCGGTTTTTCTATACAATTATTATCAATTTGGTCTCCTATAGCGAATAATGTAAACATCGATCTAATAACGAACTGTTGGTCCTATTACATGTGTTTTTGGAACTTTCATCAAAACTATAAATTTCCCAACATATTTTGATATGAAAAATTATATTTTTGAGATTGACAATGATCATTTTTTTAGAGTCAATTGAAAAGTTCTTTTCTACAGCTATTTGAATTGTCTAAATGGATGGGGAGTTTTAGGAAGATTTGAATTCAAGATCTGGCTTAAGAAAAAAAAAAATCATTTTACCAAAATATATATTTAAAGGCTCGAATTTATTTAAAAGTGTAAAATCAATTAATTTATATTATAATAACTTTACAAGATGATTTTCATTGTGTGACTATAAATGATCCCTCATCCCATGTCCAAAAAGTAGTAGATTTGTTATACGATTTATGAACGTTATTTTGACGACCAATAAAAAGACAATACGAAATATTACATACCAAATAAAAAATATCTATATTTAGCATTGAATATGGTAACATTTTATAATCGCGAGATAATTTTATCATGCGAGACAAATCAAAATTTATCAATTAACCAAAATGAACCACATAAATGGAATCAGTATTTGTACAATCAGGATTATATATTACACTAGTTTAGTGCCCGTCTATTACGCGATTTTTTAATTAAAATACAATATTTATAATATATAATATACTTACTAATAAAAATATAATTATGTGTATAAATGCACTAAATATGAAATAATAATTATTTCGGGTATATATTAATATATTTACTTAAATAATTATTGAAATAAATTATTGTGTTAAATTCTATCAATTCTCACTAACCGTTAATTTAAATTTGAGTATTTGTTCAGACTTAAAAAATCGAAAATTGAGATTTTTTTTTTGCAAATCGGTTGTTGAATGGGTGAGGAGAAAATGATTGTGCTTAATATATGAAAATTAACGAAAACGTCTCTTTAAAAATTACATGTAGTGCACATGTATAAAATGTAAAGAAAATTTGCTTGAAATTCGGTGGTTTAAATGTAATAAAATAATAGTTTGTATAATTTAATGCAATAAAAAATAGTTTGGTGGTTTGGATACAATTTCAGTGATAGTTTAGTGGATTTAATGTAATTAAACATTAATATTATGTAAGAGGTGCAATGTTCAAACCTTAATTGTTACCATTTTTTTTAATCAAATTACACATTAAAATGTCACATAGATACCACATATTAACTACAAATCAATAAAAAAATGACACATTAATACAATAAATATGATAATTCATCTAAATTAACTTTAAAATAACACATCATCTAAATAAATCATAAAATGACACATCATCAAAATAAACTCTATTAGTAATATTGGGGATTTATTTTGCTTAATTTGCTAAATATTACTATATGTCTGACACGGTGACACTGCGACGTTTCACATTATTTCTTTCATGAACAGTATAAACATGCAAACCATAATGTGTGAAAAGGGAGATTTTATTCAAACTTAATTTCTCTCTTTTAATGAAGTAGGTAGAATCATTGAATAACTGGTCAAAACGTGACAAATATTAATGCATCTTCCAATTTAACGCAGCTGTGATGCATATATACCATATTTTTATAAGTATCGTGCAAAGATCTATATCAATAGTATCATGTGGATCTTTTACAAACACAAGTAGAAGATTACTGAGAAATTTAATAGTCCATGAGTTAACCTGAAAAAAGCTTTTACGCCCAGAAAACGTCTGCACCTATTCATCGGCATAATGGCAACAAGGGCTAGCCCACATAGTTAACTCATGAATATCACTGAAAAGCTCAAACCTACTGGTTAAATCAACTCTACCTTTGATATATCAAATTATAGATCATTATAGGAATATAATTCCAAATGCACATGATAGTAGAGTATATTTAAGTCAGGCCATGATTCAATACAAGTATTCTAGCCGTCCATAGAGGCGGCGATCATCAGAAATATAAAAATAAAAACAAAATAACAACAATTATACCTTAATGAGTCTTTCCCATAAACAAACTTATAAACAGATTTATTACAAGGCTACAGGGGTTGCACACAAGAGAGGGGTAGAGAGAGAAAAAAGAGAGGGCGAGTCTAAACTTAAGCGTATCTCTCAAATGAAAAATCAAGCCTATTTATAGATGAAAGAGCCGGACATGAAACCCCGAATTCCAAAATAAAAAATAAACAGTGCGGAAAAAACAAAACCGCAAAAGCTAAAAAGTATGAATAGTAATTACTATTCAGGAACAGTTCTTTGTCTGCTATCATAAGCAATGACGAAAATTTGATTTTATCTGATACTATAGACACATCTTGCTGGAATGTTCTAAGTCCAAATCTTCACTAAATTGCCAATAATGAAGCTTGCTTTTTTATGAGTTTAAGAGATTCCCTGAAATTGGCAAATTCTTGACGATGAGTTGGATAAATATTTCTTCCTTGATTTCCTCTTAGTGAAGCTTCAAGCCATGGAATCCATACTTACAAAACTCTAATCCTTTTCTTAAGAATTTTGAGATAATTCTTATCATTAATAACATTATTCTCATGGTCAATAATAATTTGAGAAGGAATTCTCCAAATGTTGTAATGTAAGACTCCTGTATTAGTCAGGAGATAGTATAATCTAGAACGAATTATTACATGCTGAATATCTCATCCTTCCGTTGTAAAGGATGTAAAGAAACCATTAGTGTAAGAACCTTCCATTAAAACTTGCCTTATTTTAATTTCCCTTTGAGTGAATTCTTCAAAAGATCGAAACTTTCTTGAATAGAAAATTTCTGATCATCTTCATTTGGATCCTACGCATCTTGAAGATCAGATCCAGAAGTCATTGAAGCATCTGATTTTGAATCAGAAAAATCAATATCTTTGAATAAATCATTCTTAATATGATCCATATAAAGATCCATAATTTTTTCTTTTGAGAAAATACCAAAATACTTCTTAGAGTATTCAGAGAATGATGGAAGAACTAGAAGTCTTATCAACATAAATTTTTCTGTATTCTTCCATTTTGGATTTAATCCGTGAAATATTTTCTTGTAATGGTGACTCATTGGAGCCAGGGGTAATAACATTTAAGTTATTCCAAAATAGTGTTGTATGGATTCTCCATAAACAAGGTGTACCATGTTCAGTGTGTTGGGGAATGAGTTACACAGATCTATTCGGGGTGAATATTTAAATACAAATTTAATTCATTAATTATTACTAGCATGAATTAATCCTATATTAATTCAAATAATAAATGCAACAACATATCATGCATATAAAAAGCCACGTAAAACCTACGCATGCGGAATCTACGGGTTTACGTGAACATACCTCTCGGGACGGCAGTGGCTTTGGTCGGACGGACTAACCAAAAGGACTTCCCAAGTATTCCCTTAGACCTTGCTCGACAATCCGGTGGAAGGATACTCGCGAACAATTAACAAAAGGAAAAAATAAACTTTGTTGCACCACTTATGTGGATTTGCTAATATTTCCAGCACATGGAATTGTACTTGGGAATGAACTAATCATCCCCTATTTATAGGAGGGAGGGTGAACGAAATTTTAGTGAATTTTCAATGTGGGAAAAGACTTTTCTTGGTCACCAAGAAATCTTGAATATATCTCATATATTCTTTACCCATAATTAAAATATTCCACAAAAATCCCACCTCCTCAAGATATGGTATTTTCGAAAAATATAGTGTGCAAGAATCCAAGATTTGGATCTTCTTAAATTTATGAGATATTCTTGTATTTCAAGAAATACATATCTTCCATAATATCTTTTCAAGAAAATCTTTCTTGCCCTCTATTTTCCAAAATTTCGAAATATCACTATGAATAACCAAGTGGGAGATTTCTTGAATTTAATGAGATAATCTTGTATTCCAAGAATACATATCTTCATTCCATAACAAAATTAAAAGAAAATCTTTCTCCCTCTTTTATCCATAATTTTCAAAAATTGAGAGGAAATATAAGCAACAATATTTATTTTATTTTAATCACCTTTTCAGTTATTGGACTATATGTTGGGCTACCCAGGGGGCCTTTAGGAGAATTAAGATTGGACCTTCTAATGGATCTTGAATATCTAATATTGAGCCACAATATAATTCAAGCCCATAAATATTAATTAATCCCACTACATAATTAATATTAAGACTATCCATCTTAACCCATATTACGGTCAATATGGCTCGGTCATTATTTCCGTGTTTAAGATTATCTAGCCCATTAATTAATTCAAGCCCTTTGAAATAACTTTTCCGATTAATTAATATCTTTTGTCCTTGGTTAGGAACGGTTCAACATTATTATCCATACCAGGAAACTAATTCCACTTGCAAGATTTGGTATGATAAAGCTTTATGAACCTCCCAGGGGGCAAATCAAAGCAAGCGTGCTTGCACACGATTCTTCAGATTAAATCTTAGCAATCACATGTGACCAATAATATTGCCCAAGATAAAAAGTATTGAATCTCTCTACGATTCGCTACCCATGATAAGTCAAAGCAATAGTTACCAATCCCACGTGATCCTATTTAAGGGGCGAAGATTAAGAAAACAACGAACCACCGAGGTCTAATTCTTCCTTGTTCGCCTCAAGAATTTATCCTCCCAGAGGTCCTATTCAAATAAGATCGGTCATGCACTAGTGTAATCTCTTGGTCAAGACAAACCAATCTCGAGCCTTACACCTCAACCTTTCGCGATGGTTGTTCATTTCCATCTAGGTCGTGAATGGCGTACTTTTTTAGTTACAAACAAGGATTTGTTAATTTAATCTTTCGTGATCCGGTATCACTAAATTAACTTCTGATGTGTAACACGTCATTTAATTATTGAGCAGTTATGCAGTAAATATATATAACATTCAATCATATTTAAAGCATCAGTGATAAATAATTTATTTCAGTAAATAAGTCTGGAAATTCGTTCGATTATACAAAGTAAAAGCATACTTTTCAGTATAATCCCAACAATCTCCCACTTATACTCAAAGTCTGCTTTTAAGTATACTACAACACGTCTCGAGTAATCCGTGACATCTAATGTCACCTACACGAACCTAATAATTTCTCCCACTTGTACTCAAAGCAGATTGGCAACGGTCTTGACACCCATTCCACTCACATGTCTCTCGAATGTATTCAGAGACAGACGCTTTTGTG
Organism: Stenogyne calaminthoides; assembly: GCA_037126765.1. Lineage (NCBI taxonomy): Eukaryota > Viridiplantae > Streptophyta > Magnoliopsida > Lamiales > Lamiaceae > Stenogyne > Stenogyne calaminthoides. The sequence continues at coordinate 5,393,713 of JBBCBC010000006.1, forward strand.
AATGGATACGCTAGGTTTGTCCTCGACGCTATCTTTGCCACATCTATATCTCCTCTCTTAACGATTTCTCGTATAAGATGTCTTTCCTTTAATGTGTTTGTTTGACTCGTGGACTCTTGGTTATCTTGAATTTGCAACTGCCCCTAGCAGATATTGCTAGTCAAATTCAGAACACCATCCAAGTCCACTAAGAAGATCTAGAGCCCAATCGGTTCTTTTCACCGCTTCACTGGCAGATTACTTACCCGACTTCCATGGTTGAGTCAGTGATGCATTTCTGCTTCACACTCGTCCATTGGATGGCTACACTTCCCAAATGTAAACACACTAACTGAGGCAAATAATTTCTGGAATCTAGATTTGATTGGAAATCCGAGTCCATGTAGCCGATGGGGATTGGAGTATCTGACTGATAAATCAACATTCTATCCCGAGTTCTCTTCAGAAACTTCAGAATGTTTTTAACTGTCATCCAATTCGCTTTCCCTGGGTTACTCTGATATCTTGCTATCATGCCTACGGCAAAGCATATATCTGGTCTCGTACACAACAATGCATACATAAGGTTTCCGACAGCCGAAGCACAAGGAATACCTTTCATGTCATCTATCTCCTTTTCGTCTTAGGGAACATATTCTTAGATAGATGGATTCCAAGTCTGAAAGGTACGAATCCTTTCTTGGAATCTTGCATGCTGAGTCGTTTCAAAACCAGTGTCTATGTATGAAACTTGCGATAACCCGACCATCCTTTTCTTGTGACCTTGATCCCAAGGATGTGTCCGGTTTTCCCTAAGTCTTTCATTTCAAACTATTTTGAAACCATGCCCTTACGTCTGATCATACCTTCACATCGTTCCCGATGATCACAATGTGATCTACGTACAGTACTAAGAATACCAATGCAGTTCCGACACGCTTTTTATACACACAACTTTCAAACTCGTTTTGATCAAACCCATAAGACTTTATTACATGATCAAAACTTTGGTTCCAAGCTCTGGATGCCTGTTTGGGTTCGTAAATGGACCTCTTGAGCTTACAAACTAGGTGTTCTTGGCCTGTTTCAATGAAACCTTGGTGTTGTTGCACATAGATCTCTTTATCAAGACTTCCGTTAAGGAAAGCTGTCTTGACATCTATTTGCCAGATTTCAACGTCGAAAATGCGCAGCAATCGATAAGAGAATACGGATGGACTTAAGCATGGCTATGGGCGAAAAAGTTTCCTCATAATCGATCCCATTCTTTCTGAGTATAACCTTTCGCCATTAGTCTTGCTTTAAAAGGTTTCAACCTTCCCGTCTAATCCTCTTTTCCTCTTATATACCCACTTGCATCTAATGGGTTTGACCCCATTAAGTGGTTCGACTAGCTCCCACACTCTATTATGAAACATAGAACCCATATAGGCTTTCATTGCTGTTTGCCAAGAATCTGCATCCATATCTTGGAGTGCCTCGTCATATGTCCATGGGTGCGATTAGGGAATCAAGTCAGAGGACTCTCCTATTCCCATGAATCTCTCGGGTTGCCTAACAACCCTCCCACTATAACGAGGCTCTTGGTTTGAAAACGTATCGTTTGGTATATCATCTAGTCTGATCAAGACCGAGGTTTGCCCTCTAAGCTCATTTAAGGTAATCTCACTTACAGGTTTTCTTTGATTCATATAGTCTTCTTCCAAAATCTAAAGTGGGTGCGGATGTCCACCTTTTTGATCTTTGAACTATAGAACATTCACCCTTTTTTGTTCCCGGGGGTATCCTACAAAACAGCCTTAATTTCGATCGAGGATCCAATTTACGGTTTCCTTGTCCAACACGTAGTAGGACACCCCAAAGTTCTCATGTGTCTCATACTAGACTTGCGCCTTGGTCCACAATTCTTTGGGGTTCGGGGAACCGATTTGGATAACACCAAGTTGAGAATGTAAGTCGTTGTTTTCAAAGCATGACCCCGAAGCGACTCGGGAAGATCCGTATAACTCATCATTGATCTAACCATTTCTAAAAGAATTACTGTTTTTCGCTCTGCAAACCCCGTTTTGTTGAGGGTTAAGATCGGTGTGAGTGGGATACAATCCCTTCATCAGATAAGTAGTTCAAAAACTCATAGCTGAGGTATTCGCCTCCACGATCAGATCGTAGAGACTTGGTATGTTTTTCCACATGATTCTCTGCTTGAGCCTTAAATTCTTAGAATTTCTCAAAGGTCTCAGATTCATGCTTCATAAGGAAAATGTACCTTGAGTAATCATCAATAAAATTACTCATAACCTCATCTTGCTTTGGTTGACATTGAACTACGCACATCTGTGTAAACGATTTCTAACACTTCTTTGGCCCTATTCCCCTTGGCTCCAAATGCCCTCTCGGTCATATTACTCTCCAAACATGATTCGCAGGTTGGAATCGGTTCAACTTGGAGAAAACCCTAGTGAACCGTCTCTCACCAACCTTTGGATCCTCTTTGGATTTATATGACCCTAATCTTAGATGTCAAAGAAGTGTCTCGTTCACGTCTGATGAACGTTTTCTTTTCTCGGAAACAGTTGATGTGTTATAGGATACATTTAAGTGAGTGGTGTGCGATTAATTGTATAGAGATTTTCCATCAATGTCCCGTAACAGATACACTCATCATTTCAAAAATGATGTCATTCTTATTAGAAGAAACTTAGTGTCCTTTAATCGAATTTTAGAAACTGAAAGTGAATTCTTTCTAAAACTGGGGACATAAAGATAATCTCAAAAAAAAACTTTATCTTCAAAAGATAGGTGCACTTCTCCCACTGCTTTAACTGCCACTCATGTAGCATTGCAATGTCTGCTACTTGCGTAGTATTGCAATAATCGTTACTATCGTAGCATTGCAATATCGCCACTTCACGTAGCATTGCAATGTCTTCTACTTTAAATAACGTTACCAAATTGTGATGAGGATCTCACTCCCACTAAGTTCTTGGGATCATTTAGAACCCGTGAAGCCAACATGATTAGTGGATCTCGTATCAACCACCCACGAATGAGAAGTATCGCCCGCTAAACAAGTTTCAACAACTAGTGCATTAGAATTACCTTTCTTTTCCGTCCCTTTTCGGGGTTGGAGCAGCAAAACCTCCATTGTCTCTCTTACCGCATCTTAAGCACTTCCTCTTTGGATTTTCCTTGACACAACAAGCATTCCTCATCTTACCATTGCCCTTGGCAACACTTGAGTTTTATTGCTTATGGCCTTTGGTCCTCTTCTTTATCTTGCCTACCCTTGGCCTAGAAGATGAAGACGGACCACTTAAAATCAAAGCTTGAGTTTGGTGCCTTATCATCATTTCTGCCGAGTCCAAAAGTTTGCAACAAATTAGCTAAGCGAGGCCAAAATGCTCAAAAACCTTTCGGCGGCAGAGAATGAAGTACCAAATTCATCCGAGTCTCCGGATCATAATCTGCTTTTCGAGAATCTCAAGTTTGTTGGGATGGGCCATCTATTTTGAGGGCGTAATCCCTCACGGGTTTTTCCTCCACCATTTTCAACGCGACGACATCTCTCGAAGGTGATCCGACGAGTCCCGCATGTTTTGACTCGTCGGTTTTTCATCCGATTTTTTGTGTGTCAAAATCCACTTGTGCTTTTGTGCGATTAGGACAATTATAATTTTCCAATCAATATAGTTTCCATACATATTGTATTGACTTTTAAGTATAATAACAATTGGATTAAAAGGTAACGACATGCTGAATTGAAATAAACAACTATATGCAATAGCACAAGTATATCACAAGGTTCGATCACATTTCATCATATTTTAAAATCTCGAAAAAAAAAAAATATGAACATGCATCAGCCAACATCTCAAAACAGTTTAAATAAGCCACGTGGGGTGGGTCATTATTTAAACACAATCAAGGTGTTACAAACAAAACGATTTACAAACCTTTAATATCCAGATTAATAGTTGGCTTCACTTGACCAATATAAAATTGACGGGGACTTGGGGAAATATATGCATATCAATTTTATACCTAAGTAATAACCATGATTAAATACAGGATTACTATTTCGCTTTGATCGAGCCTCGTGGGGAGGGTCATCGTCGCCACTAGTAATAACCCACAATCATCCGTTTGGAATTCATTCATGTGAAACCTATCTTTTGACCCGTAAAAGGTGGAGGAATTTCTCCAAAAGAATTCACAAATAAATAAATCATGGAGGTCAAAATTAATTCAATTTTATTATCCGGAATAAAATTGTCAATTAATTATTTAAAACATACTTAGTAATTTTGGAGTTGAGATTTTTTAATTTGGCAACCCTCATGCAAACACATTTAAACAAATTAAATAAAGCATAAGATAAGCACAAATAAATCAAGCATAATGAGAAAAATAAACATATTGGGCACAAATTATCCAATTGTCATGGTTTGATTTTTCTTGGCTTGATCTTGAAAAACACGTCTCGAATTTCTCCCACTCGTTCGTCTCAAAAAAAATACTTCGTCTCGAACCGCCATGCAAAAAGATTTCGCGGTAAAGGGATGCACTCAAGATCCGACGGCCACTTGGCCAGGATAGCCTAAGCGACCTCGGCACCGCCTGGCAGCCCACGCCCGCCTTGGCGCCTCGCTCGCGCCTCGGCGGTCGGCGATCCTCGGCGGCAAAGCGCATCACTGCGCATATCCGTCTTGTATATTCGCCAGCATCTCCCTCATCCGCCCGGCGTCCTCGGCGGCCTTCGCGTCTCGTGTGGCGCCAGCGTCTTCTTGCTGCCCGTCCTTCGACTTTGGGCGCTACCTTTGTCTTGTGACCCCTAAATCCTCAGCGCTCGGCCGCCCGGCCTCGCCCTGCGCCCGTGCGTGCCGTGCGGCGCCAGCGCCCGCCCACGCTGGTTACGGATTTACGTCCTTTAATTCTTCATCTCTTCGTTCCGATCCGGTTACAATTTATTTACAAAAAATAAATAAACCTAGATCTAGACTAGTCTATTACATTGATCAAATCAACAAATCCTAGTCTACTCGTGGATTTTCTCACGAGGCAAAACAAATCCGAATGAATCGAATTAAAAAACCACAGTTTATATGCATGCAAAATAAAACATTAAAATCCATGACAATTGGATACCTTCAAAAACAGATCTAACAGTTCTACTATCCAATTTCAAATTTAATGTGGTTAATTAAATTACTATTTAAAAATTGAGCAAAAGCAGTGGCTCGATGCGATTGTTGGGGAATGAGTTACACAGATCTATTCGGGGTGAATATTTAAATACAAATTTAATTCATTAATTATTACTAGCATGAATTAATCCTATATTAATTCAAATAATAAATGCAACAACATATCATGCATATAAAAAACCACGTAAAACCTACGACGCGGAATCTACGGGTTTTACGTGAACGCATTACCTCGGGATGGCAGTTGGCTTTGGTCGGACGGACTAACCAAAAGGACTTCCCAAGTATTCCTTAGCCCTTGCTCGACAATCCGGTGGAAGGATACTCGCGAACAATTAACAAAAAGAAAAAAAAAACTTTTTGTTGCACCACTTATGTGGATTCTTTAATATTTCCAAAGACATGGAATTGTACTTGGGAATGAACTAATCATCCCCTATTTATAGGAGGGAGGGTGAACGAAATTTTAGTGAATTTTCAATGTGGGAAAAGACTTTTCTTGGTCACCAAGAAATCTTGAATATATCTCATATATTATTTTCCCATAATTAAAATATTCCACAAAAATCCCACCTCCTCAAGATATGGTATTTTCGAAAAATATAGTGTGCAAGAATCCAAGATTTGGATCTTCTTGAATTTATGAGATATTCTTGTATTTCAAGAAATACATATCGTCCATAATATCTTTTCAAGAAAATCAAGAAAATCTTTCTTGCCCTCTATTTTCCAAAATTTCGAAATATCACTATGAATAACCAAGTGGGAGATTTCTTGAATTTAATGAGATAATCTGGTATTCCAAGAATACATATCTTCATTCCATAACAAAATTCAAAGAAAATCTTTCTCCCTCTTTTATCCATAATTTTCAAAAATTGAGAGGAAATATAAGCAACAATATTTATTTTATTTTAATCACCTTTTCAGTTATTGGACTATATGTTGGGCTACTTTCGGGGGCCTTTAGGAGAATTAAGATTGGACCTTCTAATGGATCTTGAATATCTAATATTGAGCCACAATATAATTCAAGCCCATAAATATTAATTAATCCCACTACATAATTAATATCAAGACTATCCATCTTAACCCATATTCTACATCAATATGGCTCCGGTCATTATTTCCGTGTTTAAGATTATCTAGCCCATTAATTAATTCAAGCCACCTTTGAAATAGCTTTCCGTTAATTAATATCTTTTGTCCTTGGTTAGGAAGCGGTTCAACATTATTATCCATACCGGAAACTAATTCCACTTGCAAGATTTGGTATGATAAAGCTTATGAACCTCCCAAGGGGGCAAATCAAGCAAGCGTACTTGCACACGATTCTTCGTATTAAATCTTAGCAATCACATGTGACCAATAATATTGCCCAAGATAAAAAGTATTGAATCTCTCTCGATTCGCTACCCCATGATAAGTCAAAACAATAGTTACCAATCCCACGTGATCCTATTTAAGGGACGAAGGTTAAGAAACAACGAACCATCGAGGTCTAATTCTTCCTTGTTCGATTCTCAAGAATTTATCCTCTGTGGGTCCTATTCAACAAGATCACATCATGCACTAGTGTAATCTCTTGGTCAAGACAAACCAATCTCGAGCCTTACACCTCAACCTTTCGCGATGGTTGTTCATTTCCATCTAGGTCGTGAATGGCGTACTTTT